>BJKM01000090.1:0-332083 GCA_015082035.1 Chaenogobius annularis | reverse complement strand
TTACACGCAGAAGAAAGGCCCTGTACTGTTTAGATCCATGATTACCTGTTTGGCACAATCAAAGTAGTTTGAATGAAAATGCAGCAAATGACGATGAGGGGGCCGGCCTTTGTGCACCGAGCAGGGAGGGGGGCTGGTGACATTTCAGCAGGGCTCTGGAGAATACTGCCAGTTTGTAGCCGCTCTTGTACCAGTGTATGCGGGCAGGACCAGGAGCTGACCCCTTCCAGCGTTACTGTGTTTACTGCAGTCCCATACAGCCTCGCAGAATAAAGAATCACGTTTCACCTTGGAGCCTCCGATGTTGGGGAGCTTTTGTTTGCGGGCCACAATAGTCCCACATTGGCCCCAGCGTAGAGTTTCTGCGGCTTTATCCGGCTGCATATTTAGCGTCTGTGTGAGTGCCATGTATTTGAATAGGCAATAAAAGAGTTGCCCCAAACAGGCTTCTTTATTGCTGGGGTGGGGGTGATGTCTGTCCTCTGGACTAGAGCTGTCCACTTCAGTGACCCAAGGGAATATCTATATTATGGACTGAGGCTTCATTTTGATCACATTTGAGTTTTCAGAAAAAGGCATTACACGTGCCAACGCAAGTTAGCTTCTTTCCAAACTTTTGGAGTCCTCTGCAGACTGCTTCATGTTTCTCATTTGAAAAGCGACTTAGCACAAAATGCAATAATGACCTATTATGAATACAAGTAACTCATCATGGTTTTGAAAACATTTGAGCAAAAATGTAATTTACCCTGATTCTAAAGATCATCCATGAACACCATAAGTCATCATGAATTATCATTGCAAAAATACAAACACAGAACCAAGTCTAACCTAAGCATAATACTAACAGCAATGATGCACTTTCTTTCATTCATAATTACTTCATCATGATTGTGCCACTCGAATAAAGTTGTGCCCATTTTAGGTTTGAATTCATTCAAATATGCTTTTAAGTTCTTTTGATAAGTACAATTCAAATGACCCAAAAAGCAAATGGACAGGCTGATATTGTGATTATGTTGACTCATAAAATGGCTTATTGAAAATGTTTAACAGTTCAGTTATCAGTTTTGAATGTACATCAGTAAGCATTTTAACACTGACGGACAATTGTATGAATTCATGAATGAAGAAACATATGAAAATATATGATAAATCGGACTTCAGGAATGATGGCTGTCTAGTTCGGACGTGTCTGTCTGGCTGCGGTCTTACCTGTGGAAATCATTTGTCTTTAGGACGAGTTCATCTGTGGTACTTTATGACCCAATATTTCTACTTGGGAGCAGACATAATTATTTTTTACATTTTTGTAATGCCCAAAATCACCAAAAAGTTTGGGCACTTATTTTGGGAAAATGTCTAAGAAATACAAGAAGGAAAACCACACAGAACCAGGCTGGCAATGCTTCATCTAAAATAGCTAGCTCTGCATCGGCGCCAGCCCCTGCGCCCAGGCTCCGGCTCTGCAGCTGCTTTGGCCGCCTCTCATGCCCACTCCAGCTCCGGGTCGGACGCCGGCGGTGGAGAGGACCCGAAGCGTGCTAGACCTGGTGATTATGGCTGCTTTGCGGGAGATTGCTGACAAGACAAAGACAGTGGACACAAACTGGCAGAAATGCGTGATTTGAAATCCAAGAATGAACTGGACACCTGAGCCGAGGTAGGTCTGTGACATGAGGGACACTGCCTCTACTTTACAAACCAAACTGCCAGAATTGACAAACCAGGTGCATGTTTGGACAGACAAACTGGACGACCTGGAGAACCGAGAACGCACATGTAATTTGTGGATTGTCTGTATTCCAGAGGATACTGAGGGCATGGATGTGGTCAAGTATGTGGATACCTGTATCCCCGAATATCTCAAACTTCCAACAAAAGCTACAAAAATAAAGATAGACCATGCACATCGCTCTCTGGCTCCCAAACGGCTCCCAAATGGCCCCCAAACGGCTCCGAACCAGCGTCCAAGACCTATTATACTGAAGTTCCACAACAGTGATAAACAGCGTGTCAGGGCGGCATCCAGGCGTCTCTCAGTGGGACAACCCGGATCAACCAAGCCCAAGTCTCTTTCTTCAACAACTACTTAGCGCAAATGGGTTAAAAATGTAAAGCTTTTGATCCAGAGAAATCCCGCATGAGAGAGAAAAGAGAGTATTTGCCCACTGTAGACCAGTGTCTGCCCACTTTAGTTTGTAAATACCCCGGTGAAAATGTTACATCAACCGTCCTGGAGGGCCTTTTTTTTCTTCTCGAAAAATGGTTTTCCCTCCACCCTCTGATCTCTTGTTGGATCAGTCTGCGGGCTCTTTGCATATTCTTGGCATGAGCCCTTTTTAAAAAAGAAAGTGTGTTTTATTGTGTTCTGTTTGTTGTAGTCCATGTGTTTGTGGGATTTAGCAGATGTACAAGAATGAGTTCAACATGGTTAAGCATCTGAAAATATCAAATAGCATATTTCAATGTTAATGGAATATTGATTAAACGGTCAAAGATACTAACAAAGAGGAGAAAAGAAAAATAGATATTATTATACCTACAAGAAACCCACTTAACATAAAAAAATTTCCAACATTTAGCTATAACAGAGTTAATTATTGCTCATACAGGGGCAAACACAAGAGGGGTGTGGCCATATTGATCTCAAGTAGAATAGCTTTTGAACAGAGATGGCAGATTTGTACTGGTCAAAGGAACTATTAATGGAAGTGTGTTTACTTTGATAAATGTATATGAACACCAGGAAACAACCTCTCTATACTGAAGTTTTGGATATGATTGCAAACCACTCTGAGAGAACCCATGTCTGGTGGGGACTGGAACTTGGAATTGCAGACATTGGATGTCTCACAAAGCACTGGTAAACCTATAAAATAATACATTTCACAAATCAAGACAAAATATTGGGTTGATCGATATCTGGAGCGAGATGAATCCTAATGTCCAATAATATACACATTTTTCCAACCCAGAACAGATCCATACTAGAATAGACTACTTTTTTCACTTTGGCATCTAATGCTCGTCTACTCAATGACCCACAATGTATTAATAAAAAATATCAAGGCTCTTTACGATGACCCAACATCAAGAATATCTGTCAACTGACAGACTCATTGACTTTGGAAAGAGGGGTGAAAGCAGGGTTGTGCTTGGTCCCCCCTGTTGTTCGCTTGACCATTGGCCCATTATATTAGACAACTGGAAACAATTTATGGCATCTTAATTGGTGGGACAGATCATACAAATTTCATGCTATGCATATGAGATCTACTGTATCTGACCAAACCAGAAATCTCAATACCTAATGTGAGCGCATTTCCTTCATGATATTGGTCCAAGATCTGGATAGAAATTGAATGTGCACAAAAAAAATTATGACACAAACTGTTCCAAACAATTAAGGACTGGACTGACATCATAACCGACATACGCAATTGGTGTTTTTGTTGTTTTTGTAAAAAAAAACAAAAAAACCAAACAATCTGGGTTATTTATTATTTGACCAACACAACTGTGTTATTTTGACGCATTACATTTTTTAAAACTCAGAGTATTGGATTATTTCTTCAACCCAATTCTGGTTTATAAATAATATTTGGCTGGGTGAGTTTATCCTAGCAAATTGAGTTAAAAATAATAACTCAAAACTGGACCTTGACAACTATTCTGCTGGGTTAATTTTACCCAATAAATGGGTTGAATTCTTATAATTATCACAATGCCTCTGAAGAAATATATATTTTCAAAAAACATTTTTCTTTTCTTTTTTAAATAAATAATTACATTTAAAACATGTCATGTCATGAACATTCATTTAGCAGTAAAAAATTAAGGTAAAATAGTCTATTGTTGTGTTACTTGTAAATGTGTTGGTTTCGCTCAGATTCTGGAGCTGTGACACGTCAGTTTCGGGGAGATTCTTCCGGTGAGAACAAAGACATGACATGTTACCACTAATATTAAGAGAGAAAGCCTCTATAATATAACACAATTTTGTATAAACTACATGAACTATACATGCGTACCATGGGAGTCACAACTATTTCAAAAGTGGGGGAGACCAAGAAGTGGGAAGTCACATTTCCTGGTTTTTGAGCATTTTTTAGGTGTCCTATAGCTGAATGAAGAGAGTAAAATCATGGCTTTCAGTCTTGCCATAGTCTAAAGCGGGGTGTCAAACTCATTTTGGCCGCGGGCCGAATTCGACGCCAGGTTGGTCGCGCCGAACATAACGTAAAATATAACAATAAAAGATATAAGAAATAAATAGCTTTATAGTATTAGTTCTTTGTGGACACATTCATGCAGCAGCAGCAGAAACAAGAACATGGACTTGTGATATGATTTCTGATATGAAATGTTGAGATCACAGATCTGTTGGTTGTTGCTCACAAACTCAATATGATCTCACTATTTTTATAGTTTAAGCTGATTTTAGTGACAGATTATTCAGTGGTAACCAAAGAGTGCATTGTTTGTTTCACATCCCATTAGTGGGACACATCAGTTCATATTATTACATTCTACCTGTGTTTTACCGTGGCTCATGATCTGTCCCGGTTGCAATGTTTTCCTCACAAGCTGTCATCACAGAAGTTGTTTTCTTGTTGTTAGCTCCACATTAGCTCCACTTTTAGCGCCGCTCTAATGTCCACAAAAACCGTCTCCTTTCTTTCTTCCACGTGTTTCCCAAAAACGTTCTTTCCTTGTTAGGACCTCTGCTCAAATCTGTAAAGTGCGCGAGCGCTTTGGCACTTCTAAAAGACCAATTTGCACCGGCAGCGCACAGCAGCGTGGGGGGGGGGCCGCTGCAAAGGATTGTGGGACGTGTAGTGTCCAGCGAAAAAATGCTATAGGTCTATCGGAAATGATTGAATATAAATTAGAAATGTTTGGCTGGCCAGATTAAAACGTCTGGGGGGCCGGGGTCGGCCCGCGGGCCGTATGTTTACATGCCTTCTAAAGACGAAGGGGCGTTCACACGCAGTGGCCAAGCGTCCATTACATCAAATCTAGTGACGCGGTCCAGGCGTCCAGTATTTTTGGCTGTGTGGAGTGCGGCGAGCAACAATCAGAACTACGCTCCAGTGGATACCTATGCATTTCATTATTGGAAGAAGATGAAAACAGACATTCTTTGAACAAATGATGAAATTCACTAAACTCTGCTCACCTCGAATGGTGAGCCAGACAAGCCGCCGAGCCATGCACTCGCTCAACCTGGTCTCCATCAAACAATAGAACAGCCACACCGGGAAACGAAAGGCAAGTTCATTTGTAGAGCACAATTCGTACACAGCCATTCAGGATTCACACGACAGGAAAAATAATGAAACTCACAAAACAGTTCAAGACATAAAAAGTAGAGTGCAAATCAAATCCTTTCAGTCATATGCACAGCCAAACAAAACTGTTTTTAGCTTAGATTTGAACATGCCCGAGTAGACTGTTCCAGACTGTTCCAAACGCAACTCCTCTACTGACGTGTGCGCTGACGCCCTGGACACGCATCTGCTGCTCAGCTATTTTCAGACAAAAAGCCAACCAAAGTGTCTGCCTTCAAATGTGCAAGCGTCCAACTGGTGTCCGGCGCAAATTGGCAGCCGTGGTCTGAGCGCACCATAAACCTCGGCAAAACTAATGTAAATACTCTATTTACCTGTGCACAATGTAAGCCTAGTTTGTAAAAGAGTCCTTTTTTCAATTAAAAGATTGCACAGCTGTGCAGACTTCTGTGAAGCCTTTTGAGCGAGTTGAAAGGACTTATCCTGTCCATATTCAAGGTGCATGAATCTTTGCTTGTTCTATGGAGATGTTATTGCTTTGCCTTGAATTCCATATTGGCATTAAAGGGATCTATCTTCCATTTATTCAATTACGGGGTTAGATTTACCCTGAAAAATCTGTATTCTTACTGTCAGCAGCGTCATCTCTCCACAGACCTGACCTGTAACTAGGCCTGGGGCCACTGCTTGTCGCGATGGAGATATACCAGTGTGGAACATTCTAGGTAAGAAGTCAGTACAAGCGCCTCAATCAGACACGTTACATATCAGAACCTTTCAGATCAGAACTTCCATGAATAAAGCATAAAACTGCTGTTGCTTCAGTTACAGCTGAAGATGTCATTTCTTTCCTAACTTGGAAACACATTTTATTGATCACAATCTAAAGCCTGTTTTCACCTCCTTCTGCTGCAGTTCTGTCCTCTTTTCCTTTCTCATTCTAATAACTAAGCAAACCAACACTAAATGCAGGTCTGATTTATCATATTACAGACCAAAAATGTGACGAAACAATCTGAAAAGTCTGCATGTCGCGGTAAGTTAATCTGCTATATTAATGTCTATCAGGTTGAAACTTTAGCGCTTTGTATTTAAATGATCCCGAAAGGATCAAAACGAAATAAAAACTCTAAGGAGCCATTATTCAGGTCAGACTGACACTATTCTCAGCAGCTTGTTCCTCCTGCTCTGGCACTGTGCAGGAGCGCAGAAGAACTCAGAGAGTTCACTTAAAAGAGGTAGTTTTATGGCAGTTGGCACTATCAGCCAATAGACCAGGGAGACAGATTTCATAGTGACGAGCATGCTGTGAAAAGTGGGGGGGGCATAATAACTCATTTTCAAAAAGGACGGATGTGCCCGTCCCTTAATGAATGCCCTCCCATGTGGTACTTCCAAACACTTACAGGTGTGACTGATCACATCACATCAGGTATGGACGTTTCTGCTTCAGCCAAGTACTGTATTTATAGCCAACTGAGCTTAGCTTAGCTTAGTTTAGTTTAGTTTTTAGTTTAGCTTAGTTTAGCTTAGCTTAGTTTAGCTTAGTTTAGCTTCGTTTAGCTTCGTTTACAGGTCATGATCTGTTTCATTTGCTCCTCTCTCTCTCTCTCACTCTCCTCTCTCTTTCCCTCTCTCTCCCTCCTTCTCTCTCTCCCTCTCTTGCTCTATCGCTCTTCTCGCTTTCTCTCCCTCCTCTCCTCTCTCTCTCTCCTCCTCTCTCTCCCTCTCCTCCCTCTCTCTCCTGCTCCCCTCTCTCTTGCCTTTCTCTAGTCTCTCCCGCCCTCTCTTGATCTCTCCCTCTCCTCTCCTCGCTCTCTGCCGCTCTTCCTCTCTCTCCCTCTCTCCCTCTTCGCTCTCCCTCCCTCTCTCCTCTCTCTCCTCCCTTCCTCTCTCCGCTCCCTTTATCCTCTCTCCCGTCTCTCTCTCCTCTCTCATCTCTCTCTCCCTCCCTCTCACTCCCTTATCCTCTCCCCGTCTCTCTCTCTCTCTCTCTCTCTATCTCTCCCTCCCTCTCACTCCTTTATCTCTCTCTCTCTCTCTCTCTCTCTCCTCGCTCTTCTCTCTCATCTCTTCTCTCCCTCCTCTCACTCCCTTTATCGCTCTCCCCGTCTCTCTCTCTCTCTCTCTCTCTCTCTCTCTCTCTCTCTCTCCTCCCTCTCACTCCCCCTTTCTCGCTCTCCTCTCTCTCTCTCTCTCTCTCTCTCTCTCTCTCTCTCTCTCTCTCTCACTCACTCACTCTCTCGCTCATCTGTGTGATCATTTCAAACGCCCCTCGTCGTCACACAGGAAGCCAACTTTACTTGCAGTTACTCTTTTAGCCTTATTTACACTGCTCCCTTACCAGTACACCAGCCCACACGTTTCTTCAGCGTGATGGACAGCTAGATAAATGGATGGACAGAAAACAAGCAATAGCTCTATTTTATAGAAGACACTTTGAAGCCTCTGGGGCTGAATCAAAGCAGTGTGCTGAGGTCAGCGGCCCAGGACGACACACTGTCCTCTGCTTTGAACACTGTCACACAAACGCACACACAATATTTGGATCCATATTTGAAGTACGATTTGTTTTATGTCTGCACCAGATTTGCACTGTGCCACTGCCAACAATAATACTACAGCTTTTCTGGTTTTCAAAGGGACTTGTAGTTCCACTGTGGTATTTAAAGTATCAACTCCCACACTCAGCCATTCCCAACCTGGGGGTCGAGACCCCAACGATTCTCTAGGGGGCCCTAGGACTTAGATTTTAATGAAGGGATGCCATGTCAATGTATTTTTAGAATCATTGTTGTCCTACCGATAACATATTTATTAACTAGTAAATAATGACATTTTCCCTCATAAGACAGTAGCTTATCAGGGTCTCCATGCCTCCTCAGGTAAAATAGGGGTCATTGAGGGAAAATGTTGGGAACAAAAGGTCATTTTGTTCTTTTTCATCACAGCGACAGAGAAAGTGGTGCCATTTTTCCATTCCGAAGGTGTGATTGTTGTCAATGAAAGGACTTCATGCCATAACTATTGCACCTTTGTAATATGATGAGGTTCAATGTTTGTGGATTTCTATTTTGGACATTTCTTTCTACAGTGGATTTCCCATAGAGTTACACACTCTGTGAAAGAAAAGGTGAAAAATGACGCAAAGTAGAGCTTTGTTCTAAAACAGAAACCCTCGGTCTATGTCATCAAGAAGTGTAAGTACAGGGTTTTGAAAGCTAAATTAACTTTTCGTCTAACTGCCAGTCCCTGTCCGCCCCTGCCGGTCCCTATCGGGCCCCTGCTGGGCCCCTGCCTGGCCACTGCTGGTCCCTGCTGGTCCCCTGCCGGTCCCTGTCGGCCCCGGCAAGTCCCTGTCGGCCGAAAACAGCCAGTTTGTTTCCTCAAAACGCATGAGTATCTCAGGGGAGAGGGGTTTTGGGAAGGAGGGGGAAACAGGTGGGGGAATGCAAGTCAGTGTACAATGTAGCCTCGAGCTGACTAGAACGAGGCGTACGACCGCAGCGAGCGATACGGAAGAGCAGCTGCCCGAAAGAGCCACCTGCTTGGAGGCCATCCAGAGAGCGTGCTCCATAATCCGCCGGACCGCCAAGGACACACCGTGCCTCCTGCTAAACCGACCGACAATCTCAACCCAGAGTTTGAACCATACCCGCGCGTGTCCTCACAGGCACGGACAGAGCACGTGAAGCTGCCCCAGAGAGGACTCTAGTCAGTGGTGACCTACCGGCAACCTGCATTTTTGTCCTTTTTAATGCACAACAACTTTTTGGCTACTTTTTTAGAACACACTCAGAGTGACGCGCACAAATGAATCTTTACCAATGTGGACATGTGTGCGGCTGCTGGGTTGTGGAGTCGCTTCAGAAACTCGTCTCCAACTGGTTTTGCAAAAGAGAAGTGTGACAGTGATAGCCCAGCACACAGCTAAAGGCACCATGATAGGGACGAGATTATGAAAGTCACATTCCTGTTCCACTGGTTCTGGGACAAGAACTTGGTGAAAGAGGGGAACAGTAACTGATATATGAGTATGCGCGTAAAGACAAATAAGTGAGAAAGAAGAGGTATAGACAACAACAATGATAGAATGTAGATTCAGTGACAGAACAACGTCACAACATAGCACGATATAAGTATTGAAAACCAGTTTTACCGAGTATATGTTCAGGTAAATCTGTCGGGTACGAAAGTCGGTAGCAATCACAACATTTTAGAAGAAAGAGCAAAACTTGGGTAGTTCCACAGAACACGTCAGTACGTTATGGCCAGACCCCCGTCTTATTCCCAGCGCCCGACGGCTCGGAGTCCCGCGTAGTTGTTTGATGACTGTTGTACGCTGCTGCGGACAAGTGAGTCGGTATTACACCGACTGTGTGGAATTGGCCTGTTATCCATAGCGATAGGCCGGGAGTGTAGCCGAAGGTGCGATTTTGAGCCATCCAGTCCGCCTCTGCATTGGGTGTCGATTCGGTCTGAGCAGGTAGAGATGTCAAGTAGTATATATGTAATAGAGTTGGCAATACCAAGTCGCAATTCTGGACTGAGGCGGCACTAAGTGGGTATATAAGCGTGCTAGAAAGATAGGATTGCTCATCGTCGACACTTCATGAATAGGATACTTGGATGTCTGTTAGAGACGGACGCCTTCCAAAGGTATCACGACACAGAACGGTACCTTACGACAATTTTAAGTTCGGTAATGTTGGCGTTGAGTTCGACAGTCGCAGGGAGCTAGTGTTTCGCCCAGCAAAGATTATGCAACTGAGTAGCGTTAACCTTCGATGTGCTTGGAGGCGGTGAGCACGTATCAACATTAACAACAAGTGGATCATTGGTAGTTAATTTCGCGTTAACTGGCGTGAGTGGAGTGCGTAGCCACGTGTTTATCGAGTCACGTCCAAGCTGTTGATTTTTTACACAAAAACACACAAACTGGCCCATTTATTGCTAATGTTCGTGTTCGGTAGTCAGACTTATATATGCAGCTTATTTACTTAGATCAACGTCACATAAATAGATACTGTGCTACGTCGTATCTTGCAAGTATTCGGTTATGCAATAAACATGTCCGCTTGCACATAACGCTGCGATTTTACCAGGGGCAAGCTACATGATTCTTTTTTCTGTCCGCACCAAACCATTCACACTAAATCGCAGGGAAGCTCAGTATGTGGAGAAAACTGGGAGCAGGACAAGATTATAAAGGAGTGTGATTCGAGTTAGAGGAGATGGTCAGGAGTCAGACATGCGTTCTGAGCGTTTTTGGACGCCGAGCAGTTTGCATTGGAGTGGGATATAGTGTTAAGCGCTGGCAACCTTCACACGACTAGGCTGGGAAGAGTCTACTGTACTAGAAGCTGGGCAGCAGTGCGTTACGCTGGCATCTCTACTTATCTACTTTCACCTTTTCCTTGGCACATATTGCGTTTCTTGCGTTTTGGGATCTGCGAGCAGTCCGCATAGGCATAGCAGGTTGACCTGCGTTTTTTGGACGCACCGGAGCAGCAGAGCGTTTCTGAGTTTTGGTGTACCGAGTAAAGCAAGCCCGTTCTGGTTCAGAACGGAGCGCCCCGAGCTCAACAGCGTTCTGGTTCTTGGACCGTGGATGACAGCATATTTTTACAAAGCGTTCTGGACCCGGAGCAAGCCAGCCGTTCTGGGTTCTGGAGACCGAGGAGCAGCGTCTGGCTTTATCTGGACCGGGTCGCAGACAGTCGTTATCTCTGGCGACCGGAGCACGCAGCGTTCCACTGGGTTACTGTAACTCCCGAGAGCAGATCTTTCTGTGCATGTTGGACCCTGATGTCTGAGGCAGCTGTTATCGGTTTTTCTGGACTCGGCAGGATGCAGCGTTCTGGTTCTGGACAGGAAGCAGCAGCGTTCTGGACTCCGGAGCAGCAGCGTTCTGGTTCTGGACACCGAGCAAGTCAGCGTTTCCTCGGCTATACCTCGGAGCCCTCGAGCAGCAAGAGTCGTTCTGTGCTTCTATTTAGCTGGACAACCACATTTTTATTCCCGAAAGCCCAAGACATTTGCTTCGCGCTTTCTGGTTTGGATGCCGCTGCCAGTTTCTCTCCAGCGTCTTTCCTGGGTTCTGGACCGGAGCAGCAGCGTTCTGCGCTTAACTGGAGGACAGGCTTGCAGACATAGAGCGGAGAGTTCTGGTTTCGTTGGACTCCGTGAGCAGGCGATTCCTGGTTCTGTGACCGTCAAAGAGAAAGTAGATGCTGCATATGCCGGTCTCAGCAGCGTTCTGTGGTTGTCATGGCACCAGAGAAAGCGTTATCTGGTCTTGTAAAGAAGACAGGTCCATTCGTCAGCAGCTAAATAAATCACAATCATGTGTTGACTTTAACCGTGTTAGGGGAGGGACTCAGGAGCAGGAAGTCCTTGAACCAGGAAAAGACTTCTCAAAATACTCTACTGTCCTGTAGATGGGACCAAAGCTGTTTTAACTACAATAAATGGGCAAGATTTGAAATAGGAATGGTTCTGTGGTGTTAGACTCCCCAAAAATGCTGTTGAAAGAACAGGGACAATCGTGACAGCAGCAAGATAATACATGACAAAAAGTACAATAATATGACACATGACATAGATTGGATAAGTTAACAGAAGTAGTTGCCAGTCATCAAGGGAACGTGAGGCTCCGCCAACACTCTCGCAATAATGCGGCCCTGGCAGTAGGGAAGGTCCGAGTGGGCAGCGGCAGCTCGAGGACTGTACGAGGTGCTCTGCATTCTGTCTCTACCTTGTGGTCTGCAGCCATACAAGCCCATTTCAAAAGAAGGAACGGTCTGCTGGCATAGCAGCCATGTGTCTTAAATGAAGAGAACTCTCGTGGAACAAGTACAAGAGAAAGTCGTCAGGAGGAACATCTTGAGTAGTGTCGAGAGAGACTCGTGAGTCCGCTCGCCTCTACGGACTTTATACCTGATGGATGCAGGAATTTTCGAGCGCATGATCGATTTTCCTGCACCAGGAGCGTGGGAGCTAAGCGCTCTATGACCCTTCTCGCTCTCCTACTGCTGCTTAATATTTAGAGGTACTCCTTTTCGAGGATCTGGTGTGGTCACAAGAAAGATCGCTATGTCTGAGGGTGTTGTGAGAGCTTGTGGGATGGTCTATCTGATTGCCCGCTAGTGATGAAACGCGTGCCAATAGCTCCTTTGAGGTCGAAGATGGCCGATATGCACGCGTGAAGATCAAGCTAGATTCATGAGCAGTTTAAGAAGTCGCAGAGGGGAATGGAGTTATTTAAATGTGTGATTTCTCTAGGAAGATAGTGCGGGAGCAGGGGCAGTATTAGTTCCCGGTTCTCGTCTCAACGAGAGTGTTTGAGCTGGTGTATATTGCGCGCTGGTTCCTAGACTCATACCTCTACCAGGTCTCTATCATGACAGGGTCTCTTGGTACACAGAGTTGCACTCAAGGATCAATAGTATCGGCTTGAACATACTAATCGAAATACAAAGCATTCGAAATGTCACACCTGAATCCGAAAAGGTGTCTTCATGATCAGTCTTTACAGCAGTGGAGCGCTGAGCTGTTAACACCCCGGAGCCACCAAATTAACTGTGACTGAGTTCCTCCGCCTGTCAACGCATCTGAGAATGCCTGTAAACCACTGCAGCAGCTCGTGCCAGCTCACCGGAGGGCTGCTTCGCTCGGCCTCCCGGACGGACCACAGCAGCAGAGACCGCGCTAGTCACGCCTGACTGCAACGCCTTAGCTTCAGTTGAGGTAGTCAGTGCACATCTAGCAAGCTACTAGACCCCCGCCTCCACTCGCATCGAGAGATAATTAAAAAAAAAAAAAAAAAGTATACTCAAGTTATTATTAAACTCTGATATTATATTAAATTATACTAATATTATTCACATAAACCTAATTGAACAAATAGAAGAAACCATAGAAATGAAGCAGATAGTAAACAAATCAAGGAAAATGACAAGTTGAACTCATCTAAACCGAACACACAATAGATACAAAAAAAACTAAAATACACGAGAGCAAATTTAATTTAAAAATATAAAGTCTGTATTGCAAGATTTCCATTTAAAAATCAAGAGAGTCTGACTGCCCGCAAGACTCGCTCGCTTGTTAGACACACTTCAACAAGATCGATTGTCGAAATTAGAACACATCTCAGATGCTAAATCTTCGAACCGTTGGTTGCTATTATCAGAGTCACACTCATAATTAGAAAGAGTACGCTGTTCTCTACATAGTGAGTAATCCACGTCTTGTGTCCATCTGCAGGCATGCGAGAGAGTCTGAAGAAGCCCAAAGATGTATTTGCTCCTGGTGGCATGAAGCTGGTGTCTCCAGACAAGCTAGACAGCTGAATGCTCTCTCCCTACTGGGAACAATGTAGACACCAGACACACACACTTTGTTCACACACCACTCTTTCATCACTTCTGTCATGAAAACAACATAGACCCTTGACGGATCTCTCTTCTCCCATTTTTGATAGAAAATATATCTGACTAGATCGATTAGTCCAGATGGGATTCCAAGATCCTCAGAATGCATGATATAAGTTTTAGATTTATATCCATTCTGTCACAGGATCTGCTTTCATCAAGTCCTATCGAATAAAGCATCGTCAGAGGGTTTCAACTTTGTACATGTAGCTAGATGCTAATACAATAGTTTTGGCTTATTAAAACAACATGCCGGTTAATTTCGCGTAAAACACTGTGACCGATATATAAACGGTCCTGGCTCGTAATTCAATCCAAGTCAAGGTCCTGTCAAAACGCGTTATTTCGGTCATAAAGATTGAATCTATTGTAAAATCCACGACAGACTTTAGAGTCTCAAAGTCAGTTCATGTTTGGGTCCAAAACATGTCAGAAGCACCGACCAGTATTTATGTGACGCTGAACCTCTTTTTGGTTGAGTTGTACTGTTGTGGATCAGCATCCTTCCATGTAAGTAAAAAGCAACAAAGGTGTATTGAACTCCATAGGGGATTCCCTTCACTTCCTCCTCATTAAGCACTAACTAAGGTCTGTCATAGTGCAGGAATGGCCTGCACAGGAACGACACCTCGGCACAAACATTAATCTCGATGGGAGTGTCATTTTCCAACTACATTACGAGCTTATCAATAGTTTCATGCGTCACACCAGCAACGCCTCACTCTGATGAGTAGCTTGAATAAAGGTAAGCTTCCCCGCTCTGAACTTTTTCTCAAGAAATGTTGTAGGCGTTAAGAGTTTTTTAAATGGGACTTCAGAGGTTTCTTTCCGTCGGTGCAGAGACAAAGTTTTCATAGAGGCCTAAAATTCTGTAGAGAGTTTATTCCACTCTCATAGGACAGAGGTTCTTGGAGCAGAAGAGTAGAAACTCTAGGCTGTCGAGCATTACTGAGTTTTAGTCACGTTTCAAGTGCCTATTGACTTAGACTCAATGTGTCTTTGGAGAGGAGTCTGTTTTATTCAAGTATTCTTTCTCTTAGAAGCTGAGAGCAATAAGGTGAGTGTAGTTTCTCTACTTCCTTAGGCAAATAATGGCTGGATCCATCTTATACACTTCGACTTCTTTATAAAGTATGGAATTTTGAGAGTAACAAAAGTTTTTAGAACTAAGGATTCAAATGCCCGTGATAAGTGATAACTCTGGAATCTTGATTTGGGATAACTGGTTGCACAATCCAATTTTGTCTCGTACTTTCAGCTTGTTGTTTTGGGCAATGTTTTCCACAACGCGAGCTATTCATACTTCACATAGAGACATTTTGTGATACCACTTTTCTCAATATATTTTCTTCACATACATAATTATGCTGTAGAATTTCAGTTTATTTTTTTAATTTTTGTTAAACAGGCTTTGCCACGAAAGAAGTCAAAGGAAATGAGCGCATAATGTTATGTGCAAACACATATATCGCTCTTCTTAGACCCAGCCTCTATGTCTCTCACTATCGGCTCAACACCACTGGAGTCAATGAAATTGAAATCAGAAGTCATGAGAGGATTTAGTCAGATTTACGAAGGAAACATGAGTTCAGTTTGCTCTCTGAGGGCTGGAGTCCTCAAACCTGAAACCACCGTACCAACGAGCAAGATCGGTAACCATGGTCTCCTGAAACAGTGAAACGAGCGGGAAACATGTGCTCAAGTGTCTCTTGTGGCTAAATGTGCTTTTACCTTTTCCGCTCCATCAGGCAGAATAGCGACGCCGTGCCAGTCAACCCCGCCTCGCCCTCACTACTACACCCTCGCCACAGAGTAGCCCTTTCCGCCTCCCCCACCGTCAAACACAACAGCGCGCCGCCACTCATGTTGGAGCTGCCTAAACACTTTATGCAAACGACAACCTAGCAAACAATGCCACCTGCTTACGCATACCGCTAACGCGTATGCAATATCTGTACGACAGTACTGGAGAGAGGCAGCGTGTGCACAGAGCCGCTGCCAATACCCGGACATCTGAGTGATAAATAGGAAGCGCGATGAAGGGAGCGCACAGATGAGAGAGTGTAGACATGGAGCGACAAGAGCATAGGACACCGTAAAACGGCTGAAGCACTCTTCATGATTGGAGGAGGAGCTCATCAGCTACGCGCAAAATCGAAGTATGGAGTCGAGTACAGTAGTATGCTTAGTTCATTCCATTCGTGACTAATTAAACAAGAAAGTATGAGAGGCATAATGGAGAGTGAAAGAAGAAGCTAGGACAGACGTACATAGAGAGCGAGTGGTGCAAGAATTGTGGACAATGGACCAAAAGAAAGCAGGTACTACAAGCTCATCAGAAGAAGATTGGAGCAGAAAGGCTGGAATCTAGGCAGAGCCACGCACGCACGTACTCAAAAACACAAGTGGCGGTGGATCTAAGACGACGAGAGGACGAATGAGAAAAGAAGCATAGTGAGGGAAGACCATGTAAGATGTGCGAGAAGAGGGAGCCAGAGCTCGAGTCAGCAGACACACATGTGAGTGAAGAGAGGTCCGAGAGCTAGGCGCCCAGCAGGAGCTGGAGTTTATCAATCACCGGCAAAGACAGTTTTCCGAGGGTGAGATGACAATCAGCTCGCTTTCAGTCAGTAGTGACGAGAGAAAAGCTAACGTGTCACGGTGGGCCGTTATAGACCCAACTATCTCTCGGCAACTCGATTCTTCTAGCAGCTATCTGACGCGGTAGAGTGTCTGAGCGTATCTGGTATTGTTTTCTTAGGCGCGCTCCTCTGGGACGTGGACCGCCGCCCCAGGCACATCGCGTCAGGAAGGTGAAGTGAGACATTGTAGATAGGAGCTCGCTGGATGCGATCTCTGGCCGAGTCTACGAGCCGTCAGGGAGGCCAAGGGCTCATGCCTTGGTGCGCTCTGGAAGAGAATCCGCCGGCATCTGGGATGACGTCACAGGAAGCAAAGGAGCATCTGTGGTTGGTAGCTCCTATTGGGTGAAGGACCTGACCTTTTAAGACAAGAGTGAATTCCATGCGTCCACGGGAGCGTAAGGAGCATGGCTTCGTTCGCGCGCTAGTCACAGTATTTGGCATGAGCCAGGGTTTTCCAACCATTATCACTGCGAATTTTAGTCATCGCGGTTTTACGCGGATTAGACGTCTCGCAGCAGAAGACTTTGTAATGCGCCGTAGCTCACTATGTGTGACTCTTGGTCAGTTTAAGAAAAAGAAAGCGGACAGTCAGTAAAGGAGAGTCCAACCCAGATTCTTTTTGCCATGCGGTACAAAGTCTGCGGTCAGGGAGAGAGGCGGAAAAGAGCAGGCAATGTGATGGTGCGCCTTACTGTGACACGGCAAAGAAAAGGACACTGTCCCCACGGACTCCGAGACATTTTCTCTCGCGTATTGTATCTATGGAGAATGGGATATGGTAGGCATTTTGTTTGTAGGAGCTGCACTGATAGGATCCGCCCGGATCTTGCGTTCCAGGAGGAAGGAGCATGGTGGAGCTCTGGAAGGACCTGCCGGATCTGCGCAGGAGGAAGGACATGTGTGGAGCTCTGGAAGGAGCTCCGGATGCCAGCGTTCAGTGAGGAAGGATGTCTCCATTTGTGTGGACTGTCTCTGAAAGGTAATAGCTGCCTGGATCTGATCGTCAGCAGGTAAGGAGCAAATAGTGTGTAAGCTCTCTGGAAGGAAACCGCCTAGGATATCTGTGTCGTCGGGCTACTGGGGACAATAGATTGCAGAATGGCACAATTATATATATAATTATATAATATATTATATTATATATATATATTATATATAGATATGCTTGGGTTCATCTAAATATTTGTATGGAATGATTGTGTGACAACCTTAAATGTCATATTCCTTGTAAATCAAGTCTATCATGGCACAGAATCTTCTTTTGCCTTAAGTCCGTTGCATATTTTCGACACCAGAGGGCAATCGCCTTACTTCCATGACCTCGACTGAGCATGCGCCCAGCACGGGTGTACTTTCGGTTTTGTAGGTGGTATGATGAATTTGGTTACCATAACAAAGTGAGTAGTTACGTGCAGCTGTCTAAAGAAAAAATGGTATTTGATATAACATATCATATCTTTAAGAATGACTAATTGTTTTGTCAAGTAAGAGCAACAGTTTGGTACATGGTTTCAGATCTTTAAAAGCAGGTTAAATGTTGTCTTATCTCTTTGAATATAAATCCTTACAAAATGTTCAAATAATGTGATCATTTTAAATCTTTAAGAATGTTTTTGAGGAGTTTGATCATCAGAAGTAATGGTTCACAAAAGGGTTAAATGAGACAAGACTGAGGGGTATTCGTAAATATTCATACATCTGCGTTTCCTTTTAATGTATACACTAGGCCAGATTATTATCTCTGCTTTGCGAATAATTTATAAATGTGATTTCATTTATCTTGATTTGCCTTTGTTTTTTGTGTATAATACTAGTTATTAATGTGTTCATGAAAGTCTAGAGCCATGAAATGTATTTTAACGCCAATTTAATGCATGCCTAATTTTGAAATAGTTTACATTTTTATATTTTACCATTACACTGCTGTTCAAAGTTTTATTTTGCATCATCACCAAAGCTTGGTTTGTGAATTTTGTGAGCAATGAGGCATCGGCCAATAATGTAAAGGCGAGCAAGAGGGATTTATCCCGGAAACAACTTTAAAGAGGGGACGAGTTCGGTAGGTGCACTACTACTGGTCATGACACACAGCTCTTCGGAAGGTGTGGCGCTTCTCCTTTTCTGATATGAAGCTTGACATTTTAATGTAGCGGTTACGGACTTTTTGGAAAGAAATGGCATATATTTGGACCGTTGGATTCATCCTTTATTGTGGATTCAACTTTACTTGGGCCGAAAATACAAAGTATTTTGTAGTCGGAAAAAATATTGAACTGCGGCCTCCTCCAGGCACAACGGACATCGGACATACCGGAATTTTATGGAAGCATAACGACAACCTGGCCGCGGAATGGACCAAAGACGACCTCAAAGTGGAGTACTATGGCAGTTTTAACGACCGTGCGGATTTAAACACAACTACCGGATGGTTAGTCATCGAACGTACTACTGAGGCGGATGTCGGGGTGTATACGGTGGAAATTAACAACAAGTTGCTGGAGGACAAGTATGTATTTGCTTCTGTCCAGGACGTACCGAAGCCCCGAGTTTGGGTGAAGCCCGGTGTCGGTACGGTACGTTGAGCAAGAGCGTACGTTGAGTGTGAGGGCGATGTGAGCAGAAGTTGCGGACTCCGTGGTACTGTTCGATGGTGGTGACATTATTACCAAAGACCGGTCCGTGAGTCAGAGCAAGAGCGTACGTTGAGCTGTGAGGGCGATGTGAGCAAAGCCGGACCCGTGACTTTCTGGTGGGACATAACCAAAGACCGGTCCTGGGTCATGTTAGACCGTAGGATCACGTTAAAGAAAAACGAGACTACGGAACGCATAGAACGGTTCTCGTGCAAAATGGTCAACCCAGCTGGGGAGAAGGAGAGCGCGCCCCATGATAACCCCTTTCTTTTAATCCCTCGGGACTTGTCTGGTTTATGGGCATTGGTTCTGTTGCCCATATTGGCTGGGGTTGCTTTTTTTGGATACTACAAAAGGACGGCCATCAAGCAACGTTTTTGTCCTGAAGCAGTGGCTGTTAGGAACGGTGCCGATGAAAACCAAGCCCAGATGGTACATCTCAAAAACGATGGAGAAAAGTTCCCTGAGGTTTGAATCATGGGTCACTGCAAAATGGCCCCCATTTTGATGCTTGGATGTGCTAGCAATTATTTTGGCCGTTGGAACTCTAGGCTGTTACATCTGTTTAGGGAGAACTCACTGTGGTGGACATTCACTTTTAACAACTTTAAAGTCAATGGATAATTCTAGTTGTCCAGAGATGTGGGTAGAGTTGTTTATTGTTTGTGCACGTAGACAAAATTTGCTCACATGTAAATGTTGCTTAATCATGTTGCCTGGTAATGAGATTGAAACGTATTCAACCAACATGCAAGCGTGGGATGTATTACCCAAAGAACCCAAATTATCATTTCTAAATGGAGTAGTTTTGAACAATAGCTAGCCTACTGCAAATAATGTGTTAAAATTGATTGTTTATTCATAGGAAACAATTTAAATGACTTGACATATGCACTGAATTGTAATAATTATTACACGACTAACAAACAGCATCTGATCTTAACCATCTGACCACCTTTAAATGTGCAGCAGTGTGACAGTAAATGAGCTATATTTTGTTCCCATGATGTTTGAACATGATTTGTGTGTAGGGAAAGTTGCTTCACAGGTGCTGCCCTACACGTCTACTGCACCTTGGAGACTACCATTTTGCTAACCTGGCGGAGTGATGATTGAATGTAAAAGCTTAATGGCATTGTACTATACATAATTTAAATTATACATTGTATGATAGATGTTCGACAAACATGCCACAGCTCAGCTGTTGTATTTTAATCCCAGAATGACTCTGCAATATTTGAGAAGTAAATTAAGTATTATAGAAGCTGATGAAGTAATCTATTTTTATGATGAACTGTGCTGACTTGAGGCTTGTTGATTTGAACTCGCCAAAATATTGTGTGTGAAACATTTGAAAGTATGCATCATGTTGAACCCACATTCTAACCAAATGCAAAGTGACTTTAGACTACATATTTAAAGTTAAATTTAAAAAGACTGTATTGTATGATGTAGATATTTATGCAGCTGTTGAAGCAATCATTGTTTAATTGTGGTAGGCCAATATGTACAGCTTTTTCTCTTTATTTTTTTTTATGGCTACATGCTTTCCAAACAAAAAACATGCAATGTGTGCCCTTGGCTGTTGTAGGCTATTTTGCATTGTCGCTCTTCTTTTTTTTATATATTCAAATGTTTGATTTGGTTGTATCTTCCAATAGAAAATGGCATTTGATAAAATTCTCATGAAAACATTACCACTGTTTCAAGTTTGAACTCGGGTTTGAAGTGCCTTTTTGAATAAAGAAATGTGCACAGTTAACAAGATTGGAGTTCTTTTATACTATAATTTACTGTTAATTGCTCACAATGACAATTTGGTTAAAAGGTGTTTTAATTTGATATTCCTCAAAATAATAAAAATAACACAATAA
The DNA here is from genome assembly GCA_015082035.1 of Chaenogobius annularis. Lineage (NCBI taxonomy): Eukaryota > Metazoa > Chordata > Actinopteri > Gobiiformes > Gobiidae > Chaenogobius > Chaenogobius annularis. The sequence goes on along the minus strand of BJKM01000090.1, from coordinate 311,202 downwards.
AACAATAATCGTAAATAACACAAACAAGTTAGCATTGTGAGAATGGAATAGCAGTAAATAAGTAATAACGCAGACACAAATCAGCATTCAGGAATTCCTTAATAATAACTAGTTTGTTATTTTAAACTGTTAATGTGTTATTTACAGTTTCATCATTCTCACTAACATGTCTGCTATTTATTACTTATTCACCCTTTAATACTAAATTGTTAAACGTGAGACGACGATGGCGGAAGTGTGCAGCGTCCTTCTCCCGTCTCAGCTGCTGCTCTTCGGCGGTGATGCTAGCCGCTGTAGCCGAAGAGCCCCTCGGCAGCTGATGCCCTGTCCCCCGCCTCATGAAGCCCTGCCTGGGATGGATTTAGAAGAGGCTTTGCAGGTTGTTGGCGAGTTTGGCCCGTACCAGAAGCAAGCCGTAGTTATCCTCGTATTGACCCAGGTAAGTGATCTACCTGCCCACGACAACTGCTTCCGTCTGTGCCATAGACCGTAAATATCTATGGTTTGTGCTCACGAAGCTAACTCGGAGCGAACTTTCAATCTGAGCACTAATGCTACGTGGCTTCTTGTGTGCTTACCTTTACCATAAAGGTCTGTGGTGCTTACTGGACTTGATTGCGTGTGACTTAAAACGGTTAAACATAATATAGCTACTGTCAATGGTTTCTACACAATTTTGACAGTTGAGGCAATATAACTAAAAGTTCGATTTTGCTGTATAAAATTGATTGTTGTTGTTCGCATCCAATATTAAACAATGTGTTCTCCCTTGCAATAAGCGGATTGAAAACATTCCATCATGTGATAGTTTTTGCCTTCATTTCTTCCCCATAAGCAGCCCATATACCGTAAATATCAGTGGACCAATTGAATGTGAATCACAGCTAGCAGTTACGGTTACACCGCACTCACACCAGCAGCTACAGACCCGCCCTACTGAGCCCTGTTTGCTCTCTTGTTGTCGCCTGCTCTCGACAGAAGATATCAGAGGGAGGGGCGGAGCGCGTTTAGTGCATGAATGTGTAACATATCAATTGCCTTGCAGTTGTCTGTTACACCAGCAGTGACGTGAGTGACCTGAGAAACCAGCTCCCCTCACGGAGGAAGGAGATTAGAGGAAGTCGGTCGGGGGCGCGGTGCGATTCAGGAGACCGAAGCGCAGCAGAGTTGAATTGAAGTCAATTTAATGCAAATTCTGAGCGATATCGCCTTGGCGACAGCCACTCAGTGAACAGCTTAACACTTGTAAGGAATTGGCCGAGGCACAAAACCCGCCCCTAATCACCCACTTCCTTTGATAACTTCCTGTAGAGTTGACAAAGCTTTTCGATTTTTACACTCTTTTATAGAATCAATTTAATAATATACGTTTCATGCAAAAATGATTTAAGTTTTACATTTGTAAATGTAAAGGTCAATTTAACACATTTACATTGTATTAAAAGGTTTTGCTTTTATTTTGGTAACTTTCTATGTCATCGGAAGTAGTTGTGAAACTGAAATCTACTTGACAGAAAAAGAAAAGACTCAAAAAGTGAACTACGGTTTATGGTAAAAACATGGACAAAACCTTTTTTTTGAGTAATTTCAAATATTTAATTTACAAATAAATGAAAACGGTGGTTATGGTAATGTAATTGTTATTTATTTGTTCTTGCCTAGCTCTTATGTTGGTTGAATGGCACAGAAAGGAAGCAATAAAACTAATTTAACCATCAGTCCTGGCCTTCTCCATTCGACTGGAAGCTACTGTAAATATGAAATGTACCTAATGGAAACAAAAAACTATTTCAGTTATGATTGTTTTACATTAAAATTTGTCACATTTTTTATGAAAACCCACATCCATAAATGTAATCAAAGTTAATTTTCACAAAAGCTACATATTGGATCTAGTGTGAGCACCTTTCCATGGACCTGAACTGAAACCTGGTGATGTCACTTATTTGTCTCAGTGGAGATATTTCTTTATTTTATTTTTTCAATTAAGAAAAAAGGTTGAACAAAACATAAAACACAAAAACAAACCGAACAAGACCAGAGAGCATATATTAAAATATATATATGAATAGACATCAACTATAAAACAAAAGGAAAGCAGTAATGGCACAATTTAATTAAAATATAACTCCCATTTTGTCTATAGTCTGTCAAATTTGTCCATTTCCCAATTAAGTTCGAAAGGGCCAAAGTCACTGGGATAGGCTCCATCACCCACGACCCCTAACGGGAACAAGAGGTAGAAGATGAATGTGATGTCATATTTTTCCATTTGTCTGATGTTTGTTATTTTGTCAGTCCAGTCTTTGATCGTTGGTAGGGTTTGTGTCATCCATTTCTTTGCGATGGCCTTTTTTCCTGCTGCCAAATGTACATTCCTATGGCATCCGTGAATTGTGTCGATGGCAGGAGTCCTGATGCCCAAGTACATAGTTCTAAAATTGAGGGGGATGGCAATGTCCAAAACAGGTTTGCCTCCTGGCTGCCACAGTTTTTTCAACAGTTAGCCTTTCCTTGGGAATAATGGGAGGTGACCAATTTTTCCAACAAAATTCTCTCCGGACATCTGATTTTGTGTAAACACATTTTCCCACTCTTAAAAAAACAAGACGACCTTATCTTTCCCATTTGTTTTGAATATATTTAGTAACTGTCCGGATTAGCAATGCATTGATAAAATGTAGATATTATTTCCCATGAAAGTTTTGATTTATACGCCTTGATAAAAAAAAAATCAGTGCATTTCAGAGGGTTATAATGGTCATTACGTTGTTTCGTTTCTTTTCTTAATAATAACATATCAAAGCTTTTCATGTAATTATCTTTTACAATCTGGGGAAAAACGATTTTACCCAGGGAGTCTCAACGTTCTCCAAATGGCTCAACTTTTGTCATCTGCCATTAAGGCCTGTACAGGAACCCACGGCACAACATAAATCTCAATATTTTTACAATGAGCTTAATATTCTGGATCACACCAGAACAGCAACTCTCTGATCTGGGCTGAAAGAAAGTAATTTTTCAGACAAAGTAAACCCCAACCTCTTTTTTCTTTTTATAATTGTAGAGTTTGAATTCGGATTCGAGGTTTCTTGCCTTGCCATACAAATCTTGAGATCTTGTTTTATTCCACTCATCAAACAGCCGGTTGGGGATGGAAATCGGGAGAGTCTGGAATAAATAGAGAAATCTGGGCAAAACGTTCATTTTTATAGTTTCAATCCTACTTAGACTTAAGTATGGGATGCGATTCCATTTTTCAAGATCTTTCTTTATAGTGAAGAAAAGAGGAGTATAGTTTTTCTCTAAGATTATTGATAGTTCTTTATGCAGGACCACACCTAAATATTTAAAGGATTCTGTTTGCCATTTAAATAGGTAATTCTTTCTAAAGGACAGAGGGGGTCACCAGTAAGAAATAACATGAAGGAAATGCATCACATTTGGTATGGAAATTTAGGTTATTTCATGCCAATTTCCATAATTTCCATTTCCGATTGTCTAATATATTGGCCAAAGTACAAAGCGAACAATGGATGGGACCAAGCACAACCACGCCAAATTTTCTTTCCAAAGTCAGTGAGTCTGTCAGATGACCATTGATTTTAATTCTTGATGTTGGACCATTTTAAAGAGCCCCAATATTTTTTATAATTTGATCATCAATTTGAAATTTGTTTAGCAATTTAAATAGATATTGCCAGCTAACAGAATCAAAAGCTTTTTCAACGTCCAGACAGCTTTGTTTTGTTGTTTTTGTATTTGGTTAATTATGTGTAAAGATCGTCTTATGTTATCTTGTGTTTGTCGTTTGGTAATAAATCCTGTTTGATCATTGTGGATTAAGGTTGAAGGATTGCAAATTGAGGGTGTCCAGAAAGGAATTTATATCAGCTTCTTTATTGTCTGGAATTTTTGAAAAAAGTTATTTATAAAAGTATTCAAATGCTGATTGAATTTGGTCTTGTTTGGTTAGGATTACATCACTTTGCCTGTCCCTTGTTTTTAAAATAGTTATTTCAGCTTGTGGTTTTTGGAGTTTCCAAGATAGTAATTTAGAAAATTTTGATCCACCCTCATAATATCTTTGGTCAGATCATTAATTTCTCCTCTTATCTTTTGAATTTCTTGTAGCATTTTAGAACACCCCTTTTTGGCATGGTTTTACTCCAACAATTAAATTTTTTCTTGCATTTCATTTAGGTTTTTCTCACTTTGTTTCTTTTTTTCGAAGGCTATAGCTATAATTTGTCCTCTCAAGACTGCTTTGGAAGCGTCCCAAAGGATGGGCGAAGAAATTTCCCCAGTATAATTTTCCTCCAAATAAGTCTTAATGTTGTTGGATATTTTTTTCTTAAACAAAGGGTCGTTAAGCAGGCTGGCATTGAACTTTCCTCCAAAGATGTAGATAGGAGCATCACTTAGGTCTATTGTGCCTATATCTGCTTCAGTGATTTTCGATCTGTCTTTATTGTGAATAAAAAATAGTCCATTCTGGAATAGAGTGTATGTGGATTTGAAAAATGAGTATACTGGCGTGCCCTCTGGTTCATTTCCCTCCATATGTCAATCAATCCTATCGTCTTCAATAAGAGACGTAACTTCTTGTTAATTGTTCCTCCAGTGCCTCTTGAGTTCGACACGTCCAGTGTAGGCTGAATGCGAAGATTCCAATCACCGCCACAAATTAGGGTTCCCTCAGAGTGGTTCACAATCAGGTCCATGACATAGAAAGTGATATCACACCCTAGTGGAGCATACACATTTAAAAGAGTGAAAACCAGTGGCGGCTGGTGATGCAAAATATAAGGGGGGCTATTTTACATGACCGTGTTTTTGTATATTTTTTATGTCCAAAAGTGAATATTTTACATTGACTGTATAAACACACATTATAAATACATGTTTGCAACTGAATTAATGAAGTAAACAAACTTTATTTCCACTTTTGGTAATGGTCATACTATGACATAGAGGACATAGAGGTAGAAAATACATTTGACATAAAATTATATTTTACACTTTATAAAATATCAGATTGTGAAGAGCAAAACAAAAATCTCAGTGATACTGTACCTTATAGTGCATAGTAGCAATTACTACATTAAGAGGGAAAAAAACAAACAGTTGTTGGTGCCTGTTTCATAAAACAGAACTGAAAACAAAACAAAAAGATAAGTTTCTAAGTGCCATTAGTTAACCTGAACTACATGTGTATAACGTTTTACATTTTTATATTTATCCTCACAGACAACATTGCTATATGGAAAGTTGTTCTTAAAGACATGTTATTTATAGCATTCTTTCATGGGTTTTCTAATAACCAAAGCATGTATTTATGAATTGAAGTTCAGCGATGCTTTCAGCATTGGCATTATCCAGCGTAATAAACTCAAATAAACACTCCTGTTTGGTGTGTTTGCAGTCAAGGTAACGGAGCACAAGTGCTTCAGGTTCGACACATCAGACGTCTCATTGGCTCGGACTGATAAGAAATCAGCTGCTTTCACTTCATCGCGAATATAGTTTTTATTCACAGCCAGCATACAGTCAAGGAGCTCATTCTGAATCATTTTGAACGTACTGTTGAACACAGACGTCTGAGTTGACGGAGAAGCATAAGCCTTTATTCTATAATATATATATATATATATATAATATATATATATATATATATAATATATATATTAAACTAATAATAATATAACATAATTCTGAACAAATTATATTGTTTTTAGACAAAACAATTGTTGAATACCATTTGACATACTTTGCTGATTGCCTGGAGGGGCGTCGCCCCATCGCCCATAATGGACCAGCCGCAACTGGTGAAAACCTTTCCATTAATATTCCCTTTAACCAGTACATATCTGCCTTCTTTATCCTCACATTCAAAACTCTGTTCAAAAACTCTTCGGTTTGAGATCAATATTGCAACTCCCCTTCTATGTTTGCCTCTGTATGATGAATAATAGGACATTTCATTACAGAATTTCGTTTCAGTGTCATTCAAGTGTTTGTCTTGTAAAAATATAATGTCTATTCTTTGTCTTTTCATTTTTGTCAACAAGCACATGTTTTACCTTCAAAAGTCACTAGAAGAGTTGCAGGGAAAGAGAAGCCATGTCTCAGTTTTCTCTTCTTGAGGTTCTCACAGATGCGACACGTTCTTTCTCACGATCATTGAGAAACCTCATTATCAGGCCTTGTGGTTTATCAGCTGCTGGTCTTGGTTTGCCCAGACGATGTGCTCTTTCGATTGTGATGGGAGGGACTTCAACTCCTGAGTTAATAAAGAGCTTGGGAATGATCTTCCCCAAAAAGCTTTCAGTGTTGTTTCCTTCCTCTCCTTCTTCTATGCCCAAGGGTCTCGATACATACATTCAGGGATGGCGGGGCCGCCATCCTTAACATGATAAATCAAATGGCCCGCCATCCGTTTTGACATGGGGGGAAAATAAACCATCCCTAAAACCCAACTTCATCGCATATTATAGGTAGCGCCATCATTAAAATGCTACTTCAAATAAACAAGTCTTAAGCTTCAAAACGCTGTGTGTTTTATTACAATCAGACTCATATTCACGGAGAAATTAGTTTAAGGAAGTGAATGTAAACGCGACAGAATACAAAGACACACGGAGCGCGCACGTGCGATTACGGCGATCTGCCGCATTGAAAATAAACTTTCTTGGCCAGACCTGACTCATGGGTCAAAAGACAACATGTGTATCACTACATAGATACACAGAGCCTACAGTTGTTTTCTCAGCTTTCTCAGTGAGTTTCGGAAGGAGCACACCGCGGCGCGAGCGAGCTGACAACACGTCTCAAGCCCCTCCTTCCAGCGTTACCATGGAGCTAGTCTTATTGCAATAACTAATATTATAGTTAAGAAGAGCTTCAAATGAGGTGATTATAAACTCAACCTTCTAATATTTAGTCTAGTCATTATTTTATTTTCAAAACAGTCATCTGTATGAATTGGTCTAGTCAAGTTAACAAATGTTCTCTTCCCTGCTTTATATTGCACGTCTATATATAATAAAATATTATTAGGCACTATATAAGCCTATATAGTGGTAATAGTATGTTTAGGGTGCATGTACCTTTGGAAATAATGACGGTACATCAAACCATCCTTGGAGGGAAATGCAACCCCATATTAGGCATATTTACCATCCCTTTAAAAGATTCTGGGGATAGCACTGATGCCCACAAGCCTCAAGTTAGGACGATGGGATCTGGACTCCAAATCTAGGAGCTGATTTTTATTATTGTTATGGTTCTCCGACTCCAGCGTTGTCACCCTGCCCCGCAGCGCCTCAATCTCGGCCCTTACGGTCTGCAGATCATCCGTATTGTCTGAAACACGCTGCTCGACTTCTTCAATGTGTGTTCCGGTTATTCGATCTGCTTTCAATTTAGCGGTCACTTCCTCTGACTCTGCTGGAGCTATGGTAGCTAACAACTTGGCTCTCAGAGACTCCATGGCACGCTGCACTTCGGACATCTTGAGCCACAGCCGATGACCAATTACGTTCTCTCCCCCTTCCGACGCAAAGAAGTCGCGTGAGTCTCCATCTGGGTCGGCGGGGATGGAGGTTTGTTTGCTGCGCTAGCTTCGTTAGCCTTTGCTAGCCTTGTTCTAGTTTGTGATGCATGGAGCCGTGGGCCATCAGCTTTGTCTGTTTTGGTCCCGTGGCCATCACGGACTTGTGTCTTCCTTGTTTTACTCATCTCTCGTCCTTGTTCTTTGGGATTAGGTGGGTCAAACGATGATTTTAAAACCACCGTTTTGCAGCAGTGGTGTAAGGTGCGTCCACTCAGTGCATCACCATAACCGGAAGTCCCAACATGAGTGTGTTTACATGAGCACCAACAGACAACAAAACTGTTGTTTATTTAAATCAAACTCACCACATTGCGGTTACCCTACATTTACTCAGGAGAAGGAGAAGGAGTTTTTAAAAACATGCATCCGAAAGTTTATTTCTCTTTGGCATGAGGACAAGACTCCCAGTCACTAGCTGCGCAGTGCAAATGCTCACAACACGCTGAGCTCTGGGATTGCGGTAAGATAAAGACCTAACCAAAACTAACACGTTACTGATTTGAAAAGGTAACTTGGAGAGTACTAGATTACATGGGTGCACAAAACTAACGAGTTAGATTCCTTGTTACTCTAAAAAAGTAGTTTGAGTACTTTAACACGTTACCAGCTAACGCTTTACCCCCAACTTTGGCAAAAGTATTGCTAACACAATTTTAGCTGACGCAGTAATCAGTATGATCATGACCAACTAAATATACAGCAATAACACTGCAATAACAAGGTTCTCCATCCGACTGGAATTGACTGTTTTTAAGAAGATTTTTTTTTTTTTAAAAGGCTGCTTTTATTTAATATTTTCCATAATTTAGCTTTGATTCAGTCTTGGTTATTTCATTTATTCATTATGAAATGAGCCAAATCGTAATATTTTTTCCTCGAATTTTTCTATACAATACTAAGCTGCTGCTTTATGAGGAAACCATTGTCTGTCCAATTTTAACTTCAGCAAGCTGCCATAGAATCTTTGAAAGTATAAAATGGCATCCTGAACATCCAGTGCTTCTGTGCACCTGTTTCTCTTTGTTTACTTCACATCAATCTATTGAATCTATTTTCTCTATTCTACCAGGTGTATATGGCATGCCAGTCTATGCTAATAGTTCTCGTGGGCACTACCCCTTCGTACCAGATAAAGCAGCTGGATGCTGCCTCACCCAGCCCGCAAGAGTTTAGCCCACAAGTCATTTTCACCGAAGACGTAGACAGCATAGTGACTGAGGTGAGCATTAGTTCCAATTCCCGTACACTGATTCAGATATCCTGCTAGTTTACAGATAAAATCACAAGTGCAAAAAAACCTTATTTACATTCTGTACATATTTTTCCTTTGTGTTTTTCAGTGGTTTCTTGTCAAGCAGCAGGCTTACAAAGTGAGCTTGGCAGGATCGCTCTTCTTTGCTGGTCTCTTGCTTGGTAACGTAATCTTTGGACCGCTCTCTGATAAAGTTGGGAGAAGGCCAGTGTACTTGGCAGGTAAATGAACAACCCTCTCATTAATTTCTTAATTTAAGCATTTGTGTAGTTTATTAAAGCTTTGGCTGTGAACAAAAAAAAGAAGCACTATCTAACAATGGAAGCCAGAAAGTGAGTCAGCCTTCTCGTGTAGTTTCTCATCTAGCTGCACAGTGCACACATTTCAGAGCAATCACTAAATGTACAATCACCATGTAATGCCCCCTGGGGGAGCTCGTCCACCCTTACAACAGGTATTAAGATCGCAGAGAGATTAATGACAGGTAGACAGCAGTTGGTTTAGAAAAAGAAGAAATCGGATAAATTTTTTCTCAGGGCTCTAAACTTATTGCATTGGGGTCAATTCGTATCGTTAACTAGTTTGACTTCCCGACATTCACTTCCGTGCATTGCTGCATTTGTGCCTCTAATTTCATTCATTCACTCTTTTGTACTTTTTTCTGTGCTGTGAATGAGGCAGATTGTCATCAAAAGGAGCATTTTGTTTCGCATCCGTTTTATTCGAGTCTCCTCCTAAAATGAGTCTAGTGTTCGCTGTCTGCACCTGAAGAGAGAAAAAGAAAAAGAAGGACGAGTGACAATCAAAGAAAGAAGTTATGTAAATTTTGTGTTGAGCCCGGTGTTCAAGTGGTTAAGGCACAGCACACATATGCTGGGCAACTGGCCGCAGTGTTGTGAGTTCGAATCCCGACTCTGACATTTACTGCCCCTCTCTCTGTCATCCCCAATTTCACACTTTCTTCTCCTGTCTAATAAAGCTTACGGGCAAAACATCTTTTTTTTTTTTTTTAAATTAAGCCTCAGTGATCAATTAGTGCACAGCCGCAAATCCAGCCGCACTTGGCACTTCTATTGATTATACTGCGTACCTGCGTAAACTCTTCCTTTTCGCCCTCCTTTAAATTAATCCATAATGTGCATTTTAGTTTATTTAACACAAAGGGAAGCTGCACCCCTGCTGAAGATGTGTGCTGTGTTTTACAAGCACCTGCTCTGCTCCATCAGGTAAAGGGCTATTTAACTTAATTTTCCTGAGGGACAGATTTCTTGGGGGGCTGTGGCCTCTGGGCCGGATAGGCTACAAACCAGATCGGAACCAAGACTAACCCAGAATCAAACCAATTATATTCCAGGTCCAAAACGGGTCTAAATCAGAAATAAATAAGGACTAAGCCAGAAAAAACAGAAAACCAGGTTTAAATTTGTACAAACCAGGAATTAAACCAGAAAACAAGAAAAAAAAATCTATAATAATTACATTTGGAAGATGGGACGCGGGCCGGATTAGATCATTTGGCGAGCCTGATCTGGCCCCTGGGCCTTAAGTTGAATAGCCCTGGTCTAGCCAATTGCACATATTGGAGGAAAATACACAGGTAGACAGCTCACATACCAGTAATGCTCTTATTAACAAGCATTTACGTGCTGCTTGGTGGTCAAGTGGTTAGCACACGTGCGCGCCATGAGTTCAAACCCTGCACAACACAGGTCAAGAAATATTAATTAATCAAATTAGATTCTCAGTCACAGAGTGATGGTACTTAGTTTTACCACTATTCAGCCATTTTATTATAACTGATCGAAAAATATATAAATGTGAGGTATTTGGCATGTTGAATTTCAATCAGGTGTCCATTTTTCCTTGACAATAGTCTTTGTACGATTAAAACCAGACTAAATCTTCTCAACAGTTATTTCATATTTGCTATCTGCATTAAATAATTACCATTATTGTTATAATAACCGTAAGACAAATTCTTAAACCATGACCAAACAATACTAACTGCCATGAGTAGTCTATAATGGGCCTACTTATGTTCCTCTGTTACAGGTCTGTTTTTTGAGGTGCTGTTTGGCTATGTCACCGCTCTCGCCCCAAACTATGAAGTGTTTGCTGTCTCTCGTCTACTGGTCGGCTTCATGAACGGGGGCATTGGCCTCGTGTGCTTCGTCCTCACCCAGGAATATGTGGGCAAGTCCTACTGGGCCATGACAGGTACAGCTGCTTTGACATTTGATATAACAAACAATATTGACCCCACAATGAATCATGTTATATAGTGATTCAGTGCTTTTCTGTTTAATGCCTCTCTTTGCTCAAACACACACCGTCTCCTTTTCCTCACCTACTCCTCCTATTGGTCAGCCCCATAATGTTTGAGTGAATGACAGGTAAAGTTTCCCAGACCCACTGGCTTGCAAATTCTCATTATGCAAATAGATTGAACCTCTCTTAAATGGCATTTGACAGCTTAGACTACACATTTCACTAAAACGTAGTGAACATGATTATATTTAAGATTTACTTTTACATATTTTCCTCAAGTTTGACAAATCTTGTAATTAGGGCTGCAACGATTACTCGAGTAAATCGAATAATTCGATTACAAAAAAGCTTCGATTATTTTTTTATTGCTTCGATGATTCGTTTAATTTACATATTTAATTAAAAACACGTGAATCTGTTTAAAAAATGTGAATCTGTGGCGCGCGAGCGACGGAACGGACTTGTGGCGCTTTAGTTTCACACGGAGCTTGTTCCGCTCTGACGAAGGAACAAGAAGAGAGTGGGCTTTTGAGAGTTTTAAAGAGTTTTGAATGAGTGAAAGAGCCATGGATTCTATTATAATAATCCCGAGCTGCCAACTCTAATCACCGCATCTAGCTCCGCCCACCCAGCCCCCCCACCTCGACACGCCACCGGACCCCGCGCTCCCCACTCAACAACTCTGCTTCTCAGTCACAGTCTACTTTTAAACAGCCAATGCACATGGAAACAGCGGAGGACCGCGGTTATGTTAGAATATTCTTGTGTGAAACAGAAAGTCGAGACGCGGAGCCAAAGTGACCGACACACGAGCCAAAACGGCAAAACGCAACATGCGCAAAATGCTCAAAACGCCAGGACCACCGGTCCCACCCAACATAAGTTTAACAAATGTCTTTTTTAAGTATTGACAGAGCTACTGTAATGTTTACAATCTATGACAAGAATTAGTCCTTATATATTTTTATATACAAACAGAACAGTTTGGACTTGAAGTGAAATGTTGCTGTTTTGGGACAAATTTATATGAAATTAAGAATAAAATGTGTTATTTTAAGCAGAATTCTTATTTGTATTGTTGTTACATGAGCTATAACGTTTATCTAAAAATGATTTAAATGCGTTAAATGGTTTACGAATGTACAAAAAAATTAACCGATTAACGAAGGAAGATCGATAGATTACTCGATTACTAAAATAATCGATAGCTGCAGCCCTACTTGTAATTATGTCACTTAACTGGTTGGACATGAGTGCAGATATGACATATGTATAAATTACTAAATGAACACAATAGTTTTGATTTGACAAATAACATTATTATTAACACTTTATTTTTTAAATGTCAGGGGAAAAAAATGTGTATATTGTTATATATATTGTTATGTTATACAATCTTATTATTTTATTACTTTGTTTATATTTTTTTCAGGACACTGCATGTTAATGAGATACATGATATACAGTGAATGCCAGATTGTAGCCATGGCTAATTCTTTCCGTTGTCCCTGCATTTTGAATGGAATGTTCTCATCAGCAGTCTTGGTAGTGTTACTTAAAAGACGCTTGTTATGTACCTTGTTACTGTCTGGAAAACTAATGCGTTACGTTACTGTGCTACTGTTTCTAAAAGAACGCGTTAGAAGTACCTGTGTGGTTACCAATAATAGCATTTAGTCTAACCTTTCCCATGATTAATGGAGTGATTCATACACAGGTTCTGTCCCACCAAAATAATAATTAGAAAAACATTAGAAGCTGTCATCTGCACTTTAAAGTAAAAGAGTATAGAAATAGAGAAAATTAAAAAAAAAAAAGTTATGTTTTTTTTCCAGGTACTTGATATAACTAGATAATAATTTCTAACTAGATAATCATTTCATAAAACGCAGAACAATAAAAACCAGAGAGCAAAAAAAAAAAGAAAAGAAAAAAAAAATACAAGTAGCACGAAACGTCAAAAGAAATGAAAACAGCAAGCAGTGATAAAGAGCCCTCACAATCCTTGCGATGTTTTCAAAATTTCTGTTTTGTTAAGAGCTCATTATGACCACACCCAGAGACTTATGCAAATTATTTTTAACAAATTTTTTATCCCAGATATGTACTGATGCAGTTTCCTCAGTTTGGAATCTGTTGGATAAAAACCCTAGGACAAGTATGCTAAAGAACAAGTGCTAGATTTTGAAATCTGCGTATTTTGATTAGCCACCGTCACGTTAAAGCTAAGGTGTGGTCCCAAGGGACTTTTCTGTTTCAAGGTCACATAGAGAATACATGTACCAAATTTCATTGGATTACACAAAACACATTTTTTTCACCTAAAAAAAATACGTGGTGTAAATGTGGGTGGAAATAGGGTGTGGTTTTCATTTACTTTTTTTGTCCATTATCACAAAAGGGTATCTGAACCAAATTTCACATCCATGACAAAGATTATTTTTTTGTCCCATTATAACGATGCAGGGGGTGCTGCTGAGCCATTTTTAAAGATAAATGTACAACTTGCATATCAATACACCCAGCTCATCAAAATACACAAATGCCTCATTGGGTTCTATTGAATCCGACAAGATTTTTACGTTTACAAAATTGACGCTTTGTTAAGAGCTCATTATGACCACACTCTGAGACTTATGCAAATTATTTAAACAACTTTTGACCTCACATTTGTCCTGATGATGCTGTCTCAGTTTGGTGACCATCTGATAAAAACCCTATAAAAACCCTTGGACAAGTTTGTAAGGATTTTGGATCCGTCAAGTTTGAACCAAAATGGCCGACGCCCTCTATTGTGTAGGATGGGGCCATAAAATAGTTATTTGTTCATCTCGAGATGCTCTTTGTATCTGCCAAGTTTAATATGTCTACAATGAAAAAAATGGCTCCGACCCATTGGCGTACGTAATATATTACGATTTTATATGTATATAGATGATGTATGTATGATTATCAAGACGTTTCCAAACTCCAATTTATTTATTTGGGGGAAAAAAATATATAGATAATCTTAATACATGGGCAATGACCCCCCCTCTATCTTTTTGGGCTAAGCCCCCGATGATTAGAATGTCTGGCTCCGCCTCTGTACTCTCCTAAATATATTAAAACAAATGGGAAAGAGGTAACCTTGTTTTAACAGATGAAGAGTGGGAAGGCGTGTGTTTGGAGGACCACAAAATCACATGTCTAGAGAGAATTAGTTGAAAAAATGTGTCAAGTTTTTTCATTTCGCCATTTTAAAGTGCTCATTATTCAAAAGGATTGCTAATTACAGGAGAAACTGTGGCAGCCAGTTGGCAAACCACTATCACATGTTTTGACACTGTCCTGTTGATCAGAAATATTGTCCTGAAATCAATAATGCACTGCAAACTGTCTTTCTCAATATTAGAACTTGGACCTTAAAACTGCCATGGACACAATTAGCAGATACCTTTACCTTTGAAATCCCTGTCCTTAGACTCTCCTCTTTATTGCTCATGTTTTATGTTGCACCTGAGACAAGTTCCTATGTTTGTGAATTTTGTTCATTGACAATGGCAATAAACTCTTTCTGATTCTTTGATTCTGATTCTTGGCAAGGAAAAACTACCAAACCTCTTTGGGAAAAGTAGAAACCTGGAGAAGTTCCACAGTGAAGGAGAGATCTGACTCCCTCGGACGGACAGGCAGACGCGCTTCATTTGCAGATAGACTGTGGAGCTGGAACCAATCAGGAGGAGAACCAATTCTTCGAGGCTGATGAAGAAACCGTTCATATGGAGTAAAACCGTATCTCCAGGCAGACCGTTTCTCCAGGTAGTTGAGGAGCATCTGGAACCACAGTCATCATGTGCCTGCTCCACTTCCCTCGGGGAAGTGGAAAGAAGAAAAAATATGGACAGCAATGAACAGATTACAAGGAAATTAAAATATGAATTATTGGTGATAGTAAAAGTAGTCAGAAGCAGATAGTGCTCAAGCTGCCTACTTCCCCGCATATTTCTTCCTAGGGCAGCATAGCTGGGAAGCTGTAGGTTTTGATTTCTGTTTCCTACTAGCCTGAACAAACAGGCTCTTTAACATGAACAATGAGCTGATTCCATAACACAGGAGGCTTGGAAGCTAAACGCTCTACCTCCTACTGTGTGTGCTTTTAGAGACTCTTGGGACCACCAGAAGTCCAGCATTTTGAGAGCGAAGTGCTCTGTTTGGATGATAAGGTACTATAGCCTCTTTGAGGTAGGATGGGGCCAGGTCATTTATGCCTTTGTAAGTCAGGAGGAGGATTTTAAATTGGATTTTAAACTCGACAGGGAGCCAGTGAAGAAACTCGAGCACCGGCGTAATGTGCTCTCTTCTTTTAGTTCCTTTTAGTAGTCCCTAAATTCCCCGGGTGACTCCGGAGTGACCTCCTTTTTCGCTTCATTCTTTTTCTGTCTGTCCTCCCGTGCTTTAGTTATTGCAGGTGCAGTCACAGCCACTTTGTGCACCAGTTCCCGTTTTCATTCTTTTCTTTTCTATCCCGGATAGAATCTGCTCTTCGATCCTTGCAATTGAGGCGCGTCTGCCTGTCCGTCCGAGGGAGTCTGATCTCTCCTTCACTGTGGAACTCCTACAGGTTTCTACTTTTTCCCAAAGAGGTTTGATAGTTTTTCCTGGCCGAGAAGGAGGGTCTAAGGATAGGGGAGCTTTATTAAGGGTAAATGGGAAAGAGAGGGTCACTTTGTTCTGGCTGATGAAAAGTGGGAAGTATATGTACATCTCATTGGAGAACCACAAAGTCACATGTTTGGAGGGAATTCTGTTGGAAAAGTGTGTCTCGCTTCTTCATAACCACATGTCAAAGTGCCCATTGCTCACAGGGAAATGCTGTTGGAGAGGCTGTGGCACCAGGAGGCAAATCACTATCATGTGTTTTGGGATTGTCCTGTTGTTCACAAGTTTTGGACTGAGATCAACAAAGCCTTACACACAATTTATGGCATCACCGTCCCAATGAATTTCAGAACTATGTATTTGGGCCTTCCTGAGGCTCTGGAACATCCTCTTGGCTGCGGCAAAAAAGGCACTCACAAAAAAATGTATGATACAAAACACACCGACTTTTAAGGACTGGACTGACATTATACTGGACATTCATAAAATGGATTTGAAAATGGACATATTTGAAAATGGACATATTTGACAGACTTTGGACAAAATGGGACGCGTACTTTGGGCTCAGCGTGCCATGAGTTTTCTCTTTTTTTTCTTAATTTATGGCAGTTGTTCAATGTCTGCTTATTTTGGTTTATGTCCCTCTCTCTGGTCGTGTTTTGTTCTACTGTGTGTTCTTTCGTTTGTTTTAAATCTGAAAAAATATGAATGAACATGTTATTTTTATGTTGTTCAGGAACACTAGTCAGTATGACGTTTGCGGTGGGAATTTCTCTCTTCGGAGCGTTGGGTTACCTCATTCCCCCATGGAGGAGTCTGGCCATGGCGGCTAACTCTTCGGGCGTGCTCTTCTTCCTCCTCTCTGTGTAAGCACTGACCTTGCGACACTCTAGTGAAAGCATGCAGCTAGCTCCTGGGTGGGGTCCTCAGAACGGATGTGTTGTAGTAGGCAGGGGAACTGCAAAAATAACAGACAAGAAATCGACCAATCGTGGAAAATGTCTTGTAACCAACTGGTTTGATACTAAATTAGTATTGTACAGTGAGGAAAGTAAGTATTTGAACACCCTGCAATTTTGCGACTTTGATATATACTAATATGCAACTAGAATTGTCCACAGGCTAATATGTATTTCTCGCTGGAATTGAATTTTGATTTTTAATATTTTATTTTTCAATTTCCAGGAAGATAATGTGAGAAAATGTTTCTCTAAGTGTGCACACAACTACTGTGCTGAATTGTTGAGATTGAGAAACATTTTGCATTACTCATGTTTAGATGTAAAAATGTAAAAAAATATATAGCTATTTTCAAGGTGCAATATGTTACTTTTTTCATGATGTTTTTGCTTGGATTGTTCCATAGTATGGCATTAAACATGTTCACTTCAATGGACACAAGCAGGTGATGCCACCAGGCCAAGTAACAAGTCAGTTTTTTAAGCAATAAAATAACCTGTAATGTAATAAATATAAGCAGGTTTAATGCCATGCTGTGGAACATTACAGATAAAACATCTCGGTGTTGGATCGGCCAAAAGAAATGTTACACCTTAACATACTTTCTTTTGATATTTGTGTTAGTAATGTTTAACCATGATGTTTTGTGTCTATTGAGCAGCACTCTACCCGAGTCTCCCCGCTGGTTATATTCCCAAGGTCGCACAGAGGAGGCTGAGGAGGTAAATATTTCACTTGCTTACATTGAGCCTGATATAAAGTAGTTTGACTTAAACTGTTTTCGACTTGACTTTTCTAAGCTAAAACAAATGTGTTTTTTCAACAGTTTGAAAAACATTTGTCACTGATACAGCCTAGGGTGGTCAAAGAAATCCAGATAATATACTAAAACTAGTATTTAAACTAGAGCAGGGCTTAAAGTTCCCCGTCGTGATGGATTTCTGTCAATTGGACAGATTGGGGAAACATTTCCGTAAATCCATAATGTGCTGTTTAAAGACTATACTATTAATGCCTGGCCCGACAAATTTTCTGTTGTTTATTCCACATCCAAGTGTGAATGGGTTGGGTTTCCCAAGCCCAACAAAGCCCGCACAGTTCGGGTTCAGTATGCTGGACCCTTTTTACGCACTTGTGACTGTGGCCCTCTGCTGCCACAATACACACTTACACAGAGGGAGCTGTCCCAGCGCGCTGATCTCAGTCATATGGCACAATGTTCTGCATCTGAATGGTCAGGGCTAACGTCACCTCGCTGGGGGGGAAAGAGCCTGAGCTTGTGCGGGAGGTTGAACGGTTCCGACTAGATATAGTCGGCCTCACCTCCACGCACAGTTTGGGCACTGGAACCCATCCTTTCGAGAGGGGCTGGACGCTCCACTTCTGTTGCCTACGGGAGAGGCGGCGGGCTGGCGTGGGCTTGCTTATGCCCACAGCTCAGCCGCCATGTGTTGGAGTTTACCCCAGTGAACGAGAGGGTCGCGTCCCTACGCCTACGGGCCGAACAACGGTGCTGAGTACCCGGCCTTCTTGGAGTCCCTGGGAGGAGTACTGGAAAGTGCACCGACCGGGGACTCCGTTGTTCTACTGGGGACTTCAACGCCCATGTGGGCAACGACAGTGACACTGGAGAGGGGTGTCTCCCCAATCTAAACCCGAGCGGTGTTCAGTTATTGGACTTCTGTGCTAGTCACGAACTGTCCATAACGAACACCATGTTCATGCACAAGGGTGTCCACCAGTGCACGTGGCACCAGGACACCCTAGGCCGGAGGTCAATGTCGACTTTGTTGTCGTATCATCTGACCTCCGGCCGCGTGTCTTGGACACTCGGGTGAAGAGAGGGGCGGAGCTGTCAACCGACCACCACCTGGTGGTGAGTTTGATCCGCTGGCGGCGGAGGAAGCCGGACAGACTTGGCAGGCCCAAGCAGTTATATGAGGGTCTGTTGGAACGTCTTGGAGCCCGCGTCACAGGCTTCAATTCACACCTCCGGGAGAGCTTCTCCAATATCCCGGGGGAGGCTGGGGACATTGAGTCCGAGTGGACCATGTTCTCGACCTCCATTGTCAATGCGGCTGCTCTGAGCTGTTGGTCGCAAGGTCTCAGGTGCCTGTCGCGGGCGGTGTCGTGGAAAACTTAAGTAATAGTTATCAAGAAATGAAATAAACGATCGACAGAGTTGTATTGTCTCAAAGTGAATGGTTTAATTCAGTGTATAATTCTGAATTCTCTCTCCCTGATACAAAGTTGTCTCTCCCTTCCAGGATTTCGGCCCACACAAAGGGATCCGTGTTCTTTTTATATCAATACAGGTTGAACAAATCACATCACAGTACATACTCGAATATCATTGTTCAGTGGCCAGATGCTAAGTACAGAACAGGGTGGGTTTGTTGTGATTGCATTCAGACTTTGGCTGTCTGGTTCTGTTAAAGACAATGCCGTAGCGGCAGGCGAGGCATAATGCAAGAGGCCCATCCTGGACCCCTGGGTTAATACACACCTGAGAGGAGCCAGTCTTGGAGAGCACTACCAGGGCTCCTTAGTGGATTTAGCATTTGTGTGGAGGAGAGGTTGGGGGTCGTTTTGCATTGTGACATCAGGTCTGGTGTTTTTCTGCCACAACAGCGGCAACCCCGGAACCCGTGTGTGGACACGAAGTTAAGGACGCAGTCAGCGGGAAGAGGAGGCTATCAGCCTCTTTGGCTTGTAGGACTCCTGAGGCCGTTGACGGGTATCGGCGGGGCCAGTGTCTACAGCTCGCTGCTTACAGAGGCAAAAACCGGGCTGGGAGGAGTTTGGGAGCCATGGAGGAGACTATCGGTCGCCAAAGAAATTCTGGCAAACCGTCCGGCGCCTCAGGAGGGGAAGCAGTGTTCCACCAACACCGTTTACTGCGGGGGTGGGACCTGCTGACCTCGACTGGGGATTTCGTCGGACGGTGGAAGGAGTACTTTGAGGCTCTTAAATCCCACTGTCACGTCTCCGAAGAGGAAGTAAACTAGGACTCGGAGGCGACTCATCTATTCACCAAGCCGAAGTCACTGAGGTTGTTGGCAAACTCACTCGTGGCAGAGCTCCAGGGGTGGATGAGATAGACCCCGAGTACCTAAAGTCTCTGGATGTTGCAGGACTGTCTTGGTTGACCGTCTCTGCAACATCGCGTGGCGTCGGGACGATCGCTCTGGACTGGCAGACCGGGGTGTGGTCCCTCTGTTCAAGCAGAGGGTGTTCCAACTATAGAAGATCACGACCTCAGCCTCCTGGTAAGGTCTATTCCAGTTGCGAGAGGGTCGACCAGTCCGTCCACATGGTATGAGGTCGAAGCGACCGGATTCAAGGAGGAAGGAGTGGTCATTCACTCCTGTTGCTGTTGAACACTGAAGCTCATAGCTCACCCCCAGCCTCGCCCCACCTCCCTCCCCCCCCCCCCTCTCCCCCCTCGGGTGCTCGAGCGGTTCATGGGAGTTCGCCCAACAGTCCACATTGCTTTGTGCGGATCTGGAGAAGGCTGTTCGACCGTGTCCTACGGGGTCCCTTTGGGGGTGCTGCGGGAGTACGGATCTGGGGCCCTTTGCTCAGGGCTGTCCGGGTCCCTGTATGACCGGAGCAGCAGTTGTGTTCGCATGCCGGCAGTAAGTCAGACCTGTTCCCAGACGTGTTGGACTCCGCCAGGCTGCCCTCACCGGTTTTCGTTCATTGTTTTTTGGACAGAATTTCTAGTGCAGTCAGGGGTCGGAGGGGTCCGGTTTGGGGAACACAGGATCTCATCTCTGCTGTTTGCAGATGATGTTGTCCTGATGGCTCATCAAACCTGGATCTAAACATCGCTGGACGGTTTGCAGCCGAGTGTGAAGCAGCTGGGATGAGAATCAGCACCTCCAAATCTGAGCCATGGTTCTCAACCGAGAAAAGGTGCTTACCCTCTCCAGGTGGGTGAGTTCAAGTATTCCGGGTCTTGTTCAGGAGTGAGGGAAGGATGAGCGTGAGATTGACAGGCGGATCGGTGCAGCGACCGCATCACTGAGGACTGTTGTGGTAAAAGAAGGAGGCTGAGTCAAAAGACCAAGTCTCTTTTACCGGTCAAATCTACGTTCCTACCCTCACCTATGGTCATGAGCTTTGGTAGTGACCGAAAGGACAAGATCGCAGATACAAGTGATCGAAATGAGCTTCCTCCGCAGGGTGGCTGGGCACTCCCTTAGAGATAGGGTGAGGAGCTCAGTCACACGGCAGGAGCTCGGAGTAGAGCCGCTGCTCCTTCTCCACGTCGAGAGGAGCCAGCTGAGGTGGCTCGGGCATCTGTTCCGGATGCCTCCTGGACGCCTCCCTAGGGAGGTGTTTCGGGCATGTCCCACCGGGAGGAGGCCCCGGGGAAGACCCAAGACACGCTGGAGGGACTATGTCTCTCTGCTGGCCTAGGAACGCCTTGGGATCCTCCCGGAGGAGTTGGAGGAAGTGTCTGGGGATGGGGAAGTCTGGGAGTCCCTGCTTAGACTGCTGCCCCTGCGACCCGGCCCTGGATAAAGCGGAAGAAGATGGATGGATGGATGGGCTGATACCACCTAATGGCTTTCTGTTGTATATTACCAGTAAAATTGAACCTTAAACCTCCATTTCTTTTTAAAGAGGGGTCCTTTTGTTTCAACAAAAATAGCCGCCTTTACTCCTCTTTCAAACCATCTCTTCTCTCTGCTTAGAATCTTTACCTCACTGTCATCAAAAGAGTGGCTTTAAGATGAAGATGTACAGCGCTCTGTAATCCTGAATTTGCATGCCTTCTGTGTTGTTGCAGCCTTTTGTGCTGTCACTGTTTAGTCTCGCCTATGTAACGCTCATTGCAAATTTCCTCACTGCACTGGATAGAATATCTTGTCCTTAGGATGAACCAGTTTTTGTCTTAAAGTTTGGCCCGGTTTAAAATAAACAGGAATTCTATGCTGTCTAAAAATCCATTGTAGTTTTTCAGACAGTCCAGAGACATAAGGGATAAAGACTTAATTCCTTCTTGGTTCTGTTTCCCTTTAGTCCTGTATTTTGGCTCTTTTACCTTTGTTAAGAGCCCATGCAGGGTAACCACAGACTAAGAGAGCATTCTGGACATGTTTTTCTTCCTTCCTCTTACCCTCTGAGCTGGTGGGCACTTCCTGAGCTCTGTGTTTTAACGTCCTGAGCACCCCCATCTTGTGCTGTAGTGGATGGTTAGAGTCAAAGAGCGGGTACTGATCCGTGTGTGTAAGTTTTCTATTTACTTCTATCTGGAGCTTCGTGTCCTCTCCTCTGATAGTGGAACAATCAAGAATGGCCAAGCAGTTCTCGTTAGTATCTTCTATTGTAAACTTGATATTCGGCTCCACCGCATTGATATGCTCTGAGAACAGTTCCAGCTCTTGTTTCTTGATTGTCACAAATGTGTTATCCACGTAGTTGTACCAGGTACTTGGAAGAGTCCTGAAAAGGAGATCAATGCCTTCTTCTCAAACTGCTCCATGTACAATCTTTCTGTAGAAGTGTCCCCAAAATTGAAAGTATGGGGTGTTCAGACAGATGTCTAGTAGTTTGGAGACCTTTCCTGTAAGATGGTGTTTCTTTCTTTATCAGGTTTTTAACATGAAATATAACTTCACAAAGAACCTGACACAAAGAGGAAACATACAATTCACACAAACACATATAAATAGTCCTACCCATTGAGTACGGCATGTGTGTGCCATCCAGTCCAAAGTCTTCCAAATTAGTCTATTTTCAGATTGAGTTGGACATTTATTTATTTATTTTTTCATTTTGTGAATCTCCATAATAATTTCAGTCTAACCCTTGATCGTCGATACATTTTGTGCCATACATTTTTTTGTCAGGGCCTTTTTCCTTCTGCCATTAGTATGCTCCAGAGATAGCCATTGATTGTGTCCATGGCAGGAGTTTTATGGCCCAAGTACATAGTTCTGAATTCCAGTGGGACGGTGATATCAAATTGCCTCCTGGCTGTAGTGCTTTATTGATTTCATTACAATACCTCCGAGCAACAGGACAGTCCCAAACAACATGGTAATGCTTTGCCTCCTAGCTGCCACTGTTCCACCAGCAGTTGGAATTTCTTTGTGAATAATGAGCACTTTGATTTTAACATCTTTGTTTAGGTTATCTGTTTTGAGTTCTCTAGTTCTTTCCAGGTCGTAAGTACAGATTTTACCCAGGTGTTCTCCACTCCCTCCAAATTACTACTATGGCACATGTAAACCAAAACAGTTGTCCCACTTAGTTCACACTTTCCATTTTCAAATCGTGATGTTTTTTTTCCATTCTGCAAATATCCAGTACAATGTTAGTCCAGTCAATAATTGTCAGCGCACTTTGTGTCATAATTTTGTTTGTGTCAGAATCACAATCATTGTGTGGCATAAATTGTCTGTAAAACTTTATTGATCTCAATCCAATACTTCCCAAAACACATGATAGTGGTTTGCCTCCTGGCTGCCACATTTTCTCCAACAGATCGCATTTAATATGCCATAATGGGCACTCTTTCCCCTTTATTTTTAATGTAATTAGTAGAGTGGCTGCCTAAATTGTTAATACATTTGTATAATTTTAGACATTATTCCCATTGAAAGTTCTGATTTATACGTTTTTATAAATATTTCAGTCAAAAGGCTGTGATGGTCGTTGATTAGTTTAATATCCTGGTTATAATAACTCCTTATTTGTAAATACCTATAAAAGTCCAATTTCTCCAAGTCAAATTATTCCTTCAATATATCAAAGCTTTTCATGTGAGTTTCCTTTATACCTTTAGTTATCCAGACTTTAAATGTCAAATATTTGCTTTTGGGTGCAAAACTTTGATTATAAGCCAACCAGTTCAAGATTTTAATATCTTTGTTTAGTTTGTATGTTTTAATTAGCTCCTTCCTAAGCACAGATTTTACCCAAGGATTCTCCACGTCCTCCAAATGACTCAACCGTAATTTGTATCTGGACTTGTATTCGGGCGCATCTCCAGCCCCGGATACAAGTTCCGGGATAATGGTTCTAACGTTCTCTGCCCACAGTTTCACCACCGTGGTTCCCGTAACTCAGCTGTATTGCCTGAAATACCTTGTTCCGCCATATCAGCTTCTGTTTTTTCAAAGCAGATACCGCTCTCAATAATACCATGCCACATTTCACGTAAAGTTATGTCTTCTCCTCCATCCGCTCCGCGGGGACACCAGGGCTTGCCTGTGTCCCTTTAGAAACTGTGTTAGCTCACAAGCACCATTAGCTTGTGTGAGAGTCTGCTTCACGCCAAGGTTACAGTCCATCAGCTTTGATTGTTTAGCTTCCAAAAGTTTACCCTCCTTGTTTTTTCCATGTTTAGTCATCTCTCACAGTGTCATGCTCCTCGTTTTTTGGGGTTTTGTGGGTGAAACTGGGATTAAGGCAAGTGTCGGCAGTGCGACCATCTACACCAAATCACTTACCCGAAGTCCTCAACGTGAATTTCACCAATAATACACTCCATCAACTCCTGGCTCTCTACCCTTCTAAACTATGTGTATTTACTTTTCATAGAGATATTTGTGTATACACATAGCACAATATCTGAGTCATGTACAGCCAGGCCAGTGACGGCATTTAATGCATCTTCCGATTATGGTGGGGAGCTGAACAGGCGCACTTGCACCGCTGCTGCATAAACTAGCATTAAAATCATCGTTTGACCCACATAATCCCAAAAAAGATGATCAAGAGATGAGTCAACAAGGAAAACACAAGTCTGATAACGCTACGGAACCAAGACAAACAAAGCTCTCGATCCCCGGCTCCATTGGAAAACAGCCCGCCTCACAAGCTAAAATAGCTAGAGATGCACCAGTTAGCCCTCATGATGTGTGAAATGAAACACAAAATGCAGCGTAACATAGCGTCACTGAGGGTGGAAATGAGAGCTGATGACGCTGCAGACGTAAAACAAGATTATAAAACGTAAAATCCTGGATTTGGAATCCAGATTACGTAGGACTGAGCTCTTTATTTTATTTTATCTATATATATATATATATATATTTATTTATTTTTTGGCCCGTCGGCTTTATTAGACAGGAAAGACAAGGGGGATGAGAGAGAAGAGTCGGGATTTGATACTGCGACACTAGGAGCCTGGCATACGAGCTTTTTTTCTTTTTAAAAAAAAAAATATTTTATTTTATTTACAAATACAAAACAGTAACAATAATGAGGACAACAAGAACAAAAACAGCAAAAGACAGACAATGATACAGACGTAGACAAAAAGAGGGACAACAGTCTAGAAACTTCAGAGCGGGGTGATTGTGTGCGTCTCTCTATGCGTGTGTGCGTGTGTTTGTACGTGTACGCGTGTGGGTGTGTGCGTGGATATACGTGTGTTTGCGTATGTGTATGTTTGTTTGTGCATATGTGTGTGTTAAAGAGTAAAATGTGTTACATTATCGTACGGCATACGTGCTTTGTACCTTAACCACTCGACCACCGGGCAGCACACGTAGGCCTAAAGACGTTTGGGGGTCCCTGAAGGAGAGGGGGGAGATGATACTGAAGGTTTCCTAGTGAAGGTCATTCCAGAGCTCATTTCAGGTTCTGGAGTTGAAGTCCCCCCCATCACAATAGAAGGAGCACATCACCTAGGCAAAACAAGACCAGCAACTGATAAACCATGAGGCCTGATATGCGGTTTCTTAACGATCGTGTGAAAAAACGTGTCATGAAGACTGCAAAAGTTAATGGGGACCTCCAGTACAAAGGCAAGCGCATCTTTGCCCTGGAATTTCTATATTAGGTTAGTTAAAAACAAGATAAGTTCCACCACTTCTGCAAGGAACTCAGGAAGAGAAAACTGAGAGATGGGTTTTCTTTCCCAGCAACTCTTCTGGTGACATTCGTAGGTAAAAAACATGTGCTCAGAACACCAGAAGATACAGAGGTGCACCTCTGGAATATGCAAGACACAGATTTCTGAACAGCAACAAGAGAATAGAACCACCAGCGTGAGGTATGTGAGTTCAGGTTGTGGTCACATAGTAATACATTTCTTTTGATTTGAAGAAACTGATTACAGTGATGTGATTTGTTTGTTTTTGACATCAGATTTTATGCTTCATGTTGGCTGTCTGCTTTAGTTCTTAAACTCTGTGTCTTGTTGCATCCACTAATCGGAATGCTAAATGTGGGAGAGTGGATTTGTGGGAAAATGGAAAAATGCATGTAGGGGGCAGCAGGGGGGCGTGGTGAACTGGGGAGTTAGTGTATCCAGTTCTTTGTGAGGATTGGAGTCAGGAGCCGCTTGGGAATTTCACTAGGAATGGACTTCCCTCCTCTTTACAATCGTATACAGTGAGGAAAGTAAGTATTTGAACACCCTGCGATTTTGCAAATTCTCTCACTTATTTTTTTTTTAACGTAGATTCCATTTCCATTGTGAGAGACATAATCTAAAAAAAAGTTTGGAAATCATGTTGTATGATTTTTAAATAATGAACACCTGAAAAAATCTGTGATAATATTTGTTACAGAAGCCTTTGTTTACAATTCCAAAGGTCAAATGTCTCCTGTAGTTCTTGACCAGGTTTGCACACACTGCATTGGGGATTTTGGACCACTCCTCCACACAGACCTTGGATTTAGGTCTAGAGACTGGCTTGGCAACTCCAAAACTTTTATATGCTTCTTACTCCTTGGTTATCCTGGCTGTGCTTCGGGTCATTGTCATTGCTCTGACTGAGGGAAGGAGTTTGTTACCCAAAGTACAATGCCCCATTCATTCTCTCCTTAATACAGGTGTCTCTATGCAGCTAACAAGCTCATAGCTTACTGTAACAACAATAAGTCTGGACGCTCAAAAAGCTTTTGATTCTGTTAGCTGGCCATATCTATTTAAAGTGCTAAACAAATTTCAAATCGATTATCTAATTATAAAAAATATTGGGGCTCTTTACAATCCTCATCTGACAGATCCACTGATTCTGGAAAGGCAGGGTTGCGCCTGGTCCCCCCCTTTTGTTTGCAACCGTTGGCCCAATTTATTGGACAATCAAAAACAATTTATGGTGTTACAATTGATGGGACAAAACATAAAATTGCCTGCTATGCAGATGATTTTCTATTGTATTTGACCAAACCGGAAATTTCCATACCCAATGTTATGCATTTTCTTCAAGAAGTTGAAGAAACTAAACAAAGATTATAAAATCTTAAATTGGTTGGCTTAAGATCACAATTTCACACCTAACAGCACCGACTGAAGATTTAAAGTCTGGACAACAAAAGGTATGAAGGTCTTTTACCAGATTGTAAAGGAGAATCATCTGAAGAGCGTTGATGAGTTCAAGGAATCCTTTGTCTTAAAGAAACAGGACTTTTATAGGTATTTACAAATAAGAAGTTATTATAACCAAGAAATCAAAAGGCATGACTACCATCATAGCCCTTTGACTGAAATATTCAGTCGAGAGGTTAAGGCACAGCACACATGTGCGGTGCTCTGAGTGCAGCTGGCCGCAGAGTTGTGAGTTCGAGTCCCGACTCTGACATTTACTGCATGTCCTCCTTTCTCTCTCATCCCCCATTTCAAACCACTTTCCTACAATAAAGCCTATTGGCACAAAAAATTAAAAATGGACAAATTTGCCACAATGGGACTTTGTTTTGTAGTTGATGTCTATTTTTGTTTTTATTTTAGCTCTCTGGTCCTTTTTTGTCTGTCCTAAAATCAATCAACTAAAAATAGAAACAAATGTTCTTTGGACACATGTTGCTGTTGGTTAGAGTAGGAATATTCAGTGAGTGCAAACAAAAAACTACCCAATCTCCAATTAAGGGCATATCCCATAAACACAATGTGTCTACAATGGATTGTACTGGAAACATTTTCAATGAAATGCATTATTGGCATATATCCAATATGTGCAGAGGGTATATTAAATCTATATGTTAATTGCCTGAATCCGATCAAATGTATTCCAAATTCAATTTGTGTAGTTTAAATGTCCTCTAAATTTGCATTTTAAATATTATAAAGTAGCTTATTACATTTTCGTATTTCTGCTGTCAAATAGAATGGTTACAAACCAATAGTTTTGGCGTAAATGTCTTAATTTGACTTCCATTTATTGCATTAAAAAACTTTAAATTCTGCATTAAAAAGCATTCAATTTGATTTGCTGAATCCTGCATAAACCCTGACAGATTGCAATATTCCTAATTTTATATCACCGAAAGCAAATGACGATATTGCATCAACGATATGGTACAGCCCTACTCTACTCTACTTTCTTTTAATCCGACTGTATGTTTGACATGGTTTCTATTTCTTTACCTCAGAGCTCCTAAATGTCGTCTTGTATCTGTCTCTGAATCTAGCTGGTCAGACTAAATTTGCTCTTTTGCCTGCCACAGGTGCTGCGCTACATGGCTGTGAGGAACGGTAACCCCGCCAACAATCTGGTGCTGCAGCGTGTTGGAGCTACCAAAGTCGGCCCCAGCACAGTGCGCTCTGCGGGGGTGCTCCAGCTGTTGCTCCACCCTTTGCTCCGCCTCCGGACCCTGGTGCTCATGTATGTCTGGTGAGTAGCATAATGTAGAGGGGTCAGGTGTGTGACAAACGTGTGTGTTGGTCTGTGCTATACATATCACTAAGGCTACGAATCACAAGGTACAATTTGATGTTTGATACATGGCTCACAATCCCAATAGAGAACAATAATCCTGAAACATTGCTTTTGAAGTCACTAAATGAAGCCTTAAATAACAATACATCTTAAAAACGAATAATATTAAACAGTAGCAAACCTCATCTGGCATGGGTGTTCTTTTAAAGAGTTTAGATCACTTAGATCCACCCTAAATCTGCAATATCTGGATATCTGATTCACCTTCAACTTCCTAATATTATCAAAAAAATTTGTAAAGCCCCAGTCCTTAACTTTTGCTGATAAATCTTGATAAAATGGTGAAAACATCTTGTGTTCTAACTTATCATTATGTTTATTTTATTTATTTAATATGGGACAGTGCATATTAATCGACATGTAAATGTGCCAGAGTTAGCCATGCAGCATCATTTTCATTTGTAGACCCATTGACAAGTTTATGGAGACAGACAATAGGACATGTAACAGGCACAAAACACAGTCCATACAAATGACATACTGTAAATACATTGAAGACCAGTGAGAGGCAATAGTGGAAATCGGAATCAGAAGAAGGTTGGTCAGTGAACAAAATTCTAAAACTAGGAACTTGCTTTGCCAGTAAAGTGCACCATACGTACAACAATGAATAATAATAATCACAAAATGTAGCAAAAATTGCATGCATTAAATTATGAATTTACTCATTTAGGATTGTTTCTCTTTTTAAACTACTCACTCACGCCAAATAAACATCGATCTGCTTTTTTTGGTGGGTTTTTTTATGACTATTTATTGACCCACTGAGATTTAGCTGAGATTTTTCATGGAGGTCCTGGCCCCAGAAGGGAGGAGCCTATTGTACATGTTTTTAGTTATTTTTGTGTTTTTAGCAATACTCTACTATCACCCCCCCAAAAAAACAAAACAAAATCAATGTAGAAATACTTTTGATTTCAAGAAATCCAGTTTCCTTGTAAATCTGGAGCTCTCTCTCTGGTTTTCTACTTTCCTCGATCATTTGCATACTTCATTTTATTTTCTTATTTTGCTATTATTAGAACTAAACAGACAGGGATATGTCCCCCAATGTATCGAGCAATAATCAACATATAACACAAGTAGTACTAAACATTCATATAAACAAAATCACGGGACATTCAAATGAAAATAAGATTCCCACCTGGTCCAAAGTATGTCAAATTTGTTAATTTGTTAATTCGGACTAATGAATTAAGTCCGAATGTAATTTTTTCAGTCCAGTCTTTGATCATTGTTGTGGTTTGTGTCATCCATTTATTTCTGATTTCCTGCAGCCAATAGTACGTGCCCAAGGTATCAATTTTTTGTGTCCATGACCGTTTTGAGGCTCAAGTATATAGTTATAAAATTTAGTGGGATGGCAATGTCTAAAAGAGTCTGCAGTGCCTTAAATTCAGTCCAATATTATTGAGCAACAGGACACTTCCAAAACTCGTGATAGTGGTTTGCCTCCTGGCTGCCGCAGTTTCTCCAGCAATTAGCATTTCCTTGTTAATAATGGGCATTTTGACATGGTGTTAAGAAAAAACGTGACACAAAATTCCCATCAAACACAGGGATGTACTTAAACTTTCTCACTCTTCGTCTGTCAAAACAAGATTACGCTCTCTTTCTCATTTGTTTTTTTAAATATATTTAGTAGAGTAGTTCCAGATTATTAATCCATTGATGTTATTTTTATATTATTCCCACTGATTTATTTACCATAATACTAATTTCAGTCAGAGGAATATAAAGGTCATTGCTTTGTTTAATTTCTTGGTTATAATAACTCCTTATTTGTAAATACTTGTAAATAAAATTCCTGTTTCTCTAAGCCAAAGGGTTCCTTTTAATTTGTTTTCCTTTTACAACCTGGTAGAAAACCGTTATACCGTTTGTTATCCAGACTTTAATTCTCAGGTTGGTGTTATTTGCTGCAAAACTTTGGTCATTTTGTTTTTTAAAGCAGATTATGAAATAAAAATGTTGTTGCTGTAGACCTGTAGGATTTAATGCAGTTTATTTTTTGTATAGGTAAACTGTTAAAGGGATTAAACTTTAGGGGAGACTGGGGCTGGTTCACACTTTTTACTCAAGCACATTGCTTGTCATCATTACATCCCGCAAGCATCATTCATATATGAAAGCTCAAAGCCTTGGCTTGAAATATAGGTACCGCAACCGTTTTTATATCTTATTGCGATCAAATATTATCAGCCGTTAAAGACAACAAAATCGACTGACAAATCGCCTCCCTGTCCCTGGGTTAGTTGTCACAGTGTGGGGTATTGGTTGTGACAGTGTAGGGGGTTGGTTGTCCCTGTTTCATTTTCTGGCAAAACATGCTGTAAAAAAACTTTCATTGTACACCAGGAAGAGCCCAGGACATGTTGAAGGGATTGTCTCTCAGCTGGCCAAGGAACACCTCGAGATCCCCCTGGAAGAGCTGGAAGTAGTGTGTGTGTAAAGTGAAGTCTAGATCTCCCTGTTCAGACTGCGGCTCCCGTGACCCGGTGCCAGATAAAGCAGATGAAAATGGTTGTGTTTCATTGTATTTGGCTGGTACGGCTAAAGTCACATTTGTTGATTTGGGCTAATTTTCAGGAGTAAAAATGACAATATGGCAAGAGGAAATAAAAGAAGCGGCCAGGTGTAATGTACCACTCTCAGAGGGGTAAAGGCAATAGGCTACTTATATTAAAATTTGTACTCACTGTTCAATCACACAACCTGCACCAAATGCAGGAAATACTGGACACATTATTTTGGAGACTGCTTTGGGAAGTGCTTAAATCATGCAGACGGTCGAAATCTCACCCTAAGATTTGGTGAAAAGTTGACTGCCCTGCATTTGTTATGTTGTCTGTTATCTTGTCTGTTATCTCATGTAAGGACGCCATAATTGCCTGAACCAACATCCCCAGCCTCAGGTGTGGTGGTATCCGAGTTGGAGGTGGGGGAACAGGCTCTGTTGGATTAGCTGCATTGCTAGCCTGTATTCTTGTGGTGATTTTCTCTTATCCTTGCTCTTATTTTTCAAGAAATAGTGGTCCAAACTCATTATATGTCAGCTTCCATGCAGAAATGCTGAGTTTCCCCGGGTGAACTAGTAATATATGCGGATATCAAAAATATTTTCACCAGTGCCCTCCGCCCTTGAATTTTTGTAAATCAGTCGGCCACAAAGATCCCAAATCTCTGAAACTCCGCCAAAGTTGGTTAATTACGTCCGAAGCGGTTAGTTTGTGAATTCTCCATCCCCATACCTGCCAGTGTGGAGTTTAGTGGTGTATGCTGGGATTAGGGTTGGGCCATATTATACCTTTCACAGTGATACCAGTATGAGTGTGAGTGATAATATGACATTTAAACATTGCGATACAATTGGGATGAAACGTGCGTGTTTCGTGCATGCTGTTAATGCAGAGAACATGGAGCGAGAAGCATTGTGTCGCCGGTGGTGGCTGATGTGAGGGAGAAAGCAGATGACACGGACAAACCTGAATTTTTTGGTTTTGGGCTTCTTTGGAGGAAAGATATTTTAGCAAAACCGCTTTGTACCAGCCCAACGACATGAGGGACTACAGGCTTCTCACATTAACTCTAACAAGTCATCTAAACGAGTGCAAACATGAGGCAGTCCTCATCAGAGCTGAACATGCTTGACATGGACCATAACCAAGCATTGTCTTTTATTTTTCTTCTTACGATAAAAAGTACAATAGCTCCGCGTTGAGAAGTGAGAGGAGTTTTCCTCTGTTTGAGCAGCTGCTGTAAAGACTGTTCTGTACAGCTCGTGTTTTTTCTACACCGCAACACTTGTTATTAGCCCAATGCAGAGCGAGCGAACTGTCTAACTCCTCCGCTACTTTAATTCACTATTTTCACTGTTTTCAGTGTTTACAGTCACTGAGTTTACTTACAGTCGTGTCGTGTTAAAGCCGCAGTCAGTGCTGCAGGGCTCACATCTTTCCCCAAATAAACCTAAAACCTATATAATGTGTATATAAACAAAATGAATGTAGTTCTTGCCTTAATGAAAAATTAATCTATCTGATTTTAGAGATTAGTTAGGCTACTTATAAAGTGTCACAATTTGTTTGTCTTTACTTACTTACTTACTTACGCACTATTGGTATAACATTTTAGTTATAATGTATGTTAGAAATTGTTTCCTTTTCTGAATTGGCACCAATAAAATTGTGCATTTTTGAAGTATTTAGTCTAGCATAAATATAAGTGCTAGCATAAGTATTTAGTCTAGCAAAAATATAGCATTATATTGTCAAGTATATTGTTATCATACATTTTCTAATCTATATCATGAGGAGAAAAAATTGCCTGATCGCCCTGCCATAGCTGGGATTGCTTGACAACAATGACAGGAGCTCTATGACAATATTATAATCTAGTCGCATATATTGCACATGATATACTCTATATACGCCCTATTTTTTATTTATTGTAGCCCATATTGTGTCACCAAAAAGATTTTAGTACTGCTGGAAAATGAACGTTAACGATCGAATCACAATCTCATTCCTGTGACAATATGATATGATTGCGATATTGTCTTCTTGTGATTCACTTCTTTTCTGTTTTAATGCATCTCTATGCTCAAACACACATCCTTTTTCTGTTGGTCAAGTCCCATGTTTTTGTTCTGCATTATACGATACAGGCCTCCACGATACAGACATATTTTTGCACATTTTTGATGCTTTGTAAAAAAATATCTGTCTGAATATCGTTATCGTGATTATGCAAACAAATATATTAAACAAGTTAAATATTAATTAACTCCTTCTCCAAAATATACTGTCAGACCGTGGTATTTTTGGTCAAATGGTTATCCTTAAGTGGGTCTGAATCAAGATTATGATCAAATGGCACACTTGGCCCTGTGCTCCACTGAAGTGAGAAAGCAAAGGTGAGCTTTAGTTTCTAAACTGGAGCATGTGTATGATGAGTGGCATGAGGCCATGGTAATCAGATCAATAAGAGATTCAGGAGAAGAGTATTTTGGGCCTGATCCACTCTCTGGAAGGTCCCACTAAAAGGCTTAGGGAGCTTGGATGGGCCCTGACCTGGACCAAGCAGCAGCCTCCTGTCACTGGTTTTGTACAAGCCAAGGGTTTGTTCACACTTGTCCTGGTTTGAGCCCAGTTTAATCCTGATATAGGCCCCATCCAAATTGCTTTTACAAGCCTATAGGAGGCTCATTCTTCTCTGAGTCGGACATGCATCATTGTCAGCCATGATAAGGACCATCCCAACTGATCAGGGAAGTTGGGTTTGAGTAAGCAAAGGAGCCATTCTGATGTATGCTTGCGTGTGTGTGTGTGTGTGTGTGTATATATATATATATATATGTATATGGTTTATTTTTTATTTTTATTTTTTTTTTCCGAACAAACATGAAACAGAACCAGAGAGCAATAGACAAAATAAAAAGAACATAAGTAGCACAGAACATTTGCAGAAACAAAATCATGACACATTAAAAACCAAATGGTGGTCCCACCTAGTCCAAAGTATGTTAAATTTGTCCAGTTCCAAACTGAGTCTAAATGTGATATTTTTTCCATTTTCCGTATGTTCATTATAAAGTCTGTCCAGTCCTTCATTGTAGGTGCAGTTTGTGTCATTTTTTGTGTGATGGCCTTTATCTCTACTGCTCCAAAGAGAGAACTCTAAGTTCTAAGGCTCAAATACATCAGAAATCAAATGGAATGGCAGTGTCCAAAATATCTCTAGAAACAAAAATGTGTCCAGTTCTCTCTCAGTAAAGTCTCAAAACACTTGGAAATGGTGGGCCCCCTGGCAACCAAAGTTTTTCCAACATTCAGCCTTTCCTTGTAAATAATGTGCACCCTGACATGGTGTTATGAAAAAACGTGTCTCGGCTTCCGGTCTATGCAAGCGTCTACTACACTCCTGCCGACATTTCCCTTAAAATTGGCCATATCAACCACTTAACCCCAAGAAACAAAGAGTAAACCAGGCAGGTAAATGCTTTGGGAGATAAACAATCAAAATTGACCACGGCCTCTGTGGAAAACAGACCGTCTAACAAGCTAACAAGGCTAATATGAGGGACTGCTGCTAAGGCGAGCCGCCCAGGTGAAGGATCATGACATGGCGTCACAGAGTAATGAAGTCAGCGCTCAGAACGATACCCGGTTGGACAGATTAGAGGCCATTAATGGAACTGAAGGCAGGAGGAGGAGTAGCGGCGGTGTGCGCTGCAGTGGAGCGGAACAACATATTGTATGATTTGCAGTAGATGAAGGCTGAGGTAGTGAAACTGTGGGTGCAGAACAAGACTACGAAAAGCAATTCCTGGATTTGGAGTCCAGGCCTCACTTGTAGGTGTCTCTGAGGGTGGCAAGGGGGAAAACATTGAAGGCTTCCTCAAGAAGGTGATCCCAGAGCTTGTATCTGGGACTGGAGTTGCTGTCCCTCCCATTACAATTGAGAGAGAACATCACCTGGGCCAAGCAAGACAAGAAGCTTACAGTGAGGAAAATAAGTATTTTAACACCCTGCGATTTTGCAAGTTCTCCTACATAGAAATTATGGAGGGGTCCGAAATTTTCATCATAGGTGCAGGTCCACTGTGAGAGACAGAATCTAAAAGGAAAAATCCGCAAATCATATTGTATGATTTTTAAATAATTGTTGTTTATTAAGAAATATGACCAGAGAGCAAATATATATGCAATAATAATAATAATAATAATAATAATGGTACAATATTGTACCTTTGAAAGACAGTAACTTTTCATTTTTCAAGACACTGTTGCAGAAAGCAAAGCAAAATGTTGGATGGATTGAGGAATGTCACCCATCCCCCTTTTGGGTCATCACCTCTGATAAAGAGCACAGAACACAAATGGGTCCTGAGTCTGACCCCTGTGCAGAAGTGGAAACATCCACTAACAAAATCCTCGTTTCTCAGGATTAAGTTCCTGATGACTATATTTCAGATTTAAACTGACTTCATGCTTACTGTGTGATCTAAACTTGTAACTAAATCAAGTTTTAGTTAGTTTGCCATAAGAACTGTGTTTGAAATGTGTTCATGTCATATTTAATGTACTTCCTTGTTACCTGTTAATGATGTGTGTTCATTTGTTGCAGTATTTTATTATGGTTACATGTCATTTTGCTGGTTTAAGTTAAATTTGTCCAATTTAGTAATAAATTTGACTGAGAGTTAAAGTCACGCCCACTCTAGGCCACACCTACAAGGTCAGATTAAAAGACCACCGAGCCGCCACACTCGCTCTCTTCTCTTTTCTCCAACTCTTGATCTGAATCTCTACTTAGACACACCGGGTCGTCGACCCCAGGGGCCCCTCCCCCATCAGGGAGAGGGTTCCATTGTCTCCTAACACTCTGATTTCTAGCACTGGCTGAAGCAGACATCTTCATCAGTAAAGAATGCACAAGTCAACGGACCTTGGACTCGTGAAAAATCTTCGATGTTAAACCCTGCACTAGGATCAGCACCACAGATAGCTCTACGGACCCAAAGAGCTCAAAGGAGACCTTGATCCACATCTGACCCTTCCATTGGACACGTAAGACGTGAGAGTGCCTGAAACTTACAGAGTGGCATTAAAGTGAGGTTCCTTTAGATTATTCTACTAGAATTAATAAAAACTTAATTCCTAATACCAGCTTCTCTTTTAACTAAGTTTAGCCCAGGCCTAGCCTGTGTACCCAAATGTGTAATATATTGCTTTGATATTGTTGTTTATTAAACCACACAAAATCATTCTGGTTTATAGACCCTTTTTATTGATATCTTTAATTTACTGACAATTATAAGTATAATCGGATTCTCCCCTTTCAGAAAATGAGATTTAGCAGGTATTAATGTTTTGCTGAACAAGCTTCAGATGGTGCCCTTTTAAATATAAATATGAACATTAACTACCTTAAATCCTACACGTGTTGTCCTCAATGCAATGGTTAGTCCCAGAGAATATACGTTGCATCTTGGTACAACTGTGTGAGGAGGAAACAAGTAAAATACCCTACAATATGATAAAACATGAATAGAATTATGGCACAAGTCCAACATAACAATACCAATTTGCCAAGTTGATCAAATAGCCAATTTTCAAATTAAGTCTGAATGTCATTTTTTTTTTCTATTCGTCTAATGTCTGTTATATTGTCAGTCCAACAAAATTCCCTCCAGACATGTGATTTTGTGGTCCTTCACTGGGATGTACACACATTTTCCCATTCCTCGTTCGTCAAAATAAGATTACCTTCTTTTTCCCATTTGTTTAGTAGAGTAGCTGTCCAAATCAGCAATGCATTGATATAATTTAAATATTATTCACATTTCTGATTTGTAAGGCTTGACCAAAATTTCAGTCAGATGGTTATAATGGTCATTACCTTGTTTAGTTTCTTGATTATAATAACTTATTATTTGTAAATAGCTATAAACATCCTGCTTCTCCAAAGTAAAGGATTCTTTCAACATATCAATACTTTTCAGGTGATTATCTTTTACAATCTGGTGAAAAACTGTTATACCTTTTGCAATCCAGACCTTGAATCTCAGGTCAGTACTATTTGGTAAAAAACCTTGGTTTAAGCCAACCAGTTTAAGATTTTAATATCTCTGTTCAGTTTGTATGTTGTTCCTTCCATGTTCTAAGTACAGATCTTACCCAGGGATTCTTCACTTCCTCCAATCACTGTACAGGAACCGCCGGCACAACATTACTCTGAATATTTTTTTTATTGCGTTTCATATTCTGAGACACAACAGTACAGCTACACTCTGATTTGACCTGAGATGAAGTAATTTTTTCAGACTGGGTAAACCTTTTTCCTTTTGATAATTGTAGAGTTCTGAACCAGATATGAGTTTTTTTTGCCTTGCCATACAAATTTTGAAATAGTTTTATTAGGTCTTTTTTATATTAGAAAAAAGAGGGATATAATTTTTTGCCATAATTGTTGATAGATCTTTATTGTCCCCTCCTTGAACTGACACCTTAACGTGGTGGAGGGGTTTGAGCGCCCAAATGATCTCAGGAGCTATGTTGTCCGGGGCTTCAAGCCCCTGGTAGGGTCTCCCAAGGCAAACAGGTCCTGGGTGACGGGTCAGACAAAGATCGGTTCACAAGCCCCCTATGAATAGTAATACATCAAGGCCAGTTACGTCGCCCGGACTGGCGTTACCGGGGCCCCACCCTGGAGCCAGGCCTGGGGTGGGTGCTCGACGGCGAGCGCCTGGTGGCCGGGCCTTTCCCCACGGGGCCCGGCCGGGTGCAGCCCGAACGAGTGACGTGGGGCCGTCCTCCCGTGGTCCCACCACCTGCAGGAGGATCCGTAAGGGGCTGGTGCAGAGGGATCTGGGCGGCAGTGGATGGCAGGGGCCTCGACGACCGGATCCCCGGACACAGAGACTAACTCGGGGGACATGGAACGTCACCTCGCTGGGGGGAAAGAGCCTGAGCTTGTGCGGGAGGTTGAACGGTTCCGACTAGATATAGTCCGCCTCACCTCCACGCACAGTT
Organism: Chaenogobius annularis; assembly: GCA_015082035.1. NCBI lineage: Eukaryota > Metazoa > Chordata > Actinopteri > Gobiiformes > Gobiidae > Chaenogobius > Chaenogobius annularis. Next base: position 273,240 of record BJKM01000090.1, on the reverse strand, counting down.
TTGGGCACTGGAACCCATCCTCTCGAGAGGGGCTGGACGCTCCACTTCTCTGGTGTTGCCTACGGGGAGAGGCGGCGGGCTGGCGTGGGCTTGCTTATTGCCCCACAGCTCAGCCGCCATGTGTTGGAGTTTACCCCAGTGAACGAGAGGGTCGCGTCCCTACGCCTTCGGGTTGGGGACAGGTCTCTCACTGTAGCCGAACAACAGTGCTGAGTACCCGGCCTTTCTTGGAGTCCCTGGGAGGGGTACTGGACAGTGCACCGACCGGGGACTCCGTTGTTCTACTGGGGGACTTCAACGCCCACGGCGACGACAGTGACACCTGGAGAGGAGTGATTGGGAAGAACGGCCCCCCCGATCTGAACCCGAGCGGTGTTCAGTTATTGGACTTCTGTGCTAGTTACGGACTGTCCATAACGAACACCATGTTCAAGCACAAGAGTGTCCACCTATGCACGTGGCACCAGGACACCCTAGGCCGGAGATCAATGATCGACTTTGTTGTCGTGTCATCTGAGCTCCGGCCGTGTGTCTTGGACACTCGGGTAAAGAGAGGGGCGGAGCTGTCAACCGATCACCACCTGGTGGTGAGTTGGATCCGCTGGCGGCGGAGGAAGCCGGACAGACTTGGCAGGCCCAAGCGTATTGTGAGGGTCTGCTGGGAACGTCTTGCGGAGCCCGATGTCAGCAGGGTCTTCAATTTGCGCCTCCGGGAGAGCTTCTCCCAAATCCCGGGGGAGGCTGGGGACATTGAGTCCGAGTGGACCATGTTCTCGACCTCCATTGTCAATGCGGCTGCTCGGAGCTGTGGTTGCAAGGTCTCAGGTGCCTGTCGCGGCGGCAACCCCCGAACCCGGTGGTGGACACCGGAAGTAAGGGATGCCGTCAGGCGGAAGAAGGAGGCCTATCAGGCCTCTTTGGTGTGTGGGACTCCTGAGGCCATTGACGGGTATCGGCGGGCCAGGCGTGCCGCACCTCGTGCTGTCAAAGAGGCAAAAACCCGGGTTTGGGAGGAGTTCGGGGAGGCCATGGAGGAGGACTATCGGTCGGCCTCAAAGAAATTCTGGCAAACTGTCCGGCGCCTCAGGAGGGGGAAGCAGTGTTCCACCAACACCGTTTACGGTGCGGGTGGGGACCTGCTGACCTCGACTGGGGATGTCGTCGGACGGTGGAAGGAGTACTTTGAGGACCTCCTAAATCCCACTGTCACGTCTTCCGAAGAGGAAGTAGAGACTGGGGACTCGGAGGCTGACTCATCCATCACCCAAGCCGAAGTCACTGAGGTTGTTGGCAAACTCCTCGGTGGCAGAGCTCCGGGGGTGGATGAGATACGTCCCGAGTACCTAAAGTCTCTGGATGTTGCAGGACTGTCTTGGTTGACACGTCTCTGCAACATCGCGTGGCGGTCAGGGACGGTGCCTCTGGACTGGCAGACTGGGGTGGTGGTCCCTCTGTTCAAGAACGGGGACCGGAGGGTGTGTTCCAACTATAGAGGGATCACACTCCTCAGCCTCCCTGGTAAGGTCTATTCCAGGGTACTGGAGAGGAGAATCTGACCGATAGTCGAACCTCGGATTCAGGAGGAGCAGAGTTGTTTTCGTCCTGGTCGTGGAACACTGGACCAGCTCATACTCTCCATCGGGTGCTCGAGGGTTCATGGGAGTTTGCCCAACCTGTCCACATGTGCTCTGTGGATCTGGAGAAAGCTTTCGACCGTGTCCCACGGGGTGCCCTTTGGGGGGTGCTGCGGGAGTACGGGGTCCGGGGCCCTTTCCTCAGGGCTGTCCGGTCCCTGTATGACCGGAGCAGGAACTGTGTTCGCATTGCCGGCAGTAAGTCAGACCTGTTCCCAGTGTGTCAGACCTGTTCCCAGCCGCCAGGGCTGCCCTTTGTCACCGGTTCTGTTCATTGTTTTTATGGACAGAATTTCTAGGTGCAGTCAGGGGTCGGAGGGGGTCCGGTTTGGGGAACACAGGATCTCATCTCTGCTGTTTGCAGATGATGTTGTCCTGATGGCTCCATCAAACCTGGACCTGCAACATGCACTGGGACGGTTTGCAGCCGAGTGTGAAGCAGCTGGGATGAGAATCAGCACCTCCAAATCCGAGGCCATGGTTCTCAACCGGAAAAAGGTGGCTTGCCCTCTCCGGGTGGGTGGGGAGTCCTTGCCCCAAGTGGATGAGTTCAAGTATCTCGGGTCTTGTTCACGAGTGAGGGAAGGATGGAGCGTGAGATTGACAGGCGGATCGGTGCAGCGTCCGCAGTGATGCGGTCGCTGCATCGGACTGTTGTGGTAAAGAAGGAGCTGAGTCGAAAGACAAAGCTCTCGATTTTCCAGTCAATCTACGTTCCTACCCTCACCTATGGTCATGAGCTTTGGGTAGTGACCGAAAGGACAAGATCGCAGATACAAGCGGTCGAAATGAGTTTCCTCCGCAGGGTGGCTGGGCGCTCCCTTAGAGATAGGGTGAGGAGCTCAGTCACACGGGAGGAGCTCGGAGTAGAGCCGCTGCTCCTCCACGTTGAGAGGAGCCAGCTGAGGTGGCTCGGGCATCTGTTCCGGATGCCTCCTGGACGCCTCCCTAGGGAGGTGTTTCGGGCATGTCCCACCGGGAGGAGGCCCCGGGGAAGACCCAGGACACGCTGGAGGGACTATGTCTCTCGGCTGGCCTGGGAACGCCTCGGGATGCTACCGGAGGAGTTGGAGGAAGTGGCTGGGGATAAGGAAGTCTGGGAGTCCCTGCTTAGACTGCTGCCCCCGCGACCCGGCCCCGGATAAAGCGGAAGAAGATGGATGGATGGATGGAAGATCTTTATTGTAGTGAACCGCAGACGACCTACGAACGTTGCCATGGTGACAGGAATGCATGACGTAACAACGTACAACCCCCACATGGAGATTTATGAGAGATTTATATCGAATGAGTGCTTTTTGATTTAAATGAACTCACAGAGCCATTTTCTCTCCACAGACAAAAGTTAAAACCCGAAAAAGACTATGCAGGTTTAGCAAAAAAAATCATCTGATTGCAGACTTTGTTCACAAGATGAATTTACTGTACATAATGTTATTGTGGTCTGCATGTTCATTTAACTGTTTTAGAACGTCTTGTGACTAATTTTACTCTCTGTAACTATGTGGCCTAATGTTAATGCTAAACAGTGGCTGCATTATTCCGGATCTTTTTCTCTGATCAGCTCTGACTCAGCATGCATGCTGTTTGGTTGAACAATGGCGCCAAAACCTGATCCTCGCAGGGAGAGAAGGGAGAGAGGGAGAGAGGGAGAGAAAGAAGACAAACTCAATTCCATCGGGGAGGTCTACCAAGAAGGATCTCGGGAGAGAGAGGTTCTCATCTCAGGCCTAGCGATGCTAAGCTAACCCACGGAACAAAGAACATTCTAGAGAGACACGCCCACGGAAGTTAACTTTTCTCCCCCATAAATTAGAATTCTGTGCCCGTTTTTTAGACGTGAATTATACGGCATCAAGCAAATGTAGCATATGTGTCAGTATGCCAGTAGAGAAAAGATTTAGAGATTGGACACTGGACCAGATCAGAAGATTTAGGTCGACTCTCAGAGGTGCGTGTAAGTAATAATAATACACAGAATACAGGTAGCTTTAGTTCTGTGGCTGTACCATATATTTACAGTGATTTTGACAAACAACATAAAACGCAATATTTACAATCTGCAGATATTTTGTTTCATATACCAAAGTGCTTACAATCTGTGAAATCACAAATGGTTCAACAAGTTTCAACTAGATAGAAAATAAATAGTCCAGTGCAAATGCGCTCAGAGCTTATGAAGTGTCCATAAGAATCAGCTGAAATTGTATGTAATGTCCGAAAAAAGCTTTATCCAGTTTGAGAGTTGCACGTGTGAGGGTACAAGTTTTGTGTAGGAGCGGACTTGGCGGAACTCAGCCCCCACCAGACCGCAAGGTTGAAGATTGAAGTTTGTTCAGTATTCAGGTTCCGGTTCCAGACTGGTTCTTAGCTCGCCATCAGGTATTCCCTCTGTACCAACTAGGCACACCTGGCCAAATTCCACTTTATATTCTGCGCACTAGAACCCTGAGTCAGCGGCGATTTGTAATAAGACTTCTGTGCAGCTGTCCTGTGGCCTCTCTCCCCGCTGCTCTGAATAGAGAGACGCACAGGAAGCTTATATCGGCCGCGGCAAGAGCATGATTGGCAAAAGTGACGGAGTGCGTCAACGTAAACCACGTGACCGGATGTTACATGCGACAAAAAATAGGAATTTATGATTTTATGCTATTCGAGCAATATTATGACTCGGGTTACATCTTCCCCGCCTAAATTTGTGCGCGTCCCGGTGCATGTTTGAAGCGAGAACGGACGGTTAGTTAGTGATGACTGCCAATACATCAGACAGACTATGCAACAGCGTTTGGACTACCGAAATTAATGGATTTCCACGGGTGGAATATTGGAGTCGGTTCGGTGTTGCTCTTTGTCGGTCTGTACGTCTAACAGTAATGTCAGGTATGTTGGTGTCAATGTTTGGTGGCTCGACTGGAACTTCCTACTTCAGCATCCAAAGTTTGTGGGTGACTGCACTTAGAGTGGGTAGATCCAAGTTGATTTTCAGCTTCAGCTGGCAGATCAGATGTCTGTGTGCTTTGGTCATCAATGGGTAAAACAGACACTCGGACTACCAGCACAGGAACACCACAGGGCTGTGTACTTTCTCCTCTGCTCTTCTCCCTGTGCACAAACTGATGCACTTCCGTCCACGACTTCGTAAAACTGATCAAGTTTACGGACGATACCACCCTCATCGGGCTCATCTTAGACGGGGTTGAGTCTGTCTACAGAAGGGAGGTGGACCGGCTGGTGTCCTAGTGCAGTGGTAACAACCTGGAGTTCAACGCCCAGAAGACAGTGGAGATGATCGTGGACTTCAAGGAAAGTCACAGCCCCCCTGCCCCCCCTCATCATGACAGACTCCCCCATCACCACCGTGGACTCCTTCCGCTTCCTCTGCACCACCATCATCCAGGATCTCAAGTGGGAGCCCTCCATCAGCTCCCTCATCAAGAAGGCTCAGCAGAGGATGTACTTCCTGCGGCAGCTGAGGGAAGCCATGCTGCAAGCGCAGATGATGGTGCAGTTTTACACGGCCATCATGATGATGAGTCCATCCTCACCTCCTCCATAACCGTGTGGTACGCTGGAGCCACAGCCAGGGACAAACAGAGACTTCAGTGCATTGTGCGTTCTGCTGAGAAGGTGATTGGCTGCAGACTTCCATCCCTGCAGGACCTGTACGTCTCCAGGGCTCTGGGACGAGCAGGTCGGATCACAGCTGACCCTTCTCACCCTGGACATGGACTATTTGAGCCACTCCGTTCAGGCAGGAGGCTACAGTCCATCCGTACCAGAACCTCCCGTCACAAGAATAGTTTCTTTCGCTCTGCCGTTGGTCTCATGAACACTTCTTAAACACCTGTTGTTGGAGCCATTTTGTCACTATTGTTTGGGGTTCATTTGGGTCACATTGGGGGTTACGTTTGGGAAGTGGCTGACCTATATTTAATGTAGCCACCAGGGTGCAGTGTGTTGAAAAGTCTATATTAACGCACAGGTGTTGTGGTGCTGGGTGATTGGGTTACGGGAGGTCACACGTTTTTTATCGCTCTCTTGGAACCGGGTGGGCGATCCTCTACCTATTTTCCAGTATTCTTCACTTGTGCCATCCATCCACCTTTTCTTATGTTTTATTTTGTCTGGGAGCATCCGCTAGAAATGTTTATTTAATCAAGATCACTGGGACAACTTTGTGCCGGCAGCCGGCACAGTCCTGTCTCACCCCTGTCTCACCCCTCTTTCCAGAGTCAGTGGATCTGTCAAGTGACCATTGGTTTGAATTCTTGATGTTGGACCATCGTAAAAAGCCCCAATATATATTTTTTAATATGCTGTCTATTTGAAATATGTTTTACACTTATAATACTTAATAAACAAGGCCAGCTAACTGAATAAAAAACGTTCTCAGCATCCAAACTAATGATCACAACCTTGTTTTGTTATTTTTGTATATGGTCCATTATTTGTAGTGATCATCTTACATTAGCTTGAGTTTGTCGTTTGTTAATAAATCCTGCCGGATCATTGTTGATTACATTTGGGAGCATTTGTTCCATTCTTTTGGACACATGAGGTGTATATACGACAGTCCACATTCAGAATATAAATGGGTCTATATGAAGCACAGTCAAGTTGGTCCTTCCCTTCTTTAGGTATTAGAGATATGATGGCCTCTTTCAGCGAGGAGGGGTCTGAGTTTTTTGTAAGTGCCCAGTTAAACATTGAAAGCAAAGGGCTAAGTGTTTCTTTTAGAGCTTTATACCACACTGAGGTGAACCCATCACTGTAGGGGATTCTTACTAGTACAAGTACTACTTCCTTTAACCAGTACATATCTGCCTTCTTTGTCTTTACTTTCAAAACTTTGTTCAAAAGCTAGTCGGTTCAAAATCAATATTGCAACACCCTGCTTGTGTTTGCCTCTTTATAATGATTAGTACAATTTTATAACAAAGTTTGGTTAGTTTTTGATGTTCAATGTAATTCAAATGTGTTTCTTGTAAATATATAAAGTCTATTCTTTCTTTACTCATTTTTGTAAAAAAAAATTATCATTTGATTTAGTTTAATATGCCGTTTATGTTAAAGGATGCTTTTTGTAATACTTCCGATGCCATTTAATTGGTTGTATTGATTTTGCCATTGATCATTTTTTTATGTTTTTAAACTCTCTGAACACAACATATTAACACTAGAACTACAGAAACAGGAAACAGATGAAAAGATAAAACAGAAAACAAAAGGGTTCATGCTGAAAACATGCACCAAACTCAAAACCTGGTCATTTATAAGATTGTAGAGGAGGGAAGTCTATTGCTAATGATGGGCCCCCCGAAAAGTTCCCATACCACTCTAGGCTTCAATCCTCACAACGAACTAGATACACTACCTCTCCAGTCAACCACGCGTCCCAGCCGCCCTCAACATGTATTTTTCCATTGTCCCACGAATCCAATCCCCCGCATTTGGTTCTCTGATGAGTGGATACAACAAAAAGCAGTTTATATAAAGCAAACAGCCAAAATTAAGCATACAGTCTGATGTCAAAAACAAACAAATCACATCACTATCACCAGTCTCTTCAAATCAACAGAAATGTATTACCATGTGAGCACAACCTGGCTGCATCTCTTTTCGTTATTAAGTTCTCTGTTTTGCATTTTCAGCATAGGTTTTTTTACTTCCGAAATCACCAAAAGAGCCGCTGGGAAAGAAAACCCATGTCTCAGTTTTCTCTTCCTGAGTTCCTCACAGATGTGGTGGAACTTTTCTCATTGTTGATGAAAATCGTATAGGATATCAGGGGCAAAGAAGGCATGCTTTCGTTTGTACTGGCGGTCTCCTTTAACTTTTGCAGCCTTCATAAGATGTTCCTTTACCCAATCGTTAAGAAACCTCATTATCAGGGCTCATGGTTTATCAGTTGCTGGTCTTGTTTGGCCCGGGCGATCTTCTCTTTCTATTGCGATAGGGGGGACCATAACTCCAGAGCCTGAAATGACGCTGAAAGTTTCCAGGAGAAGGTGATTCCAGAGCTCCTCTCCTTCCTCTCCCTCTGGGACCCCCACAAGTTTAAGATTGTCCCTACGTGATCTGGACTCAAAATCCAGGATCTTACTTTTCATATTCTTGTTCTCCGTTTGCAGCGTCACCACATCAACCGTCACCATCTCGACCTGCAGCGCCACTATCTTGGCCCACAGGGCCACCATCTCGGCCCTCAGTGTCTGCAGCTCGTTCATATTGTCTGAATTACGCTATTCAGCTTCATCGATACATGCTCAGTTTCCTACCCCTGCTTTCGACTCCCTTATGTTGCATTCAAATTGGTTGAATCAGGCTGTGCCACCTGCCTCTCTTCCCCACGGGGGAAGGGCTGCGGTCCAGAACTAATCCTCATTAACTTGTGATTCGGGCTGTTTTCCGATGGAGCTGTGGACCGTCAGCTTTGATTGTTTCGGTTCCATAGCCTTTCCTGTATTGTTTTTTTTCAATTTTATTCATCAAACTGTGATTTTAAAGCAAACCTCTGCAGCTGCGGAGCGAGTGTGTCTGTCTAGCTCGTCACCATAAACAAAAGCCGTTAGTCAGGTTAAAACAGGCTGATGCAGCTCAAACTGGCTTCAGCTAGAGATGACTGGGACTGAATAGGCATGACTGAAAATCAGAAGAAAGTCTGGAGAGAAATTTGTCCTCAGCTCTACACAAGCTGTTAAGTTGATCAAGTACAAAAATAATGTGATATTCCTGAGAATGGTCTATTCTCTTGCTTCTTAAATGTTTTTCTTTTTTTATTCCTGAAGTTTTCTAATCTTAGAATGGAACCCTGTTAGATATATCAAATCATTTATTACCAATGACACAGACATTCAAAGGGTGACTAAAGGTTTCACTTTTGTTGCTGTTTGTAAAGCGACTGTGACTGTAAACACTGAAGTGCCTAGGGTGCATTGTTTGCGTCATTATATACTAAATAAAAAATACTGAAAAAATAGTAATATGAATTGGCATTTCTGAAGATGGTTTGCAGATAGCAGCAGAAACAATCTAGGTAATTACATCTCCTAATTTATTGTCTTTGAAAAGAACCTATGTTTTTGGATTAAAAACATTTGTTTTCTGTGTCATTGCAGGTATGCATGCAGCCTGATGTATTATGGTCTGACCCTGGGAGCAGGAGAGACTTCAGGAAACCGTTTTGTGAATGTAGCTATGTACGGCCTGATAGAGCTGCCTGCATACCCACTCTGCATCTATTTCATCAACAAACACTGGTAAGGGAGTCATGGGCTAAACAAGAGGCCTTAACAAGCCATAGCAACAAGTGATATTACACTACTTGAAAATGTATGTAGTTTACAATTAAAAGGGTTTTGTTTTTGTCCATCCATCCATCTTCTTCCGCTTTATCCGGGGCCGGGTCGCGGGGGCAGCAGTCTAAGCAGGGACTCCCAGACTTCCTTTTCCCCAGACACTTCCTCCAACTCCTCCGGGAGGATCACTCCGGAGATCCCGAGGCGTTCCCAGGCCAGCCGAGAGACATAGTCCCTCCAGCGTGTCCTGGGTCTTCCCCGGGCCTCCTCCCGGTGGGACATGCCCGAAACACCTCCCTAGGGAGGCGTCCAGGAGGCATCCGGAACAGATGCCCGAGCCACCTCAGCTGGCTCCTCTCAACGTGGAGGAGCAGCGCTCTACTCCGAGCTCCTCCCGTGTGACTGAGCTCCTCACCCTATCTCTAAGGGAGCGCCCAGCTACCCTGCGGAGGAAACTCAGTACGACCGCTTGTATCCGCCGATCTTGTCCTTTCGGTCACTACCCAAAGCTCATGACCATAGGTGAGGGTAGGAACGTAGATTGACCGGTAAATCGAGAGCTTTGTCTTTCGACTCAGCTCCTTCTTTACCACAACGGTCCGATGCAGCGACCGCATCACTGCAGACGCTGCACCGATCCGCCTGTCAATCTCACGCTCCATCCATCCTTCCCTCACTTGTTTTGTTTTTGTTTTTTGTTTTTATTTAATATATTTAATTTAGTTTGTTTTAGTTTAGTTTAGTTTAGTGTTGTGACAATTTTAACATTTTAAAGTCATTTTGTGTCAATAGGCTTGACACTTAATGCCGATTTTGAGACCACAAAATTATTCGGTTAATCGATAATGGTGACGAGTCAGGTCACAGTTTAATCATAAGAACTAAAAATGTACAGTAGAATTGTGAAATTCATAGGCAGCAACAATTAGTCATTTCAGTTCAGTTTCAGTTTTAGATTTTCTCACAGTTTGACTGGTAAATAAAGGTGTTCACTTAGAAATGAAATCAATGTATTTTTTGAAAATACTTTGTGAGGATAATCTTTTATTTTTGTTCTTGATCAAGGCAAAGAAGAATGATAGCTTTGCTCTGTGCAGTGAGAGGAGTTGTCTGTGTCTGAGCTGCTGCTGTGATGACAACTCGTATTTTTCTGCACCGTGAACACACGTTTTTCTTTTAGCAGCTGCGCGCCTCACTCCTCTGCTAACTTTAATTCACAATTTTCACTGTTTATGTCACTCACAGTCCGTGTTAAATGCTAACACCTTTATTGTGTTGCACAAAGCATGAAACCCCCAAATAAACTTGTAGAATTAATAATGACTATGACAAAATAAAACAACATTAACATACCTTAACTTGTGGCACGTAAAAGGATGTTAATCTACCTGAAAGGCCATAGATATTAGATTGTTGAATTTAAAAGTAAGAGTGTCATAATTTGTTGATTTAAATATCTGAGCATATATAGCCTGCTTTGGCAACTTTTAAACAAAATGATAATTAAAAAAAATTAACTTTAAAAATTAGGTTATTGTAAAAATGTATTATCAGTTTTCCTTCCGTCCCTACACCAAACTATGACTATTCCAGTAAATTTGTCTTGCTACCAAAAATGTTCAGTCATTTCATTACATAACAGCCATTTTTTATCAACAGTCTATAGGCTGGATATTCTAGTGTTTTAAACTTGTAAATTCCCTCTTGTAACCTGATCTTTTACGCAGATGTTGAGCGGGAGGAGTTATTTGTGTTTGTTCCATTGCAGGGCTGGACGGAGGAAGAGTATGGCCGGCTTCTTGGGTCTGGCTGGTTCTGCCTGTCTGCTCACCGTGTTCATCCCACAAAACACAGGTCAGACACATGTAACAAAGAAAACATTTTTAGTATTATTATAATTTATGGTTTGTTTAATTGTTTTGATAAAATATGACCAAAATATATTTTTGGTCTCAATAGAAAAGATAATTTTATAATTAGTGGTGCACCAATATGGACATTTTGAGCTGATGCCGATGTTATGGGGAAAATCTTTGGCCGATAACTGATATTAAGCCAATATTTTCTTAAAGTTGTTATGGTTATTTTAAACACTTTTGTTTTGGGGTTTTTTATCACATAAATATACTTGCTATAAACTACTTTTTATTCTAAAAGGATCAAATCTATTTTAAAATCTGCAGAACCAGTTAGAACACAGAACAGAATTTTTGGACTTTAAGCCGCTACTTTTTCCCCGCGCTTTGAACCTATACAACGGTGCGGCTAATTTATAGATTTTTACTGGCTAACGGCCACCTTTGGCACTCTAGCAGGAAGCGCAAGCGTATGACACACTGTAGAAGAAGATGTTGGTGAAAGCATGGTTCAAGGGACACATCTTCAGACGTGTTCTCTCTATGTTAAGCTTTAAAACGCTGTATGCTTTATCACAATCGGACTCATATTCACGGAAAAATGTGTCTAATGAACTGAATCTAGACGCAAAGATACACGTGGAGCGCAGACATGCAATATTTGACGGTCTGCAATTTAGAACCATCCCCATTGAAATTAAATTGTAGTGCATCACTACCGTATACCATCTTTCTATGTAAATATCTCATTTTAAAATGTAACACTCACTTGCAGTACAAGCTCAGTAGTTTGTCAAAAGACAACCGGCGCATCACTACTGTGTGCCATCTTGATGTGTGTAAATCTCATGTTACAATGTTGGCACCTGTAGGTGCAGTCTATATATGTACAATTTATTTTTTCGTTGTAAATTTTGTTGGTGCTGTTTATAGTCAGGAGCATGCTATAGCCCGAAAATTACGGTAATACCGTTCTTCGGGATAGAATAAGATGTTTGATATAGCATATGTAGCACTATGTTTGGATATAGTTAGCCTATTGGCTATAATATGATTGTTATTTAAAACCAGCCTTCACACTTTTCCATTCTGTGAATTTCCTGTTTTATTTAGATTATTTATTAGACTAAAGGCCGTGTGTCATCCTCATGTTGCTCCGCCTCCCCCTGTAACATCAGCAGCGACAATCTCCTCTCCTCAGACTGTCTGATCACACACTCGTTTTTCTCATTTAAACCACTCACACTAAAGTTATTTGCAGTATACATGTCTAAACTGAGAGTTTAGGGGGAAAACTAGTCAAATAAAGAACATTGCATTTATCGTGGGTCGTGAGTTAATTTGTCACAACACTAGAACTCCCAAGGCCGTCAATTTGACGGTTTTCAGAATTGTACGTCTAATTGCTCTGGTTACGTTGCTCTTTCAGATTAATGGGCTCTTGACTTTTTTACCTTTGTGTATATCATACCCATATTGCAATTCAACTGAAATAAAAACGTTTAACAGAGTTCTGAGTAATTCTACCTCCCTCTAACTCCCACACCCGTTAATGGTTAATGGCGGATGACAGTGCAGCTCAAGCGTTGCGTCACCTTTAGTGTCACTCACAGCAAAGCTAAAGGTAAAATAGATTTGAGGCGATTATCTGTACAAGAGGGAAGATGGGTCCAGATCAATGAATGAATATTCCTATATTCTCTGTAAAAGCGGCTTCGCTATCGCAAACAACCCTCCTCCTCTTCCTCCTCCGATGAGGCTGGTCAACTTCGGCACTCTGAATAATGATAATATTCATTAAAGTTTTAATAATATAATAGTTATAAAAATGTTTAGCATGTTAGAAGAATCATTCTTTTGATTACATCATCGCCAGAGCGCAACTGTCAAATTGACGGCTTGGGAGTAGTTCTAAAATCCTGGTAGTCCTAGTGTTGATACATTTTGTCTAAAACGTTTCTAGAGCCTTTAAAAGTCATAATAAAGACTGGATTCAAGTTTATAGTCTGTTGTGGTAGAATATAGTAGCAGAAAGCCCCGTGGAGCGTTGTTTTCTTCCGGTTTCGGAAGGGATGGCAGAGTTAACTCCTTCATTATCAAGGCGTAACATCGCAGACTGATATCGGTGGTTTTAGACTGAAACTGATATTACTCAATGATGTGAATATCGGCCAATACCAATACTCGGCCGATATATCTGTGGATTGTAAGTAGGGGTTACTTACAATCCATAAGTATTGGGTGACATAAGGTAATGTAAGTTAATGTTAAATTAAAAGGTGACTTTAGGTGCTTTGTTCCGGTATTTAGTATCAAATTGTAACTTACATAGATAACAATTTTACATTTTGTTAATTGTAAACCCCAATATTTATCTAAAACTAATGGGTGACTTGCTGTCCGGTATTTCAATGTAGAAAGCAGCAGATTTTTAGCGGTATGTTTTTATAGTTGGAAATATGAATTATGTGACATTTGAACCCTACATGTAGGGCCTGGAATTAGAATTTTGAAATTCACAAGTAAATACAGGGAAGAGGGTGGAGATAGGGGAGCACTCGCTCCTCAAATGCAGGGCAATACAGGATTATTCAAACATGCATGAATCAATCAAAATACAACTTTGAGTGTGTTTATGAGGAGGAAACAAGGTATAATAAGGTTAAAAGCTAATGAATGTGGATTTGAATATGTGCCCTTTAAGTTTCTGCTCTGTATCATTATTGTAATGTACACATTTTATTTTCAAAGGTCCTATGTAGTGAAGCTTGGTGCTATAATGATTAAGTCTATTGAAAAGTCATGGTCTTAAAAAAAAAAAAAAAGCTCCTCTGAATTATCACTTGATGACATCATACAGTAGAGAATAGACCTTGTGCACCCCATGCTAATGAGGAAAAACTGGTATATCTACTGGCCTTGTGATTTTAAATGTGTTTGTATGACTCAAACTCAAAAACATGTTGAGAATGTAGGGAGTAGTAGGGGGTTGTAGAGGAGAATTCCGCTTGCATTTCTGTTGTATGAACTATGAAGCAGGACTAAAGCAAGTCTAAAAAGACTAAAGCAGGACTAAAGCAGGACTAAAGCAGGACTAAAGTAGGACTAAAGCTGGTCTTAAGCAGGACTAAAGCTGGTCTAAAGAAGGACTAAAACAGGTCAAATGCAGGACTAAAATAGGTCCAAAGCAGGACTAAAAAAGGTCAAAAGCAGGCTTAAAGCAGGACTAAAAACAGGTCCAAAGCAGGACTAAAATGGGTCAAAGCAGGACTAAAAGTCAAAAGCAGGCTTATAGCAGGACTAAAAAGGTCCAAGCAGGACTAAAATGGTCCAAAGCAGGACTAAAAAAGGTCAAAACAGGCTTAAAGCAGGACTAAAACAGGACTAACGCAGGTCAAAAGCAGGTCAAAAGCAGGACTAAAGCAGGACTAAAGCAGGACTAAAAGCAGGTCCAAAGCAGGTCCAAAGCAGGTCCAAGTAGGACTAAAACAGGACTAAAGCAGGACTAAAGGTTAAAGCAGGACTAAAGCAGGACTAAAGCAGGCTAAAGCAGGACTAAAGCAGGTCGTCCAAAGCAGGACTAAAGCAGGTCAAAGCAGGACGTAAAAAAAGGTAAAAGCAGGCTTAAAGAGCAGGACTAAAGCAGGACTAAAGCAGGACTAAAGCAGGACTAAAGCAGGACTAAAGCAGGTCCAAAGCAGGTCCAAAGCAGGACTAAAGCAAGTCTAAAACAAGACTAAACCAGGACTAAAGCAGGGCTAAAGCAGGACTAAAGCAGGACTAAAGCTGGTCTAAAGCAGGACTAAAGCAGGACTAAAACAGGTCCAAAGTAGGACTAAAACAGGACTAAAGATAGACTAAACCAGGACTAAACCAGGACTAAACCAGGACTAAAGTAGGACTAAAATAGGTCCAAAGCAGGACTAAAGCAGATCTAAAACAGGACTAAAACAGGACTAAAGCAGGACTAAAGCAGGACTAAAACAGATCCAAAGTAGGACTAAAACAGGGCTAAAGATGGCCTAAACCAGGTCTAAAGCAGGTCTAAAGCAGGTCTAAAGCAGGTCTAAAGCAGGACTAAAGCAGGACTCAAACAGGACTAGGGCAGGAGTAAAAATGGTCAAAAGCAGGTCTAAAGCGGGACTAAAGCGGCACTAAAGCGGCACTAAAGCGGGACTAAAACAGGACAAAAACAGGACTAAAACAGGACTAAAACAGGACTAAAACAGGACTAAAACAGGACTAAAACAGGACTAAAGCAGGACTAAAGCAGGACTAAAGCAGGACTAAAGCAGCACTAAAGCAGCACTAAAGCAGGACTTAATGTATTTTTTAGATCTTTCGCCTCTTATAGTCACGTTAAGATGTAAAATGATGTGGGCACAGAGCGGGATATACACAGGAGTTCCCAGACTTGAGAATGACTCTTGGATGAGAGTCGAAACGTATAGTTTTTTTTTAGTCCAGATGACTACAACTGAATCTTTTTCTACAGGGTGTTCAAATACTTATTTTCCTCACTGTATAAACCACGAGGCCTGATAAGGAAGTTTCTGAACCATAATGTGAAGGAGCACGTCATGAAGGCTGTTTCACTCAGGATATTCCTTCTGAAATGTGTCAACAACGTGAAAACCTTTGCCACGTCTGTGTCTTCCAACATGACAATGATCCAAAGCACACAGCCAGGATAACCAAGGAGTGGCTCCGTAAGAAGCATATCAAGGTTCTGGAGTTGCCTAGCAGGTCTCCAGACCTAATTCCAACAGAAAATCTTTGGAGGGAGCTGAAACTCTGTGTTGCATAGCGACAGCCCCGAAACCTGACAGACATAGAGAAGATCCGTGTGGAGGAGTGGGCCAAAATCCCTGCTGCAGTGTGTGCAAACCTGGTCAAGAACTTCAGGAAACCGCCCACACCGGTTCTGTTCATTATTTTTATGGACAGAATTTCTAGGCGATTTGCTGTTTGCAAATCATGTTATCCTGTTGGCTCAATCGAACCCGGACCTGCAACATGCACTGGGACGGTTTGCAGCTGAGTGTGAAGCAACTGTGATGAGGATCAGCACCTCCAAATCCGAGGCCATGGTTCTCAACCGAAGAAAGGTGGCTCACCCCTCCAGGTGGTTTGAAAATCCTTGCCCCAAGTGGAAGAATTCAAGTATCTTGGGGTCTTGTTCACAAGTGAGGGAAGGATGGAGCGTGAGATTGACAGGCGGATCGGTGCAGTGTCTGCAGTGATGCGGTTGCTGTATCATGGATTGATTTATGATGGATTATCATGGTTCCGGGCCCCGGAGAATACCCAGGACACGCTGGATGTTTCTCGGCTGGCCTGGGAACACCTTGGGATCTCCTCGGAGGAGCTGGAGGAAGTGTCTGGGGTGTGGGAAGTCTGAATGTCGCCTGGGCCAATGAAGACAAGAAGAAACCACGAGGTCTGATAATGATGTTTCTGAATGCGTCATGAAGGCTGCAAAAGAAAGGAGACCTACAGTGCAAAGGCAAGAAGGTTTTTGTTACACAAAACCTTCCGTACAAAATTTGTCAACAATGAGCAAAGTTTCGCCACATCTATGAGGAATTCAGGAGGAGAAAACGGAGGCATTGATTCTCATGTCCAGCATCTCTTCTGGTAACTTTTGAAGGTAAAAAAACAGCAGAGGTAGAAGTGCGCCACAAAAAATACAAAACACGAAGAGTTTTGTAATAATTGCATAATAAAACTTTTGTGTTGTTTTAAAGAGACTGATGTTTTTTGCGTGACATATTTTTTTTTGGCATCTGATTTTATTGCATCTTAGAAGCATCATTGTGGCTAATAGGGTGTGTGACGAAGTGAGGCGTTCACTCCACTTGTCCCTTTAGTTTGTTGACTTACCTGATCTATATCATGCCTGGAGGTAAAAGTCATTTCCTTGTTTTAAACCCTGTCCTGGTGATGTCACTAATGACATTCTGGTGATGTCATTAGTGACATCACCAGAATGTTATATATTATATATATGAATATTTGGAGCAGGGGTGTTTATGATATAATCTAGGTTTGGGTTTCCCTTGTGTGAAGTGGGATTGCAAGTTACATTGATATTATTTGTTACTGTCTCTTAAAATGTTCAGATGTTGGATTGTTACTGTTTTTACATGTATTAGTTCCAGCTATGTGGAATGGGCCGGCCCAATTGGCCTCATTATAGAAGGCAGGTGTGTGCCTCAGACGGGAGATGTGGTTTTGGTGTTTTGGGATCGCTTGGAGCTCTGCAGAAGTTAATTATTTGGTGGCACTGTAAATGGACATTGGACATGACTTTTGGCCTCTGAGTCCTCCTAAGCCACTTTTAGCCACTCAATGCTACACTACGTCACAGGGTGCAGAGTAATACTTTGAATAATTGTCTTTCTTGCTTATTTTAGTTATTCAATTGACTGTGAAGTTAATGTCACCAAAATAAAGATGGTTTGTGCATACATACATGCCCTATACATTTGAGACCCTTGTGTCTAGTTACATGCACTCATCTGAGTGCTAAAGGTGGGAGAATAGGTTTGTGGGAAACTGGATAAATAAATAAATACAGAGGCTGGGGGAAGACCGTTGTGGTTTATCTTTTGCATAATCAGGTTTTGGGTTCAATGCAAGTTTTAGTCATGAACCTTTTTGTTTTTCAATTTGTCTTCTTCTCTTTCATATTTTTATAGTTCTTGTAATAATGCGTTTTGTTCGAACGAGAGTTTTACAACTATAATAATTTTTTTGGCTGAGGGGGGTCAGTTCTACAGTTATATAAATAGGGGCATGAACACTTAGATCTATTGTACCTATGTCTAACTATCCTTGTTGAAAATAAAAAAAAGTATACAAAAAAATACTAGTATTGATCTTATGTGTAATGGAAAGATGTGTATATTGGCGGACATTAGGATTCACCTCTCTCCAGATATCGATACCCTACATATGCATTAATTTGCAAAATGTATTATTTAAAAATGTACCACTACTTTGTGAGTTCGAAACATGTCGGCTGAACATGTAAGTCGCCGCCGCCAACAAGGGTTCCCTCGGAGTGGTTTGCAATCAGATCTATATCTTAAGCATAGAATGTGTGGTTATTTCCTGGGGGGGCATATTCATTTATCAAAGTAAACACGCTTCCGTTAGTAGTTTCTTTGACGAATACAAATCTGCCATCTTTATCTTTGTGCTCAAAACTCTGTTCTCTATTCTACTTTAGATCAATATGGCCACTCCCCTCTTATGTTTGGCCCTAAAAGAGGAATAGTAAAGTCTGTTATAACCAAATTTAGTATTTTTTTTATGTTCTAAGTCAGGGGGGTCAAACTAATTTTGGGCCATGGGTCAAATTTTTGGAGCGTTGAAATTTGGCTCACGTAACGAAAAATATGTAAGAAATAAATGTCGGTCTAATCCCTCATTTGTCCAGGAGTGTTCCATTGTAGAAAAAGATTCAGTCATCTGGACTCTATTTTTCTAAAATAACTGAATCTTTTTCTACATAAGAAATACATAGCTTTATATAGGCTAATAATGTGGACACTGTTGCACAAATCTGACCATTCCTCAGACCGTTCCTCAGGCCGTTCCCCAGGCCGTTCCTCAGGCCGTTCCTCAGGCCGTTCCTCAGGCCGTTCCTCAGGCCGTTCCTCAGGATGTACTTCAGGATGTTATTCAGGATGTACTTCAGGATGTACGTCAGACTGTGCCCCAGGCCGTTCCTCAGGCCGTTCCTCAGGTCGTTCCTCAGGCCGTTCCTCAGGCCGTTCCTCAGGCCATTCCTCAAGACTGAGTCCATATTCATGCATCAGCCGCAGGAACAGGAATATGGACTTGTGATATGATTTCTGATATGAAATGTTGATATCACAGATATGTTGGTTTTTGCTGCACATATTTGCATATTGCAAACTCAATATGAGCTCATTATTTTTATAGTTTAAGCTTATCTTAGTGACAAATTATTCATGTAGTGAATGACATTTGTGTTTGTATTCAATCACATTAGTGTGGACACAGTCAGCTCACAGCAACTTCACTCTGTCATGTTCATACTTTATTACACTCTGACTTGTGTTTTTACCTTCACCGCCACCGGCGCAGGAGTCAGTTCAGTTCTTTCCTGCAGGTTCCTCATTACAGGCCTTGGACCCATCTGCGACAGGCCCGACAGCACCCTTGTCATCACCCCTGCCCTCAGACTGCAACCCCTGCAACATCTACATCTCCCACTATAGTATCTTCACTCTCCTTTTGATCTCCACTTTCACCCAGGGGCCTTCTGAACCATCTTGAAAGTCTGATCAAATCAGGCATTAAGATTGTTCCACTCACGCCTAATATAGCAAGATCAAGAGTTCTGATATAAAACATTATGAACTCGACTTCCAGTTATGGTGATGCACTCTCTAACGTTCGCTCACTCTCCAACAAACTGGACGAACTGGCGCTGCTGATGAGATGAAACAGAGACTTTTCTTCATCTCCTGTTTTGTGCTTCACGGAGACGTGGCTCAGTGAGTTGGTCCCGGACCGCTGCATTCAGATAGATGGATTTCAGCTGCTTCGGGCGGATCGTCAGAGAGATCTCTCCGGGTGAGAAACACGAGGCGGAGGAGTCTGTTTCTACATCAACAACGCCTGGTCATCAAATGTGACTGTGATCTCCAAACACTGCTCTCCTGCTCTGGAATATCTGTTCATTAACTGCAAACTCCTCATTCATTCTGGCCGCTGTTTACATTCCACTGAGTGCAAACGTGCACAATGCAGAGCGCGCAATCGCAGACCAGATTGTGGAACAGACCTTTCTGGACTCCTTGTGTATTATCCTGGGTGATTTTAACAAGGGGAATCTCAACCACGAACTACCAAAGTACAAACAGTTTATTAAAGTTCCGACCAGAGAGCAGAGCACGTTGGGTCATTGTTACACAACAGTTAGCAACGCCTTTCGCGCCGTGGCCCGAGCTGCTCTTGGCTTTTCAGATCACGCCATGGCCCACCTGATCCCCATGTACAGACAGAGGCTGAAGCTCTCAAAACCTGCAGTGAAGACCTTTAAGAAGTGTACCAGTGAGGCAGTGGAGGAGCTACGTGCGTGTTTGGACATTACAGACTGGGAGGTTTTCAGAGCTGCCACAGACAGTTTGGATAAGTACACGGACACGGTGAAGTCATACATTCGATTCTGTGAGGACAGCATTATACCATCACACACCAAAGTCACTTTCAATAATGACAAACCTTGGTTCACACCAAAACTGAGGCAGTTAAGGCAGCAGAAGGAGGCAGCGCACAGGGCTGGAGACAGAGAGCGCTACAAAGATGCAAAGTACGGATTTAGCAAAGAGTGGAGAGGGCTCCGGCTTCTCACCAATCATAAGCCCCTTCTTGTCTCAGCTCTCCTCGAGTGCAGACGTGTTTTCCTCTGCTCCCCCGCTGCGTGCTACTTTTGCCTCTCTCGTCATGTTTTTTCTCTTTTTCTCTCTAAATCACAGTGTGCCGGATCACCTGTTGTTCTCCGAAACAATGAATCTGATTGATTGGTCTCTGAGTGTATTGGATAAAGTTTTTGTCCTTGAGAAAAGCTTCCCCGGGAGAAGCAACCTGTCCCGACGGAATGTCCACCGCGGGGTACGTACGGGACTAACTGGCAGGGATTCCTACTAAATGACCGAAAACTGGATGAGCAACTTAACGCCTTCTAGTCCAGGTTTGATGTGACCACCCCCTCCCCCACGGTGGCCACCTCTGCCAAACCAACCCCGGTCCTCCCCACCTCCCCCACCACTCTCTCAGTTCAGGAACAGGATGTAAACAGACTATTTCGGAAATCCAACCCCCGAAAAGCTGCTGGACCAGACGGTGTTTCTCCTACATTAAGACACTGCGCAGGAGTGCTGTCCCCCGTCTTCAGACATTTTTAACACCTCCCTGGAGTCATGCCACGTCCCAGCCTGCTTCAAGTCGTTCATTGTTCCTGTCCCTAAGAAGCACCGTATCACTGGACTTAATGACACCACAGGCCTGTGGCGCTGACGTCTGTAGTCATGAAGTTATTTGCCTGGTCTTGCCCCACCTCAAGTCCTTCACCTCCTCCCTGCTGGATCCCCTGCAGTTTGCCTACAGAGCCAACAGGTCTGTAGACGACGCCATCAACCTCCACTTCATCTTGCAGCATCTGGACTCCCCGGGAGCCTACTCCAGGTTTGAGGACTTGAGCTCTGCATTCAAGACCATACTCCCTGCTCTGCTCCAGGACAAGCTCTCCCAGCTCAACGTGCCTGACTCCACCTCCAGGTGGATCACTGACTTCCTGACGGCTCGGAGGCAGTGCGTGCGGCTGGGAAAGAATGTCTCAGACACTCGAACTATCAGCACAGGCTTTCCACAGGGCTGTGTACTTTTTCCTCTGCTCTCCCTGTACACAAACTGCTGCACCTCCAGCCACAACTCCTACTACTTTTCTATCAAACAATATTTAATATTTAATTTCACTGGCAATTTGTTCATCGCTTTTCCTTCTTTTTCTCCCACTTCCCCGACGGGAGTGGAGCAGGCACATCGAGACCTGTGGATCCGAGCTCCTAGCTGCTGGAGAAAACGGTCTGCCTGGAGAAATGGTCTCTACTCCATATGAACGGTTCTTCATCGGCCTCGAAGAATTGGTTCTCCTCCTGAGTGGGTCTAGCTCCACCGTGTATCTGCAAATTTAGGCGCGTCCGCCTGTCCGTCCGAGGGAGTCGGATCTCTCCTTCACTGTGGAAGTCCTACAGGTTTCTACTTTTTCCCAAAGAGGTTTGGTAGTTTTTCCTGGCCGAGAAGGAGGGTCTAAGGACAGGGGAGCTTGGGACATCTGTCTAAGGACACAGGATAGTGGGACATTACCAAGTCCTTATGAACACTGTTTATTTTGTTTTCCACTGTAGCCCCTCGAGGCAACTACTGTTGTGATTTTGGGCGTTACAAAAATAAATTGAATTGAATTGAACTCCATAAAATGTATCAAGTTTGCGGACGACACCACCCTCATTGGGCTCATCTCGGACAGGGATGAGTCTGTGTACAGGAGTGAGGTGGACCGGCTGGTGTCCTGGTGCAGCGGTAACAACCTGGAGTTCAACAGTGGAGATCGTAGACTTCAGGAAACTCACCCCCCAGCCCCCCCTCATCATGACAGACTCCCCCATCACCACCGTGGACTCCTTCCGCTTCCTCGGCATCACCATCACCCAGGACCTCAAATGGGAGCCTACCATCAGCTCCCTCATCAAGAAGGTCCAGCAGGGGATGTACTTCCTGCGGCAGCTGAGGAAAGCCAAGCTGCCAGTGCAGATGATGGTGCAGTTTTATACGGCCATCATTGAGTCCATCCTCACCTCCTCCATCATCGTATGGTACGCTGGAGCCACAGCCAGGGACAAACAGAGACTACAGCGCATTGTGGGTTCTGTTGAGAAGGTGATCGGCTGCAGACGATTACCTTCTCAGCAGACCTGTACGTCTTCTCTGCAGGACCTGTTCGTCTCCAGGGCTCTAGGATGAGCAGGTCGGATCACACCTGACCCTTTTCACCCTGGACATGGTCTATTTGAACCACTCCCTTCAGACAGGAGGCTACGGTCCATCTGGACCAAAACCTCCTGCCACAAAAATTGTTTCTTTCCCTCTGCCGTTGGACTCATGAACACTTCTTAGCACCTGCTACTTTAACTGCACTACAACTGTAAATTTAACTGTAATTCTCGTATACATAGTAATGCATATTTTATTTTTATTTTATACTATAGTAATTTTAAATTGTTTCTTAATGCATGCCCTTTTTGATTTCTTATTTGTTGTTTTAGCTTATTAGCTTATGGGTGATATGTAGTTGACCGGTGAAGCTTAATCGCGAAACTATCAGCCACAGCATTCCACAGCTCAGAGGTCATGTCCAAGGGAGCCCCAAAACGCGAGACCCAGGAAAAAATTAATGCCCTTGCCACCTCAGTAGATGCGTAAAACCCCTGGAAGGGGGTAAAGGACCGACCAAATCTACATTTGCTCAAACCGCCTGTCAGGAATCAGGAAAGGGCCCAGGGGAGCTTTGGTGTGGCGTTGCACCTTAGCGCACTGGCAGGCAACACACGTAGTGGCCCAAGTTTTAACATCTTTACGGGGGCCAGGCCACACAAACTTTGCCCCTACCAGTTTAACTGAAGCCTTAACCCCGGGGTGAGACAACGAATGAACAGCATCACAAATCCGTTGACGCCAACTGACAGGAACCAAAGGCCGCGGTTTGCCTGTAGACACATCACAGAGAAGGGTTGCACCACTGCCATGAAAAGTAACCTCGTCCAAACTCAAACTAGACTCAGCTGTACGCAATGTTTAAATTTCTGTGTCCGTAAACTGGTCTGCAGCCATACAGTAGCAGCATAGTCCACTCCCAAATGCACAGCCCCAACTTGAGCTTGAGAGAGACAGTCCGCCACCAAATTATTCTTCCTGGCCAAGTGTTGAATATCCGTTGTAGATTCAGAAATGGCGGAAAGCTTCCACTGTTACCGCGCCGACCACGGTTCACAAACTTTGGTCATGGCAAATGTCAGAGGCTTGTGGTCAACAAACGCAGTAAACCCCGACCTTCCAAAAGGAACCTAAAATGGCGGGTGGCGAGAAACAGGAGTGACAGGAGTTCTCTGTCAAACGTACTTTACTTCCTCTCTGAGTGTGCGCCGGCTCTCTCGTTTCCCTGCTGCTTAAAGGAACACGGTGGAATGCAGCGCTGGGCCTTCACTACAAAACGACGATGATAGAAACACAGCGGGTGCTCCTTCCTCTGACGCTTCGTGACAGCCGCGACGTCCACAGCACCCGGGTCCATTGCCTCACCTGGAAGCAGTGCATGCACGGCAGAGTACTGACGGGACGCCAGTCAGAGCTTATCCGCCTCTTCAGCCACACCCCGGTAATCGTGCTTGCCCACCAGCAAGTCGGGGTCACTATGTGGAAGTTAGTAAAGAGAGACAAGAGGAACGGTTCAGTCTCTGCTTTATTCACTTCCAACAGTATGAAAAGTGTAACTACAGTTAACATTTATATCAAACACAACATCCACCAGAAACCTCAACTTCCGTCTTCACAATAAAATATGTTTTGTGTGTGAGACATAAATAATACAGGTTTGCCACAATATATCCTTTAAACCATTCATTATATATTTCATCATGGTTCAAAACAGGGTACAGGTGCTTTAATATATCTCTTAGTGGTGTTTAGGACATATCCACTTTTCTCATTGTGTCCTAGGTTAAGAGAAAACCTCCCCCATATTTGTGCCAATATTGTGAAATATTTGTACTAACTTTACATTTCTTTGTAGAGATGCTCTTGAATGTAACCTCTTTGGCACTGCTGGGCAAACTCATGGTCAGCGCAGCGTTCAATATCACCTATATCTACACCGCAGAGCTCTACCCAACAGTTATCAGGTAAACTAACTACAATTCTCAAGCTGTGCAAAAGGTAATTGAGGCATTGAGTTTTTGTAAGAATTGTCCCGAGACTGTGCTTAAACTAGTATACTACCAGTCTAAGTATTATATTCTACAGTTGAATGGCAATCATTGGATGCACGAAGAGAACAGCACTGCCTTTTGTTTGTGTATAAAGCTCTATTTGGTATTTTGCCTGATTATTTATTAGGTTTACTGCACATCAGATCAGGTATTCACAGTTTGAGATCTCAGGAATTTTTTTATTTTACAATCCCATCGTATCGACATAGAGACTTTTTAAATGGAATCATAAATCCTTTTAATGATTTTAAAGCACTGGTCAAGGACTCCCCGCTGTGCCGATGCACTTTTTTTTTATATAATTTGATCTCATATTGTATGTATAAATGTGTTTTTATGTATTGGTTAATTTTATCGAATGTTTTATTTGTGTTTTAGTATCCTGTGTTTGTTGTTTATTTTGTGTTGTGTTTTAACAGGGACCCATGAAAAAGAGAACTTTTCTCATTGGGTTTTCTCTGTATAAATAGTAGTATGCAAAGACTTACCTCCACTTGACCCAACCGTTTGTCATCTTTCAGTGAGGCCTGTACAGAAACCACCAGCACCACATTGCTCTGATTTCAGTTGAAATAAAGTTATTTTTCAGGCAAGGTAAACTCCAACCACTTTTTTTGTTTTATAGTTATAGAGGATTTAAATCGAATATAAATTATTTTGCCTTGCCGTACATAATCTTGAGATTGTTTTAATCCACTCATTGAATGGCCAATTGGGGATAGAAATCGGGAAAGTCTGGAATAGATAGCGGAATCTGGGAAAATCATTAACTTTAAGAGTTTCTATCATCTGACTTAAATTTAAGTATGGGATAAGAGTTATTTTTTCAAGGTCTGTCTTTATAGTTAAAAAAAAGAGGGGTACAGTTTTTCTCTCTTTTTAAATAAAATCTCTTTATTTTTATTTTTATGAGTGACCATTCTCCTATCTACATTAATGTAGACTGGAGGAAATAAACACTTTAGAGCAGGGGTCACTAATAAATATTATATATAATATATTATAATATATGTAAAGAGTATTATAATAGCCTAGTTATTTTTTCCACACTTTACCAATGATGGTTTAAAATAATATTGAAATGTTTTATTGCTCTTTTAAAAGTTGATTTTAGGTAGATTATAGGCCTAAAGCTGACATGTGCTGTGGCACAGAATTCTGCTTTTGTTCTGATCAGAACATCACACACTGGACTCTGACTGACTTTCCTCTGCACAAAACAATGCAGCGGTTTGATTGGCTGATTGCCGTTTAATGCAAAAACCTCTAAATTTCCTCTCATTGCTCTAAAGAGCTGAGTTGAGTGTTGCGAAGTGAACTCTTTAATCAGTCAGTACAGCGCTTCTTTCTTATTTAGTCAGAATAAAACAGACATCAGACTGATCTACCGTGATGTAAAAGCTGTCTCACGCCGCTCTATGAAGTTAAGAATCCCTGGATAAAATCTGAAATGGCTGAGACAAACCTCACCAACTATCAAGGACTGGACAGACAGTAACAAACATCAGAAATAAATTACATTAGGACTTAATTTGGAAATGGTAAACATTTGAAGGCCTATTTTAATTTAAATGCCATGATTGTGCTTCTGTGGATGTTTAGTTTATGTTTATTTGTATTTTCACGCTCTGGTTGTGTTTCATATTTATTCTTTTAAACCCCAAAAAATAAATGGGAAGGAAAGGATAATTTTTTCATAACACCTAGTCAAAGTGCTCATTAGTCGCAAGGAAATTCTGACTGTTAGAGAAATTATGGTTGCCATTAGGCTCTGCATTATCATGTGTTCTAGTACTGAATAAGATAAACACGAGATGAGTAAACAAGGAAAACACAAGACTGGTAATGCTACGGGACCAAGACAAACAAAGCTGCCAACCCCCGGCTCGTTGGACTGCAGCTTTTTCCCCGCGGAGGGACGGGGCCTTAATAAAGAATTTCACGTCCTCTTCCTGTCGGGTGGAGGAGAAGAAATGACTCTACAACAGTTGGCTCTAGTGATGTGTGAAATGAAACACTTGGGATTCGACATTGCCTATGTTTTAAAGAGAGCCCCATTACATAAAGACACAGATGGCAGATATGTACTGGTTAAAAGGAACTATTAATGGAAAGCTTTGTACACTATTGAATATTTATGCTCCACCAGGGAGTGATATCACCTTCTATACTAATATTATAGACCTGATTGCAAACCGCTCTGGGCCAACC
The DNA here is from genome assembly GCA_015082035.1 of Chaenogobius annularis. NCBI lineage: Eukaryota > Metazoa > Chordata > Actinopteri > Gobiiformes > Gobiidae > Chaenogobius > Chaenogobius annularis. The sequence continues at coordinate 246,658 of BJKM01000090.1, read as the reverse complement.
CTACTCTGCGGCGGCAATTGCAATTTTCGCATTCAACCTATATTAGACGTGTCAAACTCAAGAGGCACTGGAGGAACAATAAATAAGAAGTTCCATAAATTAATGAAGAATATAGGACTGATTGACATTTGGAAGGAGATGAACCCTATTGCACGCCAGTATACCCATTTTTCTAATCCACATACAATCACTGAAACAGAAATAGGTGTAATAGACAATAGACTTAAGTGACCATGCTCTTATCTGCATTACTTTGGACCCGTAGAAAAGACAAAAACAACACACTATGGAGGTTCAATGCCAGGAAAAATATGTCAAACGACATTAAGTCTTATCTGGAGGAAAATTATACTGGGGAAAATTCCCCGCCCATCCTCTGGGATTCTTCTAAAACAATTTTGAGAGGAAAAATGATAGCTATAGCCTTGGCAAAAAATAAACAAATAGAGAAAAAGCTAAATGATCTGAAAAAAAACCCCTAAAATTGCTGGAGGTAAATCATGCCAAGAAGATTGTCTACATTACTATCTTGGAAACTTAGAAAACAGCAAACTGAAAGAACAATTTTTAAAATACGGGCAAAGTAATACAATCTTAACCAAACATGTAAGTGAATAACATGTTTCCGATTGAACTGTTGGCTTCACCCAATTAGTCCTTTCTCTCACTCTGATGTTGAACCATGACAGAGAAACATCTGACAACTGATAATGTTGTTTGTTTTTGTCAGTTTTGTTACTTATTTTCAATCAGCTATTCACAAATCAATACATTTTAATCAAAATATCTTTCATGTGTTCTAATGGAATTGTTTTTCATCTAAAGTTCGTACATGATTATAAGCATGTCTGTGGTATTAGCAATATACAACTGGTATTAAAATGGTGTTCCAAGGCATTCCATGATACATGCTGATACCAGCATAAACTCTGGTGTAATTGTCTCTGTTATGTTTCAGAAATGCCGGTTTAGGGGTGTGTTCCATGTCGTGTAGATTGGGAGGGATCCTTGCTCCGTTTGTTCCCTCTATGGTAAGTGCAGAATGTGGCAAAGCAGAACTGGGCCTCACTAGTAATAAGCTATTTTTCAAAATGGGGATTTTGTACATACATTTCTCTACAGTTGGAAAAATTTACTTACCAAATTTGCTTCCTGCATTTAAACTTATTTTGTAAACTAACTGGGTTTTTGGCTGGCCGTTTAATTTAAGTTTAATCTTGTGTCCCTTCATGTGCTTTGTGTTGACATTTTGGTGTGATTTATTTCAGCTATTTTCTAGCAGAGGTGGGTTTTATCCTGCCACTTCTTATTTTACGTCAAATCAACCCAAGAATGACTAAAATTTTAACTTCGATAGACTCATGTCACAAGGTGCTCGTAAATCCCATGCGTCCCAACTCTTTATCTTTATCTTCCAAGTTTAGACACCTTTACTTGTTCTAATTTGTTTTGTAGTAAAATAGAGCATAGAGCTGTGTTTGTATCAAGCTGCTACTGAGGATAAGACAAATGCAGGTTTGTTCCTCTTTTCTCCTTTTGGCCTCACGTTCAAAGAAGACAGAAATGCGTAATATTTAGAGCATGCACATATGTTTTTTTAGCACGGTACATGCCACTGTTTGTGCAGTAGTTTGGTGGAAAGGCTTTTGTATGCAAGTTCAGGTCATCTTTAGATGAGTATAGATAGAGACAGACATGATACAGAACAGGATCGAGTCAGAAAGTTCTTAAAACTACTCCATCCAGAGTCATGATGTTCTGACCACAGCACAGCACCATGTCAGCCGTATCCCTCAAATCAAGTAACATGTTTCATATTCGTAAATAATTTTAGAAATGGTGGATATTACACTAAAAGGAATACATATGACATCTTCATGAACAATATAAATACGAAACAGCAAAGACTTTGGAGGATGAAATGTGACGATGTTTTGTGTTAAATGGCAATTATTCAAAATCTGTCTTGTTTATCGTCAGGACATACAAGATTTTTGCTGATATATTCTCCAGCCCTACATGAATTAGTCATTAATAACTTTGCACATAATGCCTGAGAAGAGCAGCATTTATGTGGGCTACTCCTGTGACCGTCCTTGCCTTGTTTAAAGTAAGGCTGTGTTAATTGAACTAACTACTTAAAGCCAATCCATTAGTTTTAACCTTCTCCAAATCTGTGTTTAGCTGGTGCCGCAGCCTGCTCTCATCTAAGCTGCTAAACTTCAGCTAGGATCCAAGCAAACACGTTGGCTACTTGACCCAGAAAGGAAATATACAACTACATAAGACTCTCTGTAAGCATAGTTTTAAAGCCGGACACTGCAGGAAAATATTTACATTTAGTTACCAATTTGAAACCTCTAACTCACATTAAAAAAAAAGAAAATTATCATGCAATGTTTTTCATTTCTAAACATTTTGGGTTCGATTTTGGAGTTAAAATGTTAATATATCAGGCTTAGAATTAAATGTCAACAAATCCCTCTGTTCGATTAGTCAAAATCTGGATTTGTCCAAGACTGTAAAGTTTGGTATGTGTAGGTGCTACTTTTTTTTTAAACTACAGCACAACACATCCAGAGAGCAAAAATCAAAATAACACAAATGGACTAAAATCACCTACACATCAGTTGAAACAAAATCACGGCACATTTGAACTGAGAATAAAGGTCCCACTTAGTTCAAAGTCTGTCAAATTTGTCCATTTCCAAATTAAGACTAGTTTAGTCTTTGTCAGGGACCATGTACAAAATCATTAATCTTCAATAGAAAAGATGATCTGCACCAGATTTAGCTACTGCTACTTTCCATCTAGTCGCTGGGCAGGTGAATACATAACAGTAATAAAAGTACACTTTTCATCACAATTACAACACATTACATTTCATTAGTACTGGTTCGTGGGTGACTGATTCCTTTGATGTAAAGTGCTTTGAGTGCCTTGAAGGTAGAAAAGCGCTATATAAATGCAACCATTTACCATTAGCTCAGTAAAATACACTATAAAACATCCATTTAAAAAAAATTACAAAATTAGTGCAGACAGCTAAAATATAACCCTAACTTGGCTGATGTTGGCACCGTTGATAATCTAGGATGTGTTTTTTCAGTGAAGTGAAGATATGAATATCGACAGACAATTTCAAACTATCTGGAAGTCAGTTTTTCCATTTGTCTGACCTCTGTCAGTCCTTTTTTTTTTGTGAGGTTTGTGTAATTTCTTTGTGATAGCCTTCTTTTTACTGCCACCACTGACATGGTGCACATTTTTCCAGCAAAATTCCCTAAAGCCATGTCATTTTGTGGTCCTCCACTGGGCTGTGCACACATTTTCCCAATCATTGTCTGTCAAAACAAGGTTACCTTCTCTTTGCCATTTGTTTTTAATGTATTCAGTAGAGTAGCTGTTGAGATTAGCAATGCATTGATATAATTTAAATTATTCCCCTTGAAAGTTCTGATTTACAAGCATTGATAAAAAATTTGGTCAAAAGGTTATAATGGTCATTACTTTTTTTAATTTCTTAGTTGTAATATCTCCTCATTTGTAAATACCTATAAAAGTCCTGTTTCGCCAAGTCAATGCATTGCTATTCTGGACAGCTACTCTACTAAATATATATATTTTTTTAAATTAGAAGGAGGTAATCTTGTATTGGCAGATGAAGAGGATGAAAGAGTGTGTTCATCCCATTGGAGGAACACAAAATCACCCAACTGGAGGGAATTTTGTTGGAAATGTTTTTTATAACACCATGTCAAAGTGTCCATTATTCACAAGGGAGCTGGACTGAACAGGTTTAACTTGGGAAACATGGAAAGCCGGGTGAATACGTAGGGAAGTTTAAGACGGAAACACGGTTGATAATCTGTTCCACTTCAAATGGTCCAAGATAATGGGGCGATAACTTTTTTACTTTTTGACCGGCAGTGTACTTAGGTGCCAGGCGACGATGGTGATCAGCAAGGCCGTTATTCAGAGATTACGTTTGTAAAAGAGCCCTTCTGGTCCCTCTCCAGATATTCCAGCATCTTCGCTTGCACCGAAGGTACAGCCACTTCAGTCTCATCCATAGAGTGTAATGGAGTTTGTATCCCAGAGAATACTGAACAGGGGAGAAACCAGTAGCAGAAGAAGTCAGGGAATTATGCGCATACTCAACCCAAGGCAAGTGTGTACTCCAGGAAGAGTAAGATGATGGAGAGAGTGATTGGGTTGCAGGTGTGGAACTCAGCAGGTGGAGGGAATGAAGGATCCACCCAGGAACTGACAAATAAGGAGAAAAGAGGGGAGGGGGAGCAGCAGGAAGGATCAGCAGGGAAGGATCATGACAGGTGAAACTGTGATTTTTAAGATACATTTTGGCAACAGGAAGGAATAACCGGAAGTCCACTTCCAGGTATTTGTAACACTGGACCCTGAATACCACTTATTATGGTAACTGTTAAATGTGGATTAATCCCTTGTGATCTTCCGTAGAGCATAATATTTGTTTTATTAGGATTTGTAATGAGGCAGTTCTTCATAGTGATAAAATCTTTCTTCAAGTTGCATAAGGAAACAGACATAGAAGGAGCAACTGAGTAAATCACTGTGTCATCTGCGGAAAAATGGACAGCAAGACTGTTAATAAATATAAGAATAGGACCGAGAATTGACCCTTAGGCCACACCTTTTGCTAAGGATGACTTGTGTCCATCTCTTAATATTGCTTGACTTTTTCCAGGATGTATTTGTGGAACCATATATATGCATCGCTGTCAAAACCAATAGATTGAAGTCCAAAAGCATGGTGTGATCAGCCGTGCCAAACACTTTTGATGAATCTATAACAAGTGCAGCGCAACTTGCCTGTCCAAAATAACTTGAATGTATCTCGACAGATTAGTCCAACATGCTGTCTCTGTGGGAGGAAAATGCTTTTGGAGAAAACGGCCTCTGAAGTTAGTCATTGTCTCATTTAAATATAAATGGGGGCTGATTGAAAAAAAAAATAATTCACATGAAAGCTTAGCAAGTGGATTTAAAAAAAAATAGTATGTCTCCTGCATATTAGTTTATTTATGAGGGTATTTTTAGGTTCTTAAAATCCAGACCACTCCAGATTGTTTGCACCTGCTGCATCTGTAAAGATCTCTTAATATAATCATAGCATAATCCAGTTAGCAATAGCATTAATCCAACCACGCTCGTCTCCTCCCTCTCCTTTTCGAGTCTAACTTTTAAACTTGCTCCACTACTGAGAGCACATTTGGCAAAAAAGCATATTCTATGTGCTTTTTGTCTTAAATGTGAAACATAAGCACAGCGGTACGAGTCAGCACCACTCAGAAAGCAGTCTGTGTGACGTGGTCGTGGACCCACTCTGGTAAAGGTGAGCCACAGAGACTGAGCAGTAACGCAAGTGTGTCTTCTCCTTGAACACCTCATTCACCGCAGTGAAGCGCCATCTGCGCTACTGCTCTGCAGACAGGTGATTGACCTGTCCTGACTATTTGCGTAACTGAGGAGAAGAGCCAGTGGGAGGGGAGAGCATGCAGAGCAATGAGGCTCTGTGTTGTGCAATTTCTTTGTAGGTTCATGCACTTACCTACGTGCATGAACCTTACAGTCCTTACAGACTGTAAGGAAAGACAGTCTGTGAATGTAATTTGATATATATAAAATGATATATAGATACATTTTTTTATCTTAAAATTTGAGAAGCTCTGTACTATATGTTTACCTTTTTGTTAAGTTGTTTCAATTCACTATTTTATCTTTTTATCACTTACATTAATAACTGTTTAGATTTTGTGAGTTGTCTTACTTTTTTGAAGATTTTGTAGGGGAGCTGACCATGGCCCATGTGTGGCACAGATTTACAGATGCAGAATGTTTCAAACCCACTTACCTGAGTCAAACTGAGACACAAAAATCAGAGGAGACCGAGACGTTGGGGTATTTTCGTGATTTCTGAGGTAGAGGAAGTTGGGAGTTTGGAACAAGCTTGTCAAGTGGAATTTCCTAAAACTTGACTTCGTTTTGATCCAGTCTTGCCTTTGTCAGCAGAAACCATAAATAACAATAGAGAAGCTAAAAAATATAAAGTCTCAACTAAGCATGGTATTTAAGATGCACAAAAATCTGCACTATTTGTTAAGTAGAACATACTTGCTGCTCTTTTTTCTTTTGCGTTCCAATCTCTGGTTGTATTCTGTTTGTTCTGTTTGTGTGCGTACTATAAGAAAATAAATAATAAAAAAGTGCTTCCGTCCTCCAATGAGGTCCCATTTTTTTTCCTGTTCAAAAATGTTGCTAGTAATAACTGACTTGGCTAACAGAGCTGTGTGTGTGCATCTGTGTGTGTTGCAGCGGGCTGTGCATCAGGCCATGCCCTTCACAGTATTCTGCCTGAGCGGTCTCAGTGCTGGCTGCCTGGGCCTGCTGCTCCCGGAGACCCTAAACCAGCCTTCAGCAGAGACCCTGGAGGAGTGGACAGGCCCACACCACACCAAGTCCAGGCGAGAAAGGTAAAGTTGGGATTTTCATCGGATTGGACATTTTCAAAATAACTTTTCACAAATATATTATGGATACAGGCCTACAGTATATGCCACCAGCTTCTAGGCCTAGGCAGTTAATCGAATTTAAATCAAATCAAGTTCAATCATTTATAATCATCATTGATCAGCTTTGTTTTTTTAATGAAGAGGTAAACAGCCAATCTGTTAGTAGAAGCATGTGGTTTTGAGAAATTGTGTAATGGTTTACAAGTGAACTAAAGCAGAGTCATTTGTTTAATAATGGTAAATGTTGATTCAATAAACAGACTTCTTTTAAGCGGTAACCTTTACTGCCATTGCATACGCATACATGTGAAACAGTGAAGTACAGACAGTGTACAGACAGATACAGTGAAGTATCTTCCAAACATCACGTTACCAAACAAAACCTTGCATATGGGTACACAGGAAAACATAACCTAACAATCTCCCCTTTTTCTTTTTAAGAAAAGTGCTTCAAGAATTCAGCTTATAAATATAACTTTCAAGAACATAGGTATACAAGGAACTGTAAGTTTTAATTAAACACAACAGAAGCAAAGTATTGCAAAATGTATTCAGATTGTACATTTGCAAACACCTTCGATGAGTGCCTTCAAAAGTCCAAGCGCTGATGTCCCTTTTTTGGTAAAGCTGCTCTTGTGTTCCGCACGACTCGCTCCATGCTCTTGGACTGCCAAGACATGGGTGAGAATATTTCCATTTTCACCCATGAGCATGATAAAGTGTCCACCATATGTACCGTCACCTGAAAGGTTTCCCATGGAGGTATTACTATACTAAAGAGCTGTTTTCTACCAGGTAATGAAACCTCAACATGACTTTTGATTTAACTTTTGTAATGAGTTTGTTTGCACAATGCAGTCTGAACGGTAGCATTTTTGGCGTTTGATGCCAGGATGGATATATCCCACATAATGTCTGGCCTACTCTGTCTTACTGCCTACAATATTTGTCCAATCTTTGACTTTAACATGTCCATTTCAGTCTTTCAATGTTGCTCTGGTGGGATCAACAGGAAAAGTCTGCAGATTTTGAATGTATGCTCTTTGTTGCCCTTGTATCTCACCCTCCACAGAATGAACTTCCATTCTAATTTAGGTGAAGTCGTTGTACTCTTCCCATCAAACTTGAAAAGCTGATTTTAAGAACAAACTAAAGCTATCAGAAGCTAAACATGCCGCACGCAAATAAGGATCTTCAAAAGCTACAGGAGAAAACAAAAAAGAGATGAGATAAATGACCTGGCCTCACAAGAAATATTTTTTTTAAATGCTCTTCACGAGCAGAATAATTATCTTGAAAGCTTAGAAAACAATGGACAGAGAAGAAGAAAGCAGACTTCCGGTTATGGCGTTGGTTTATAGACACTATAACACTTGCTCCACTACTGCTGAAATGTGCCTTTAAATGTCACAGTTTCACCCACATAATCCCAAGAAACGAAGAGCAAAAGATGAGTAAACACGGAAAACGCAAGACGGGTAACGTTACGGGAGATAATATCCAAGATGGCGCCACAGACAGATGCCCTGGATTTTCGGTGCCGCTTGTTTTGTCTATTTTTATTCGTAAATTGTGACTCAGCGCCCCCTTACACCCGTGAAGAGCTCTTATCCATTCAAACCACAACTCCTACGGACCTAGTTCCAGTATTATAGCTTCTGCTGCAGAATTAGCCCCTCAGACGAGGAAAACGTGCCGGTGTGCTGGTCCGCCTCCGAAGACGCGGAGAAGAGGATGTTCTATTGTATTTGACCAAACCAAACATTTCCATACCCAATGTGATACAATTGGTCCAGTGTCTGGATACAAATCAAATGTTCAAAAAAATTAAATGATCTCATTCTGGTAACCCCCATTGCCCTTTAGGAAGACCAGAAAAACAGAATCTTTATATATTTAGGTGTGGTCCTCCATAAAGATCTATCAACAATTTGGAGACATATTATACCCCTCTCTTATCCCATACTTAAATCTAAGTCAAAGGATTGAAACTATAAAAATAAACGTTTTGCCCAGATTTCTAATTCTCTAACTAATCAAAACATATATTCTGAGCTAAGATGTCAAAATCTTAAACTGGTTGGTTTATGATCACAGATTTGAGCTTTAAATTCTGGATTACAAAAGGTATAAAGGTTTTCTACCAGATCAAAATCACATGAAAAGCTTTGATATGTTTAAAAACAGGACAGGTACAGGTATTCAACCATATATATCAAAAAGAGAATTCTGCATCTTTTTTCATAACACCATGTCAAAGTGCTCATTATTCACAAAGAAATTCCAGCTGCTCGAGAAACTGTGAAAGCCTGGAGGCCAACCACTATCACGTGTTTTGGGACTGTCCTGTTGCTCAGAATTACTGGACTGAGATCAGTAAAGCGCTGCAGACATTGTTTGACGTCACCATCCCACTGGATTTCAGAACTATGTATGTATTTCTGCCATGGACACAATAAATGGATACCTTTTATTGAAGCATACTCCTGGCAGCAGGAAAGATGGCCATTACAAAAAAAACTACTCAAATTCCACCAACAATCAAGGACTGGATCCAAATGATAACTGACATCGAAAAATGGAAAAACTTACCATAATATTATAGGTGAAAAGTGGATTCTTATCCAACAGGTTCTAAACTGTTGGATAATTTTTTTTATTACTTCCAATTTGCATTTGCTTGTATTATTTTTATTGCTATAGTATTTAGAACAGCTTGGATCTACAAAAAGAACAACATAAAAGTGAATTTGTATTTATTCCTACCTCAATGGTACTTTGAATACAATGTATTTGATGTGTCACTAATACAAAGGAAAATATTGCATCATGTAAATTAATGAACGATTGTTTTGACAGAAGATATGCTAATCCTGGATATGCTAATCAGAAACAAGCTGAAACATTAATATCAACTCCCATAATAAGTTAGCAGTATAAATATACAATATCTAACAACAAGATACATTGCAAATATCAATCAATAAGAGTATAACAATCAAAAAGACAATTCATGTGCAAAAATGAGTTTGAAATGTAACAATGTCATAACGTTTTCCCTGTTTTTTTTTCCCCCAGCCTCTTTAGTACAACGATAAATTGTGAACCACCAAGAACAGCAGGAGAAACTACGGAAACGTAACTGAACATCAAAACTCAAGACGTACCACTTAAAATCTGCATATTTACTATAACCATCCCTCCCTGTTACTTTAAAATGTATTTTTGAATATGCCTATGTCTGTAATTGGTGCATTGTTGACCTGTTGTGTTCATGAACATTGGACATTTTGCACAAATCAATCTACTTTTTAGCATATTTTAGCAACAAGAATTTTCCCTTGTTCTCCGTTTTAAACCAATGGAGTTCCTGGAGTTCCTAGAGATATTATTGATTTGCTTGAAATGTACCACAGTAAAATATGTATTTATTTCCCAAAAATGGGGCAGGTGGTGCAACAAAGTCTTGTTTCCATAGAGATAGATTAGTTAAATGCCATACTGTGGAACACTCTAGTTAATGTGATTATATAGCGGACCCTCCACCAGGTTATGCGGTGTACCTTTTAATTCATTTCACTTGTTACATTCTTATTAAAGCGCCTGTACCTGATTTTTACAGCCTTTTGCTGGTCCTTCGGGAACTCAGGAAACAGTAGAGCACAAGTAGAGGAAACAACTTTGGAACAGGGCTCAAAAGTTGCTGCTCGACTTCTACAGCTGACGTCACCTGCTGTGTGAAGACAAATAAAAATCTGCTGATTTGTACATTTTTCTTAAAGTTCGTAGTTCTTTGACTAAGTGTTACTACATTTAGGGATTTACTGTCGGTTGTTCATGTCATAAGGGCAACAGATTTTAGCAAGAAAAAACTAACATTGTAATTAAGTACCAATGTAACATCAGCTAGCTAAAGAAAATTGGTAGGATGTTTTCCAAAACAAATGTTTAACGTAAGCTTTTGGGAAGACTAACAACAACAAATCTTTCTGTTAGCTCTATTAAATGCTATTAAGGAGTATACGTTCCTAGATAAAAGTACATGAAAGTAAAAATGTTAGAAACCAGACTTTTCATCTCTCAAACTTGAATGCAACATGAAAAACAGAACTGGTTCATAGTTCAGTATTTTGCAGTGTATTGCTCACATACCTAATGCATTTTCAGTAGAAGACTACAACACTCTTATTAGATGCAGACAAAACTGATATTGTCTGTACCGGAGCAAAACTATTACATAAAAAAATTAGTCCAGCCGCTTTGAAACTTTGTATTTTGTACCTTTTTTAAATTCTGAAACTGAGAAATATAGTCAAACGATCCTAAAATGGACACCACATATAGTATTGTGTTTTGAACCACTTTGCACCTTATTGTCTTGGACCAATGAGGTGGAAGCCTAGCATCTACCTACAAACTGCCTCTTGTGCCTTCACTGCCAGCAGCACATTGACATATTATAACATCATTTTATCATCTGTGCAGACATAATGTGTGTAAAATGTTGTAAATTGATTGTACAGTGTAATTATTTGTCTGGCGGACCATTTATGTTGGTAGAAATAAAGGAGCATTTTGTCAACATTTTGTCATTCTTGTTGTGGTAGGACCAACCTTGGGATTTGTTGTTTTGCCTTATGCCATTTTACTATGCAAAGAAATTATTATTATTATTACCATTAGTGATTTGTTTATTCAAGAGGTAATGGACTCATCCACAAAGCCTATTAAAAAATATTAGAATATATGTCATTGTATGTTCTCTAATGGCAGCCAATGCGATATAACATTTGACATTTGACAATGACAACATTGCCTGGTAGTAATGGGACATCCAGATCAAGCACCCAGGGTCTAACTGTAAAATTCTACTCATGAATGTCGGTGTAATCCCTCATTCGTCCAGGAGTGTTCCATTGTAGAAAAAGATTCAGTTGTATCATCTGGACTCTGTTTTAGGAAAAACTATATGTTTCGACTCTCATCCAAGAGTCCTTCTCAATCTGTGAAACAAGTCTGAGAACTCCTGTTAATATCCTACTCGTGAAAGCCCTGCCCACAGGACGGGATCTCCTGATAATGGCCCATTGAAACTTAATTGGGATGAGCCAAATACACCCTATTGTTCCATGACTTTTGGCTCCCTTTCCGTGAGGACAAATGGAAGGTTGAATCTTAAACCTCCATTACGATTTAAGTAAGGATTCTCTTTTTTAACAAAGATGGCCTCCTTAACTCCTCTTTAAAACCATCTTTTCTCCTGCTCAGAATCTCCACCTCACTGTCTTCAATAGAGTGGTTTGTGGCTTTGAGATGAAGATGCACAGAACTTTGGGGTCCTGAACTCGTGTGTCTTCTGTGTTGATAAAGCCTCTTGTGAAGTGGCTGAGTCTGGGTCTGAACAACTTTGTGATAATCAGAGAGGCGTGTGCTTTACTATTTTGTCCCGTCATGCCACCTAAATCCACTAAAACAACCGAAAAAACAACGGAGTCGGAGGCTGTTGGACCGTGCACATCGTGGCCAAACTCCCAAGCCTGGCCCCGGAGAGAGGGCGCGCCCTGTTATCATCTGCTTCCACAGGTATCAGAATAGAGATCTGCTAATCCGGGAGGCCAGGAAGAGACGCGATCTGAAATACATGGACCAGCCGTTCCGTGTATTCGAGGACTACATCCCCAAAGTGGTTGCCCAGAGAAAGGCGTACAAGACGGTGATGTCGGATTTATACAAGATGGGACTGAGACCATCACTGTTGTACCCAGCGTGACTCCGCATCACTAAGACTGACGGTACCCGCTCCATGTTCGGCTCTGTGGCTGAAGCTGGAAAGTTTGTGAACGATATCAGGATGGAATGAACGGACTGTTTTACAGCGGGTGAAGTATTGGACAGTAGTATTATCACTTAAACTTGCCTTAACTGTGTGTATTGTTTACCATGTTGGCCGCTGCTGCATCAGTCTGATAATGGTGCGTCTATCATTACAAGAAGTATGACTGGTTGTTGAATCTTGTTCTATTGTTTTGAATATAATGGGTTCAATCTTTCATTCATTTTCTACCGCTTGTGCCTTTGGGCCTTAGGCGGGGTACACCCTGGACAGTGGCCAACTCGTCGCAGGGTTCAATCTCCTTTTATTTATTTATTTTTTACCATGGGAGGTGTGGAATTTAGGAAGAATTAGTTTATGGAAGTTTTGTATTTAGATAGGGTAGGTGTGCTGTTAGTTCTAGCAGCTAGTGTCAGCTTGGGGTTCAGGGGGTTGCTGGGAGGGATTTTGTGCTTTGCTGTAAACAGACCAAAAGTCCCTTTTCTTAAACTTTATTGCAGGAATTTTAGCCAGGATACTATTGTTATTTTATTGTTATTACTTTTTTTCCTTGTTCACTTCATTTAATTGTGCCAATGTCATTATTATTATTTCCTCCTAAAATACATTATGTTCTTTAATGACTTGCTCACTTAATTTAGTCACTTGGAATGTTAAAGGCCTTAATCACCCAGTCAAGAGAAAGAAGGCTCTTAGACATTTAAAAAATATGGTTATAGGAGAAGCATTCATTCAAGAAACACATCTTAAAAATTCAGACATTGGCCGCTTGAAATGTGGGTGGGTGGGGCAGTTTTTTCACTCAACCTTTCAGGGTAAAGCGAGAGGTGCTGCAATATTGATTAAGAAAATTTTTCCTTTACTTCCTCCTCAATTTTGGCTGACCACAATGGTAGAGATGTTACAGTCACTGGTTCACTTTTTAATCTTAATGTTATTTTGCTAACATTTATGCCCCAAACTGTGATGATCCACAGTTTTTTGCACGTGTCCTAAGACAGGTACCATGTTTAAATTCACACATGCTCATCTTGGGTGGAGATTTCAATCTTTGTCTGGACCCAGGGATGGATAGGTCGTCTTTGAGGCCTGTTTACACATTATCTAAATCCGCTTCCTATTTACAAACATTCCTCTCCACTTATGGCATCTCAGACATTTGGCGTTTTATGCACCCACAGGATAGACAATACTCTTTCTTTTCTAATGCTCACCAGTCTTATAGTAGAATTGATTACTTTACGGACAATAAATTGACCACCAATATCCAGTCATGTGATTATCAATCAATTGTAATATCCGACCATGCGCCCCTTCTATTGAAACTGGAAATACCAGGTGTTCCTCCCACCAGGCGGCTTTGGAGACTCAATTCCATTCTCCTACATGATGAAACATTTACAAAATGTATCTCTGACGAAATGTCATTTTTTTTTAGAAATCAATTTGACACCAGATTAGTCTGGGAAGCTCTTAAAGCATATCTTAGAGGTGATTTCCTTTATGACTAAAATGAAATTTTTAATTTTTCAATTGGAAAGACAAATAGCAGATTTGGATAATAGAAATTCTCAAAACCCCTCTCAGAATCTGTATAAAGAGTGTCTAAAACTTGTGGAGGAATATGACTTACTCACTTCACATTCTATAGAGTATTTATTGTTATAAAATCGCAGTAATACATATGAGCATGGAGACAAGGCAGGTGAGATTTTGGCAAGGCAGCTGAGGGGTGCAAGGGCAAAACAACTCATTAATGGAGTGACAGGGGGTAATGGCAAGATTGTCTGATCAGTAACAGATAAATGATACCTTTAGGTGCTATTATAATAGCTTGTATACTTCTACTAATACATGTAACTCTGCTCTTCTTTCTGATTTCTTTAGAGACCTACATATACCAGCTCTGTCTCCCGATGAAGCCTCAGGCTTGGACTCACCTGTACAGCAGCAGGAGATTTTGGTAGAAATTACCAGGCCCAGATGGTCTGCCAAATGAGTTCTATTTGACATTCTCTGATAAATTAACTCCCATATTGGCCACATTGTACACAAACACTCTTAACAGAGGAGTTCTTCCTGGTACTTTCAATCAAGCCTGCATTACATTGCTCCCAAAAAAGGATAAAAACCCCTAGAATGTGCTTCCTACAGACCAATCTCACTTTTGAATAGTGACTATAAAATTCTGGCCAAAGTCTTGGCTTGTCGCCTTGAGAGAGTTCCGCCCAACATTATATCACACGATCAAACCGGTTTTGTAAAAAATTGGCACTCTTTTTTTTAGTATTCGTCGCTTAGTCAATATTATATATGCGCCTAGTGTAACGGAATCTGAATTCTCTCGATGGATGCAGAGAAGGCATTGAATAGAGTTGAATGGGAATATCTTTTTGAGACTTTGCGTAGATTTGGATTCGGCAACTCCTTTTTATCCTGGGTTAAGCTTTTGTATGCCCGCACCTCAGCTATGGTTCTCACTAACAACACCTATTCAAAACCGTTCAGTCTGCAGCGTGGCACCCGGCAGGGTTGTCCTCTCAGTCCCCTTCTTTTTGTGTTAGCTATAGAGCCATTAGCCCATAAGGCTATCAGAAAGAGTCAGTCAGTCTATCTGCGGCATCTCAAGATGGGACACTGAGCATATAGTATTTCTTTACGCTGACGATCTCCTGCTGTTTGTCTCCAAGGCTGAGGTGTCTATCCCTCATATTATGTGTCTTTTGGCTAAATTTGGGGAGGAATTCCGTTGTTCTACTGGGGGACTTCAACGCCCATGTGGGCAACGACAGTGACACCTGGAGAGGGGTGATTGGGAAGAACGGCCTCCCCAATCTGAAACCGAGTGGTGTTCAGTTATTGGACTTCTGTGCTAGTCACGGACTGTCCATAACGAACACCATGTTCAAGCACAAGGGTGTCCACCAGTGCACGTGGCACCAGGACACCCTAGGCCGGAGGTCAATGATCGACTTTGTCGTCGTGTCATCTGACCTCCGGCCGCGTGTCTTGGACCCTCTGGGAAAGAGAAGGGCGGAGCTGTCAACCGATCACCACCTGGTGGTGAGTTGGCTCCGCTGGCTGCAGAGGACTAGGCAGGCCCAAGCGCATTGTGAGGGTCTGTTGGGAGCGTCTTGCGGAGACTGAGTGCTCGGAGGCTGACTCATCCATCACCCAAGCCGAAGATCAGACTAGATGGTTGGTGGAGGTTGTTGGCAAACTCCTCGGTGGCAGAGCTCCGGGGGTGGATGAGATACGCCCCGAGTACCTAAAGTCTCTGGATGTTGTGGGACTGTCTTGGTTGACACGTCTCTGCAACATCCCGTGTCGGTCGGGGACAGTGCCTCTGGACTGGCAGACCGGGCTGGTGGTCCCTCTGTTCGAGGGGAGGGTGTATTACAACCACAGAGTGATCACACTCGTCAGCCTCCCCGGTAAGGACATTCTTTCCCAGCTGCACGCACTGCCTACGGTTCATCAGAAAGTCAGTGATCCACCTGCAGGTGGAGTCAGGCACGTTGAGCAGGGGGAGCTTGTCCTGGAGCAAAGCAGTGAGAATGGTGTTGAACGTAGAGCTGAAGTCCACAAACAGGATCTTGGCATAGGTTCCTGGGGAGTCCAGACCTGTTGGCTCTGTAGGCGAAATACAGGGGGTCCAGCTGTGAAGGACATGAGGTGGGGAAAGACCAGGCACACAAATTACTTCATGACAACAGACATGTTGAAATCATTAAGTCCAGTGATCCAGTGTCTCTTGGGGACAGGGACAATGATGGATGACTTGAAACAGACCTGGTCATGGAAACAATTAAAGTAAATTATCTGAAATGGGGCTGGCTGAAGTGTTCAAATTGAGGGGGGAGGAGTGTGAATTATTCACCATATGACGTGAAATAAAATGTGGTGTTCTTCGGCCAGCATGGGGGGCCCTGGGCCTGTAGCTGTCGAGAAGCTGGAGCCCCTGCCATACAGATGCAGAGGCAGAGAACTGTTGCTCCAGACGTGTATTGTACTTAGATCTGGCTCTTGACACAGCTTTGCTATTTCCGTACTTAGCCTTTTTGTAACAGTCTCTCTTTCCTGCTTTGTGCACTGCCTCCTTCTATTGTCTCAATTATAATGTATAATGCTGTCATCACAGAATCGAATGTATGATGTCACAGTGTCTGTGTACTCATCCAAATTATCTGTGGCAGCTCTGAACACCTCCCAGTCTGTGATGTCCAAACACATGTGTACCTCCTCCACTGCCTCACTGGTCCACTAGAAGGTTTTGAGTGCTTCTTTGTACCCTAGCGAAAATAGTTTGTAAAAAAATGAGAAAAGGGAATTTGCATGTTATTTTTGCATGTTTTATTATTTTAATAAATAATTTAAATACATATTGACCGCCCATTTTTGCCGAGGTCACCGAAAGCACAGGTTACAGTTGCAGTAACGCAGTGGTACCGGAAGGCGCCGCTGTGCTCTCTTCAGTGGACTAGAACAACAATAACAGCACGGGAAAGCACGAGCATAAGCGGGGGGAGTAGATGACGTCATGGTTGGCTATTTTCAAGATGGCGCTGGACTGTGGCAACCGGGACGCCGCCGCTGCTGCTCAGAGCTAAACGTTCACGGGATTTAACGCCTCATTGATGGGGCGGGGCATCTAAGACCTTTGCGAATCGGGAAAAGCCTCAATCTAATTACGTAAATCAACAACATGTTATTCCCGGAGAGTGTCAGATAACGCCAAAACACCAGCCCGTGCGAAAAAAATGGTAGCCCCTTCGCCCAGGAACAACAAAACCTTCGGAGCTCGGCCAAAGAACTATTCGCTGCCGGATTCGAGGCCCGTGGTCGAGGCTCGTTCGGCGGATTGAAGTGGTCATGGAAACCGGGGTCGCGGGACAAGGACCGCTTAACGTGGATTTGAACGAGAATGAAGAGGGATCGATAAGCGTTAGGAACGGACGAAAGGAGGCCACGGCGTTGAAAGCGTACCATGCCAGTGTCTGCAGAGGCGGGGGTCAGGAAACGGGGAAGGGTCAGCTTTGTGTGACCGCTAAGAACGGGTCGGATGTAAACACGGCACCTGCGGGCAGACCGTGTTGGGAAGAAAGGTAAAAGAAAGAGAGGAGAGTAAGGCAGCTACAGATCAGCTACTTGATTTGACCATATTTTCTAGTTTTTTCTCTTCAGTATTAGACACAGACAGAAGTAGCCTGCTGAACACAGCGGGAAGCAGAAGTGAACCCATTTTGGGTTGACAGTAAAAAGATAAAACTGCCAAGTTTTTGTTGCTAAAAAATAGTATTAAAGGAAGGATATGCAGAATGTGTATATCTGTGTCCCCAGATAAGAGGTAAACATGTTCAAATCAATTTATATAGATTTTACTGATAGCAATTGTAATGTTTTTGTAATTATTTATTCTTAATTACACAATATTGGACATGATCTCAAGGCTGCAACAATTAATCAACAAATCATGTCTAGTTGACTGTAAAAAAAATATTGCAATCATATTTTCAGAATCATCTGGACTATAAAGGCGTTTTTATAACAAAGATGGTGTAATTATTAAATAAAAATGTTAAAGAACAGACCATTTCAAATATACATCCATAAAACACCTTATTTGTATTTTCTACCTAGAAGCCACCAGTCACCACAGGTTAACTGTAGTTTTGTTGATAAAGTATTTAAAAACTCTCAATTTGTGCCACTCGTGGTTGAGTAGATAGCACATATGCGGCTTTGAGAGTTTGAATCCCGCTCTTGACAATTTACTGCACATTATTCCCCAGTCTTGTTCCCATTTCTTCCTGTACTGTCCTGTTGAATGTAACTTAAGGACCTCTCAATGTACATTGACTGCTCGACCAATCGAAAAAGATCATGGCTGTCAAACTAAGATAGTTAATACTTATTTGAAGAAGTATCAATACTAAACAAAATCATCTAAAAAGGATAAAATTGAAGCTTTCCTGGTTAGTTAGTTATCTTGAATTTTATCAGAACTAGTAGAGAAAAATCCCTTGGTATCGAAATCGAGTTTGAAATGTCAGTATCGTCACAACACTAGTTGCAGCCTGATGGCCAAGTTGGTGTTTAGTTCAAGCTGATTCTCCAATCAGATGAGTGAAAGTAAGCTGAAACCCATTGTGTTTATACCTATGTGTCCTCTCTGATCTGAATGGTCCCTACCTGAAGCCCTGCACCAATCATGAATCAGCGCTAATGCAGCCTCTGTAGCCTGGAATTCGGGCGGAGGAGGAGCAGAACATTTATTCACCTTATTCCATCCCACTTTGGCTTAATTTTTCCGCAGATCAGTACTTCCATTGTGTTAATACTTCCAGTCGAGCGGGAACGCCGTTCACTAAGTGCCGAAGGAGGGAAACGTCTTGCAGTTACAATCTGATATAAAGTATATTGATTTGTGTAAAATGTTAATTTGCACCAACAAGTAATAATAATAATAATAAGAATAATACATTTTATTTATATTGGACTTTACATTTGACCCATTACAATTTTAAAATTAGCTTTCAGCTTTTATAAAAAGGTAGGTCTTTTAATTCTTTTTTAAGAACAAGCCCTATTGCCTATGTTAATGAATTCAAGTGGAAGGGGAGGACAAAATGTATTGCGACATGCGCGGCAACATCCGGAATAAGGTTAACAGTCGAGTATCAGTTTAGTCAGTTTTTTAGCTTTTCCAAGTGATTTTTGTCAGTTAAATGTTTCAATTCAATTCAATACATTTTTGTAACGCCCAAAATCACAACAGTAGTTGCCTCGAGGGGCTACAGTGGAAAAAACAGAATAAACAATGTTCATAGGGACTTGGTAATGTCCCAACATCTCGTGTCCTTAGACAGATGTCCCAAGCTCCCCTGTCCTTAGACAGCTTTTTTCATTCCTAATTTTGCTCTCTGGTCCTGTTCTTTGTATGTTTTAAACTTAAAAATAAATAAAAAATCCTTCAGTTTTCTTAAAAACTGCTTTTTAAGCTTTAGTTTCAGCTCCCCTGTTCCTTCTCGGCCAGGAAAAACTACCAAACCTCTTTGGGGAAAAAGTAGAAACCTGGAGAAGTTCCACAGTGAAGGAGAGATCCGACTCCCTCGGATGGACAGGCGGACGCGCCTCAATTTGCAGATACACGGTGGAGCTGGACCCACTCACGAGAACCAATTCTTCGAGGCTGATGAAGAACCGTTCATATGGAGTAGAGACCGTTTCTCCAGGCAGTCTACATTTCTCTACTTTGTAGATCAACCAATCACATTGCTTTTGGTCTAGTGCTTCAGTGCAGTGACTTTTTGGCCTGAGGTGTACACAGCACAGCAAGCCCTGCAAGCTTCTGACAGCCAAATCAATGTGGATGAGTGTCAAATAATTCCCGTATTTGACACTTCCAATAAACCAGCCTTGAGACATGTCCGTAGTGTGAGAGTAAACAAAACTTGTATGTGTCCTGTAGGTTAAGGCACTGCCAACACAGGTTCAGGTATTATTGAAGTTCCTTTTTTAAAATGGTAAGAGAACAGGCTATACACCATCCCTTTTAAGCAGTGCTAATGTTGGGCTGGACCTTTTCAATAGCATTCTAAAAACTAAGAGAAGCTTCTTCGGCAGATCAGAAATGTGCTAATAATTAACATTTGGATGTGTTAAAATGTGCACCACAGGAAATGGACTGTGTGAACTGAATCCTGACTTGAAAAAATAATCTACATTTTGGGAATTAAATGCACTTGCATTATTTCTCATAAGATGGCTATTACTTACTTTCCTCACGCCCTTGCCACAATTCAATTTGCAGACAAAACGATACATAAGGATGAAAGCAAAATTCCCTGAGTAAACCTTGTCCCTGGCAATCGTAAAACGCAAACAGTTATTGACATTCCACTCTTCATGCATTTTTTTCTCTCCTCTTTAGAAACAACGTCATGCTGGACTTGGACAAGTGTCTCCCAGAGCGGCTCACAGACAGCTGTGTAATTTCTGGGATCTGCAGTGACCACATCGGCCTCAACGGGATTCTTGAGTCACCGGGTCAAGAGGAGGTAGAAGAAAGTGAAAGAGGAGAAGGAAAAGGAGAGGTGGAAGGAGAGGGCATCGTGGGCTGTGATGCTTTATACTTGGCAAAGATCTCAGACCCTGATTTAGATGATATTATTGGGGAAATCTGGGACCCCCACGTGGATACGCCATTCCCAGATGCATTTCAGGAATTGCAAAACGGTGACGTCGGGAATCGTTGCTCACTTGTGGGCGAATGTACACAAACTGAAGTTGCTTTGAAATCTTGCGACGAGGTGAAACTGGTTAATGGCTGTTTGCACATTTTACAAACAACATACAATTGTGTTAACACAGATTTAGGTCAAAGCAACTGCATTGCATTGATTGACGATGTATTGAATTCTGATCTCTATAACACGTCAAGTCAATGCCCAATACCTGACCAAGATGTGAACCACGACAGCGCCCTCTCCGAAGAAGACGAGGACATTAGCGAGCTCAGTTTGCCCATTAGACCTCAGACTTTAAGAACTAACCTGAACCTGATGGTGTCCCTGAGCTGCGATGCTACACCGCTGTCACCAGACGAGGAGGCGGCAGGGTTTTATTATGGGGAAGAGGGCTATGGCAGCGAAGACTTCCGGAGCGTCCTGGACGTGGGGCGGAGGCAGAGCGCGCCGGACAATCTGCCGGACCTGATTGAGCAGAACAACGGACAGGACCCCAAGCTAATGCCAAAGAGGTTTGGCATTGCGGATTTCTTCACCAGGTACGATGGCTAAAGTTAAAGGTGCTTTGCATGATTGTGAAATATGAGTTAAGAATGTTTAGTTACACACTTAGTCTCTCTCACCTTTTATGTTGAACCATGAAAGACAAAAGCCACGTTTTGACTGGCCCTGGTTCGCTTAAGAGCGCTTTGGAATGGTTCTTTGATATGGTGGATCCAGGTCCAGAGAACAGGGCTCTGCTATGTGAGCACCCAAACATAATACATTTTCTTGATGAATAAAATCCAAGCTGTTCACAAATTATACTTTCAATCAGGCGGCCAATCTCGGCAAATCACCAAATTCCAATTTCGTGTTGCTGTGAGACGTGGCTAAAGGTAAACAAGAAACTACTTCTAGTTGCATCTTCTCTGCACCTTTAGGCCATGTTTTAACGCCACGTTACGTCTTTATGTAACGCATTAGGTTTGGATAATGTGAGATGCATTAATGCACTGGAAATATAATATTTTTGACCTTGACCCAAGTGCTGTGCATCGATAAACAGGAAACGGCTGAAGCTAACGTGCACTAGCTTTGTTTAGCTAAGCATGTGGGATCAACATATAAGTTAGCATCAGTGGAAATGGTTTATCATTTATCATGGTCAGCATTTGTTGAGAAATAATTTTATGTTTATCTGCTTGTTGCAATTTTGTTTTCTCTTCTCTCTTGCACAATCATCTTGCTCAAAAGAGGTTCTGAAGCAAAAAGGGAACAGACCACAAAGGGAAGCTACTCTTTTTTTTTTTTTTTTTTTGGACCGTCCCCATCTGCGCCATAACAATCTAGTGGAAACCCAACTAAATCCAACTGTCTGTTCTCATCAAACCCCAAAATGAGTCTCTCACTCTGATACTGTACCATGTCAGACAAGCAGTCCCAGGCAGTGACCCTGATAAATGCTTCGTTTAAGGTTATCACTCAACAAAATGCCTTTTAAATTTCACATAAAAATATCTTCATAATCTCATTTCTGAAATTGCTTTTACATTACAAAGCACAGTGTGAGGGGAATTTAAGTGAACTAAACGAACTTGGACCCTGGTATTGGTTGTAAGATCTCTTTCTCAATACTTGTCAAATTCAGGAAGTCTCACATTATATTTGTGTAGTTGGTCAACCAGTTAAAACCACTGTCATACCCATAACTAAGACAATTCCATTCACAAATACTAATGGCACTATACATTGTATGAAAAGGCATCTGATTTAAAAGCCTGTATATTCATGTGCAACATGTTGACAATTGTAGACATTTAATTACTATGAACAATAGAAGTAATGCACAAAACGCGGTTCGACCCTAATAATTTAGTTGACGTCTATGGTGTCTGCAAAAAAAATGTGTTAACAAATTATTTTTATTCATTTATTTATAATATGTATTATATATCTTTTATTTTTTTTATAAACAAAAGAACAGAACATATCACAAAATCACAAAATGACCAGAGAGTGTGAAAGTGTCATTTTTTTCCATTTGTCTGATGTCTGCATTAATGTCAGTCCAGTTTTTGATCGTTGGTGTGGTTTGTGTGGTTTGTGTAATTCATTTCTTTGTGATAGCCTTTTTTTGTTCCAAAGGGATCCATTGATTGTGTCCATGGCAGGGGCTTTGGGGCCAAGTACATGGTTCTAAAATTGAGAGGGACGGCAATGTCTAAAACAGTCTGAAGTGCATTTCCGTCCAATATTTTTGGATCTGTGATAGTGGTTTGCCTCCTGTCAACCATATTTTCTCCAGTCTAGATTTCCTTGTGAATAATGGGCATTATGATATGGTGTTATGAAAAACTCTTCCAACAGAGTCAAAATGCCCATTATTCCCAATGAAACGCTAACTGTTGGAGAAACTGTGGCAGCCAGGAGGCAAACCACAATCATGTGTTTTGGGACTGTCCTGTCGCTCAAAAATATTGGACTGAAATTCACAATGCACTGCAGAGGTTTTTTTTTGCCATCCCTCTAAACTTTAGAAGTATATGTACTTTGGCCTCCGGCCATTGACACAATTAACGGATACTTTTGGAATATACTTGTGGTAGCAGGAAAAAAGACCGTCATAAGAAATGGCTGACACCAAACATCAAGGACTGGATTGACATTATAACGGACATCAGACAAATGTAAAAACTAACATTTGGATTTAATTTGGAAATGTACAAATTGCACAAACTGTGGACCCAATGGGACTTTTATCTGAATGAATCTTCTTAATGATTGTGTTTCTTTTGTTGGTAGATGTATTTTTGTAATTATTATTATTTTCATTCCTAATTTTGCTCTCGGGTCCTGTTCTTTGTATGTTTTAAACTTAAAAATAAATAAAAAATCCTTCAGTTTTCTTAAAAACAGCTTTTTAAGCTTTAGTTTCAGCTCACTCGGCTCCTCCTGCACTCCCCCAGTCTCTCTGCTTTCTGTTCCTGCTCTGCACCATGAGCTGACGTGCAGCGCCACTCTCGGTTCCTGAAAAGCCGGTATTTTTGCTAAACTCAGCTCATCTATTCATCTTTGTGACCCAGTTTTGACCATAGAGCTGGTGGCTGTGACCCATATGAGCCCTCTACACAGTCTCGACAATACAGATTTCTTTTCTTGAGGTACCTGGAACAAGCTGCGAGCTAGTGTTTCATTGTCAGTATTGGCACGGCTTATAGCAGATCTGGCCTATGAAATGCTAGATCTGTGCATTTTCTCTTCCTAACTTTGCCAGGTACAGTAACTACTGAGTGATTGTATAATTAGGGGTACATTTCACTTCAGTTAAAAGAGAATTAGTTTTACTTTGTTGATAAATTAATTATATATTTTCAAAATACACCTCCTGAGGGGGGACAAAGAAATATTTTTTCAAGCTTAAATTGATTAAATGATTTATGTTTTTAAGGTGTTTGCATAACTATGTGGTCAACGGGCAATTGACAGTTTATGTACTTTATCAAACACTTAACATATCACAATTATTTGGTATAGGGTTTTTGTACATTTGGCACTGGACACGTTGTTTTTTTTTAGTAACAGATTTAACATGGGGGATTTTGCAGCTTTGCTGGACAGAGACCGTAACAATTAATAAAATATAACTTTTGATGCCCCGCCCCTGAAGATGATTGTCACTCATCACCACAGCTATGCCGTACAAAATATAGCATAGGTCCTACAAATTTTTTTCATCGGGACGGAAAAATTGTTTCCCGTGTAAAATGCATTGGAGATGTGACATACAAACTACGACTTTGGCCCCTTGGACTTTTTAGATCGGGACGCCAAAATGGAATTTTGTGCAAAATTGCATGTAATTTTGAAAAACGATATTGTTTATTTGCCACTTTAAAGACCAAATAGTTCTATTATCATACACATTTTGATAACCTCTGATGCCCAAGTCCTGAAGATGATTCTCACCAAATTGTAGGTAGATCGGGCAAACGCCCTAGGAGGAGTTTGTTAAAGTGTGAAGTGTAAAAATGTTGCAATTTTTCAATTAGGATGACGTTGGATGTTTCTGTCAACGTTTTGCCGTAAAATATAGGGCATGGGGCTTGACGACCAGGCCAGGCCCGAATGTGCTGGTCCTGGGCTTGTCCATAGTTAGGCATGTGAGGGTGAATAAGGGCCACACCTCGTGTCACCCTAACGATGCAAATCCAAAGCACCGGAAAAATCTGATTTCAGGTCTGCTGCCTGCGCCATGTTTCGTAGACGTGAAATTCAGCCGCCTCAGACAGTTGCATGTGTGGCTTAAATCATACTGTGGTGCCAATTAAATTCCATATGTGAACTGTTTGAACGTGATCGCTTTCATCCAAATATTTATGGCTCTCGTCTTCGCTCATTTAAAACTGAATGAGAAATCTCTTGCATCTGCAGCAGTCAATGTGTAACAGTCTGGTATGCTAACTTTAAATGCCTATGGCCCTTTTAAGATATCAGTCAGGATTGCATGGAGAATAATAGTGTCAGGGTCTCAACCTGTCCAACACCCTATTGTCCCTGTTCAAATGGAAAAGGAGTCAGGTGATGATAACAAGCCTCACAACTGTGGAGTGAATAATAATTGGCATAGAGTCAAAGCAGACGCTCAAAACATCATATTTAATCAACATTAAACCTACTAAAAGCCGACCCGTAGCCAATACTCAGTAGATAATGTTCAAAACACTAGTTTAAATATACCAACATTTAAATCAAGAAAAGGTATTTGAGTTATTCAGGAATGTGCAGTTTTGAAATAAAAAAAATGATCTTATTAGAGTGTGGGCAAAATAAGCTATATATAGATATATATATATATAGATATATGCTAGATATATTCGTATTCTCTGAAACATGGCTCACCTCCAAAATCCCTTCTTTTCTTTGGATCATTATAATATATTTCATTGTGATAGACCCAGCAAAGGAGGTGGAGTAGCAATATTTAGAAAATCTTGTTTGACTGTATCTTTAAATACCAAGACAAAGCGTTTTGAATATATAGTCCTTGAGACGGGTTTGGGTAAAAATAATGCTGGAAAAATTACAGTTGTAGGTTCGTATTGTCCCTGTCTAGCTAGAGGACTCCTTTGGCTGCTTTTCCACTTTTGATCATTCTGAAATTAGGTGACATGAATATGGATTGGTTGTCCAAAACCTCTGACAGTCTTAAGTCAAGTTTATTTATAAAACTCCACAATGGCCCAAAGTGCTGTACAATGGCAATACAAAATGCAATAAAACATACAAGACATGCAAAAACAAGCTAAAATATAAAATAACACTATAAAAATGTTCTGCTCAGTAGTCACATTAACCTTTAGCTGGGCACTTAAAAATATGACAGGACTATGTTTGTATTTATGTTTAGTTTTTATTTATTTTCTTATTCCGCTATCTGGTCATTCTGTTCTTTTTTGTTCTGTTAATAAAAAAAATAATTAAAAAAATGCATTGTAACAACATTTAGGGTCGCACACAAAATACCCCCAAAACTTGATTAAAATAACTGCTGAAAGATACATTTTTTGTGAGAAATAACACACAAAATGATTTACTAACATTGCTTTGCAAAATTGCCCATCAGTACTGAACCAGAATTAAATTAGGACTAGATGTAGACGTTGCCATTATTATTATTATTATTATTATTATTATTATTATTGTTATTATTATTATTGTTTATTTATTTTTCTGTTGCACCTTAACGCCGCAACAAGTTCCTATGTTTGCGACCTATGTTCAATGACAATGGCAATAAACCTTTTTCTTATTCTGTTTTTCCTTCTGTAACCAAAATGGACCATTTTATTAACTGCACTACAGCTTGAATAGAAAAATAAATAAATGTTTTAATCAACGATAAAAGTGAATAATGGAAGTGTTAACAAGTTATTCAAGGTCATGGAAATTTAGGAAGGGTCATGGAAAAGTTATGGAATACTCATTGAAAACGTTAAGATAAAATCTATACAGAGCCTGTATTATATTTGACCAAACCAAATTTCCATACCTAATGTAATGCATTTTCTTAAGAATCTGGATACAAATTAAATGTATGAAAAACGGAAATTCTCTCTTTCTAGCGACCCCCTGTGGCCTACCCATTTGAATGGCAAAAGAATCTCTTAGGTACTTGGGTGTGGTCCTCCATAAAGATTTATCAACAATCAAAATTATACAGTGATCCCTCGTTTATCGCCGGAGTTGCGTTCCAAAAATAACACGTGAAAAGTGAAATGACGTGAAGTAGTCAGCTTTATTTTTTTAATTATTTTACAATGGAATACTGAACTATAGAATAAAACCAAAAATCAAAACCTGTTTTAAAGCCCAAAATGTGTTTAAAACAATAATTTTAATATAGTAATACAAGGTTGGAAACATTGTCACTGGCGTATTTCACAGTCCTAGCTGTGCCTCTTCGTCCTGACTCCGCTCCGCTGTAGCGTCTGTTTCTACTGAAGGCGCGAGAGTGTTTCTCCGAGAGAAGAACATTGTTATGGGTAGTATGGGAAGATTTTTATAAACGGATATGCCACCTTCGATTATCCGTGAAGCAGCAAAGCCATGAAAGATGAAACACGATATAGCGAGGGATCACTGTACTCCGCTTTTCTCCACTATATAAAAGCCATTGTCATTTTTGTAAAGGATCTTTTTGGCACGCAGGCTTTATTCGACAGGACAGTGCAGCATGAAACGGGGATAAGACTAGGAATGACATGCAGCAAATGTTCGGAGCTGGAATCGAACTCACGACGCTGCGGCCTGCACCAGATTACTGTTCTATTCCAGACTCTTCCACTTTCCATCCCCAACCGGCTTTTTGATGAGTGGAATAAATCAGTCTCAAGATTTGTATAGCAAGGCAAAAAACAACAACTTGTAAATGGTTATAAACTACGCAAACCCACTAAACCCACTACGCTGAGACGAGAGGGTATCTGCAGTAAAATAACTGCACAGTGTCTAAGGGTTAGACACTAACCCTAAGGGCTAACCCCTAACCCTAACCCTAACCCTGTTTTCCGTTGTGTGATGTTTTCTCAATAAAGTCTACTAAGGAGCTGTTTTTGTGACGAGGTGCTATGGATCTGAGGCGCTGCATGATCTGTTGCAGTTAATGAAGACAATTTGACAATTAATAGTTGAAAATTGCAGTAAGTAGTGCCAAGGTCTACAACAGAATACCTCTGCCTACAGTATGTCATCAAAGTGTCATTCCATCAAAAATGGACAGGACAAAAACAATGCAAACTAGTTTAACTCAGTTTGTTTGTGAATTAGGTTAATTGACAATGGCAATAAACCTATTCTGATTCTATGAATTAATTAGCGTTTATGTCACATAAATTACAAGACATTTGTTTGTAAAACTTTGTTGGATGGGACCAGTGATCCCTGGTGGTTTGAGCGGTGGCTCTGCATTTTGTCATTTTGTGGCGTTGGCTCTGTGTGCCTTTCACTTTGGCCTCTGTGTCATCGCGGACTTTCTGTTTCACAACAGATTGTTTTAACATAATCGTGGTCCTCCGTGCTGGCACGATCCAAGATGGCGCCTCAGACAGATGCCCTGGCTTTTTGGTGCTCTTTGTTTTCTCTTTTTGTGCGTAAATTGTGTGTCAGTGTGCTCTGACACCCGTGAAGAGCTCTTATCCATCTGAACCACAACTCTAGGTCCTGTTTTTTTAGTTTCTGCTGCAGAATGAACACTCTAAGCTGAAAAGCAGAGGGAACCGAGCTTTCTCTGGAACAGCCAGCCTCTGCATGTTAGAGCTGCTGAGACACTAGAGCAGTTTAAATCCTTGTTTAAAAACCTACCTTTTCTCTCTGGCCTTTTAAGCACAAACTGAGCTGAGTCATTATTTTATTAACTTTAAGTGCATTTTAATTGTATGTATATATGTATTATTGCACTTTGCTATGCAGCACTTTGGGATTTTAAAGTTGTAAGTGTGCTTTAGAAATAAACGATTGATTGATTGATGGTAATTCCCTCTGCTGCCAGTAGATGGGGTTCTAACACCAAACTCCTCAAAGATATTAAGTAATGTACTTCCAGTATTAATTATTTTCCACATATAAGTTCTAAAACATGAAATGCCAAAGCAGAGGGTATCTCATACAAGAGCATGTTTAAAGGCAATAAGATACAAATAATGCATAATATTTGTCGACTAATAAAAATGTTGGTGTACAACCATGGCCAACTCCAGCATACCCAAACCTGACTGTAATGCCCACATTACTCTTCAGTTCAGGTGTACTTTCATAAAACATTGTCTCTTCTCATCTACCAACACCATCTTGAATTATTGAAATTCAAATCTAACCGTCTGCGACGCAGAAGTGCTGCTTACGCCACATACATAAATGATAATTGTGTATTGGTCATTAATAATACACAATTTCATTACTGAATAGGATGAGGTTTCGAAAGTAAGTCTAGGGATGAAAAATTAAATCACAGGTGTCCTGTCTTGTGGATCAGTTATGTTAGAAATCGAGTAATCTATTGATTATTTTGTTTTCCATTCTGTAAATAATTTTAAAAAGCATATTAAAGCATTTTTTTAAGAAGCATTATAGTTCGTAGTAATAAACAAATGACAAATAAGGCGTCTCTGCCTTAATTTCATTGTATGTCCCCCATTTCACTTCAGTCCAAATGTCCATGAGTGCGTCTCACATTTCAGTCTTCCACAGAAACATAGAAAAAAACAACATTGATTTAATTGTTCTGTTAGAATATATATAAAGGACTAATTAACTTGTCACGAGACTGTGTTTGTAAACAGTTACAGTAGCTATGAATTTGCGTTTTATGTCACATCACATAAATTAAGAAACTTTTTTTTAACGTTGTTAAGTGAGGCCAGTGATTGTTTACCTTTTGTTTTGTGCGCTGTAACTCTGCAGATGATTCATCACTGAGGTCCTGTCATTTTGCAGCATTAGCTCTGTGTACTGTTCACTTTATGCTCCGTGTCTTCGCCCCGTCATCGCGGACTTTGTTTCATAATCGCTGCACTACCCAGTCACTCTTAAGTTTGAAATACGCTGCTCTCTCCTCTGCTGTGCTTTAGTTGCTGCAGGTCCGCAAAGAAACGAGCTCAGTGTGAGACATGAGCCACAAGTAGTTTTGTGCGCTCTGTGTACCACAGATCCACGCTGTTTTAATTAAATATTTAAATTAAACAAAACATCTAGGCAATAAATTAATATTCAAATCTTTTTGTAATCGAATTACTTGATTTACTTGATTAATCGTTCCAGCCTTATACTGTCTTGTGCTCCTGACAGTGGGGAAGTCATGTGTGGCTTCCTGTGGGGAGTTGACTTTAGCGATCTTATCAACACCCACCATTGTAACTGATGGTCACCTTTGAAACCTGATTTACATGCCAGTTGAACATACAGATGGAAATTGGACAGCTAAACATAATTCCAGTGAAGATTATTTTTGCTGGAATTATACTTTCATACTGTACCACCGGCTTGGGTTTATGTAACATGAATTATTTCTCTCTTTCAGGAGCCTGTTTTCTAGGAAGCCCAAAGAGCCCAAGGCGTCTTCCCACAATGCAGCATCCTGGAGACTGTTCAGCAAAGCGCCAGTAAAAGAAACTGATACCACCAAACACTCAGACGATTCCTTTCCTCAGGTTAGTATCACAATATTTGGCCTTTTAAAAATGACATTTCTACACGCCCTCTAAATATTCTTAATGACAAATGAGCAAAGTTCTGTGCATTTACGAAACAAATTTGTCATATCCTCACAAGTTAAATAGTATGTTGACTGTTATGTTGTTTTTTCTGTATGCAATTCTGAAATTACCTTAGTATCAGGTTAAGTACAAAGGAAATAGAATGGAGCAAGGAGAATGGGACAATGTATTTGTAGCCGGCAAAATTTTTCTAAATATAAACAAGGTTGATGATTAGCAGGTAAATCTTAAAAATAAAATGACAAACTTCAGGCTGATTCGTCATTTTATGCCTGTTCATTCACTTCAGTAGTCAGTTTTGTCAGACGGTCGAGTATCTTGTAACAATGTAATGTCTTGGCAGATTGTGCTTTCAAACACAAGTATATCTTCTAAAACCCCTTCCACCTGCATTCTAAAGGCTGGTACCAGTCCATACTTTTGCTCAGATGAGTTTTCAATGGGCGAAAACATAAACTATGAAAAACTGTTGCTGTTTTTGTGACAACCACTGAACACCAGAGCCTTGTTACAAAATATTAGCATTTGTAGCATGCCCATTTAGAAGTGCTTATATCGTCGCCCACATAATTTTTTTCTTTATTGTTTTTGGTTTGGATTTTTCTTTGCGTTGTTACCTTTTTCCTCATTAATTTACAGAATATAATTTAGCCTATTTGCACTGATTTCTTGTCATTGTTTGCTGTGCGATTTATATCAAATGAGAAACGACCTACAAATGTCTTCTCGTCTGCACAATGAGGCTACCATTAACTACATTGCAGGGTCCGAGGATTGCAGAAGCCATCAGAAGGAAGCATTGCAGTATGTATGGAAGCAGAGCGTTGTTGCTGATAGACATCTGAGTCAAGTTAATAAATCCCTCTAAAACTAATAGGAAAACAACACACCGACTGAAACACATTTAGTATTATGTGGCTCATGTACTTAGAAACAGCTGTCACTGGAAAATTTTGAGCTTGCATCAACAAAGCACAAGTTGGGTGTTGACAGCATCACATCACAACACATACCGTACTTTTCGGACTACAAGCCACTACTTTTTTCTCACAAACCCTGCGGTCATTATAACGGTGCGTCTAATTTATAGGTTTTAGAATGATAGAATATAGAAATTGGTTTAGTGAGGAAGAGAATCCAGAGCCGGCGAGACCTGACTCACGGTCAAAAGACAACATGTGCATCACTACCATGGACCATATTTCTGTGTAAAAATCACATGTTACAACGTAACACTCACTTGCTAAGCACAAACTCAGGAGCAGATCAAACCAGATGTGAAGACACAGACACCATACATAAATCAGCTCACACAGAGTAATCAAGGACAGAGGGGACAGTAGGGACAGCTGTGATGTGTTTTCTGTTTGTCAAATTTCAAAATGTTGTGTGTTTTCTTACAATCCAACTCCTTTTCACTAAGAAATTAGTCTAATTAGTAATGCAGCGCAGCGGACAACGGGTGCGCCGTGAGACCCCGGTTCATTTATGTGTAAATATTTCATCTTACAACGTGGGCACCTGCGGTTTATTGACAAGTTCTATTTCTGTCGTAAATATTGTGTGCCCGAAGAGTACGGTACATACTGTACTTTTCGGGCTATACAGCACCGGCCCATGTTGTAACATGAGATAAAAAAACATATTGGCTAGCCGATATATGAACAATGTGGAATATCTGCCATCGGCTGTAAGTTTGTCACCAAGGCCGATTTCTGATCCAGCACTACTTGGGCGATTATGGCCAAGTAGGACCAGTGGAAGGACCCCTCCTTCAGATCTATGCGCGGGGCTTCCACACAGCGTAGTATAGCACAACTTTTAACTGGGCACTTAAAAAAGGCAAGGCAAGTTTGTATATCACAATTCGTACACAAGGGAATTCAAAGTGCTTCACACAACAGGGAAAAAAATTCGTTAAAATCACAAAACATTAATTTAAAGAAATTAAAAGATGCCATTTTCAGGCTTTCCGTCAAATAGTTTAAGACATAAAGAGAAGACTGCAAAGAAAATCATTTCAGTCATATGCACAGCCAAACAAAACAGTTTTTAGCTTAGATTTGACCATTGCCAGAGTAGAGACCTGTCTCACATCCTCAGGAAGACTGTTCCAGATTTTAGCTGCATAAAACTGAAACGCAGATTCCCCATGTTTAGTCCTGACTCTGGGCTCCTCAGAGTCCGAGATGGTTCATATGGCACTAACAGGTCCGAGATGTACTTTGGTGCTAGAATTGTATACAAGCAGAGCTGCTTTGAAGTCTATTCTCTGAGCCACAGGGAGCTAGTGCAGAGACCTGAGCACAGGACTAATGTGATCGTACTTCCTGGTTCTAGTCAGGACCCAAGCAGCAGCATTCTGGATGTACTGCAGCTGTTTTACAGCTCATTTGGAGAGGCCAGTGAGCAGTCCGTTACAGTAGTCTAATCTACGAGAGACAAACGCATGGATAAGTCTCTCCAAGTCTGGTTTAGACACTATACTTTTCATTTTGGCAATGTTTTTTTAGATGGTAAAAGGCTGCTGATGTTATTGATTTGACGTGGCTGTTAAGATTCAAGTCGAGTCCATTATTACCCCCAGATTTCTAACTTGATTTGTAGGTTTTAGAGCGACTCTCTGGAGGTGACTGCTAACACTTTCTCTTTGTTTCTGTGCGCCAAAGACGATGATTTCAGTCTTGTCTGAGTTCAGCTGGAGAAAGTTGTTTTGCATCCACACACTGATCTGTTGGATGCAGTGACAGAGTGAATCCACTGGTCCATATTCACCTGCCGTCAGTGAACAATAAATCTGAGTGTCGTCTGCATAATTGTGATAGGACACACTTTCGCTTCGTGTAACGGCAGCATGTAGAGGTTGAACAGAAGGGGTCCCAAGATTGACCCTTGGGGCACCCACAGGTCAGGGGCATCTGGTCTGAGACAACAGTTACCAATTTCAACAAAGTACTTCCTATCTTCCAAGATAGTATTTAACCAGTTTAGGGCAGTGCCATTGATGCCCCCCAGTCCTCTAGTCTCTGTAAGAAGATTCCATGATTGACAGTGTCAAGAGCAGCACTCAGATCCAACAGAATTAAGACTGAGGCTTTGCCCGCGTCAGTGTTCAGGTGGATGTCATTTGTCGCCATGACAAGAGCAGTCTCAGTGCTGTGATGAGGTCTAAAACCTGACTGGAAAACAACAAATGAGTTGTTTATTAAGAGGAAATCAGTGAGCTGTTGGTAAACAACCTTTTCAAGGACTTTGCGCCAAAAATGGCAGATTAGAGATGAGCCGGTAATTACTCAGTACTGCGAATGTTACCTAACGGCAGCATATGAAGAGTAAACAGAATTTGACGCGAGTACTGAATCCTGTGGCAAACCGTAGGTTACTTAGAACAGGTTGAGGAGCTCTGGTTTAAATTAACAAACTGGTACCTATCGCGATTGGTAGGATTCAAACAGGCTGAGGGCTGTCCCTCTGACACCTACATCACATTCTAACCTCTAGAGTAGAATGTTGTGGTCGATGTCCATGTGAGTGAGTGCGCTAACAACCGTTCAGCACAGACTTTAGAAATCTGGTGGGTAACTCATTGAGGGAGCATGTAGATGAGGCTCAGACTGGTGATGATCTCCTGGACAGTTTTGTCAGTTACAGGTGCAAATTGAGTCAGCTCTAAGTGTGTAGGTGGTTTTAGGGTTATTTTTTGCATTGTAGAATTTATAGCATTTTTTAAATGCCCTGAACTTGTCATTAAGAATAATGCAAACTCATTACACTTGGATGTGGAAATGAGTTCTAGCGGCAGCTGAGCTGGAGGGTTTGTTAATCTGTTTACTGTGGCAACGGGACACGCAAGTTGTTACTACAGCTTCCAATTATTTCAGTAAAATATCTTCCAAGTTGTACATGTACAACTTCTCTCTGTGAATCTCTTTTTGAACCTGGAGCTTTGACTTGCGCCATTTTCATTCGGCCTATCGGCACTACTGTTTGTGAAGAGCGCAGACACCAGACTGTGAATGACTGCGCTGTGTTTGTTTTTTTGGTGTAGTGTTCGCTCATTGACATGGATATCTAAAGCCAAAGAACCGGAAATTTGCTCCAAAAGAACTGTATTATTCGTTTCCAGTGTTTCTTGGACCTTTTCGGCTAGCTCATACTTGGAACTGAATGGTGCTCAGCCATAGTGACAGCAAATAAGTCACGGAACTGATATCCATGGATATACCCAGTTCTATTCTGACTGTGGACTATTGTGTCTCAAAATGTAAAAAAAGAAATTAACAAATACTCCCAAATTTAATTAACAATGAGCAGCAACAATGACAGAATTAAACACAGGATAGCATAAAATAATCTCTAAATTTCCACGCTCAGACTGGGTCCTGGGCCGAACATAAGGTAAAAAAAAGAAAACAATAAAAAAATATAAGATATAAATAGCTTTATATAGCCTGGTAATGGATATATTTGAACACTGTTGCACACATCAGCAGGAACAGGAATATGAACGTGATATTATTTCTGATATGAAGTGTTGATATCACAGATCTGTTGCTGCACAAACTTGATATGAGCTTACTATTTTTTAAGCTTATCTTAGTGACAAATTATTCATGTAGTGAATCAAATGAGAGCTCACAGCAGCAGTCATGTTCATACTTTATTACACTCTGAACTTTGTTTTTACCTGTGGCTTGTGATTTGTCCAGGTTTGCACTGGTTTGGATGTTTTCCTCACAGAACTGTCATCACAGAAGTATTCTTGTTGTTAGCTTCACATTAGTGCCACTTTTAGCCCAGCTCTAACATCCACAAAACCGTCTCTCTTTTCTTTCTTCCACGTGTTTCCCAAAACCACTAGTCTCTTTCCCCGCTCAGAACTCTGCTCAAGTCTTTAAAGTGCGCGGCGCGTGTTGGCACTTCTCAGCCCTCTCAGCCCTCAGCAGCACACACAGCAGCACTGAGCAGCGCTGCAGGTGCTGCTGCTGCAACGGATTGTGGGACTTGTAGTTCTAAAAACACTATGTAGCTAGGTGGGCCAGATTAAAACGTCTAGGCAAGGCAAGGCAAGGCAAGGCAAGTTTATTTGTAGAGCACAATTCGTACACAAGGCAATTCAAAGTGCTTCACACAACAGAAAAAAATGCATTAAAATCACAAAGACATGGCAGAAATCACAATCTTAGTTCAAGACATAAAAGAGAAGAGTGCAAAGAAAAGCATTTCAGTCATATGCACAGCCAAACAAAACAGTTTTTAGTTTAGATTTGAACATTGCCAGAGTAGCGGCCTGTCTCACATCCTCAGGAAGACTGTTCCAGATTTTAGCTGCATAAAACTGAAACGCACATTCCCCATGTTTAGTCCTGACTCTGGGCACCAGCAGGAGGCCGGTCCCTGAGGTCCTCAGAGTCCGAGATGGTTCATATGGCACTAA
The DNA here is from genome assembly GCA_015082035.1 of Chaenogobius annularis. NCBI lineage: Eukaryota > Metazoa > Chordata > Actinopteri > Gobiiformes > Gobiidae > Chaenogobius > Chaenogobius annularis. The sequence goes on along the minus strand of BJKM01000090.1, from coordinate 210,835 downwards.
CATGTCCGAGATGTACTTTGGTGCCAGGCCATGGAGAGACTTGTATACAAGCAGAGCTGCTTTGAAGTCTATTCTCTGAGCCACAGGGGGCAGTGCAGAGACCTGAGCACAGGACTAATGTGATCGTACTTCCTGGTTCTAGTCAGGACCCGAGCAGCGGCGTTCTGGATGTACTGCAGCTGTTTTACAGCTCGTTTGGAGAGGCCAGTGAGCAGGCCGTTACAGTAGTCTAATCTACTAGAGACAAACGCATGGATAAGTTTCTCCAGGTCTGGTTTAGACACTATACTTTTGATTTTTGGCAATGTTTTTTTAGATGGTAAAAAGCTGCTGATGTGATTGATCTGACGTGGCTGTTAAAATTCAAATCTGAGTCCATTATTACCCCCAGATTTCTAACTTGATGTGTAGGTTTTAGAGCGAGACTCTGGAGGTGACAGTTAACAATTTCTCTTTGTTTCTGTGTGGCCAAAAGACGATGATTTCAGTCTTGTCTGAGTTCAGCTGGAGAAAGTTGTTTTGCATCCACACACTGATCTGTTGGATGCAGTGACAGAGTGAATCCACTGGTCCATATTCACCTGCCGTCAGTGAGACATAGATCTGAGTGTCGTCTGCATAATTGTGATAGGACACATTCTCGCTGCGTATCAACTGACCTAACGGCAGCATGTAGAGGTTGAACAGAAGGGGTCCCAGGATTGACCCTTGGGGCACCCCACAGGTCAGGGGCATCTGGTCTGAGACACAGTTACCAATTTCGATAAAGAATTTCCTGTCTTCCAGATAGGACTTTAACCAGTTTAGAGCAGTGCCAGTGATGCCCACCCAGTCCTCTAGTCTCTGTAAGAGGGTCCCATGATCGACAGTGTTCAAAAGCAGCACTCAGATCAACAGAATTAAGACTGAGGCTTTGCCCGCGTCAGTGTTCAGGTGGATGTCATTTGTCACCTTGACAAGAGCAGTCTCAGTGCTGTGATGAGGTCTAAAACCTGACTGGAAAACATCAAATGAGTTGTTTATTAAGAGGAAATCAGTGAGCTGTTGGTAAACAACCTTTTCAAGGACTTTGCCCAAAATGGCAGATTAGAGATGGGCCGGTAATTACTCAGTACTGCGGCATCAAGACTGCTCTTCTTTAGGAGAGGCTTTATGACCGCAGTTTTCAAAGACATTGGGAATGTTCCAGATTGAAGCGACATGTTAACTATTTGAGTGAGTGGTGCTAACAAACTGTTCAGCACAGACTTTAGAAATCTGGTGGGTAACACATCGAGGCAGCATGTAGATGAACTCAGACTGGTGATGATCTCCTGGACAGTTTTGTCAGTTACAGGTGCAAAGTGAGTCAGCTCTAAGTGTGTAGGTGGTTTGAGGGTTATTTTTTGCATTGTAGAATTGATAGCATTTTTAATGCCCTGAACTTTGTCATTAAAGAATAATGCAAACTCATTACACTTGGATGTGGAAATGAGTTCTAACGGCAGCTGAGCTGGAGGGTTTGTTAATCTGTTTACTGTGGCAAACAGGACACGCGAGTTGTTACTGCAGCTTCCAATTATTTCAGAAAAATATCCTTCCCTGGTTCTACATAAAATGAGGTTGTACATGTACAACTTCTCTCTGTAAATCTCTTTCTGAACCTGGAGCTTCGACTTGCGCCATTTTCGTTCGGCCCGGCGGCACTCCCTTTTCTGTGCCCTGACCGAATCATCATTTCTCCATGGCGCCTTCTGCTTATTTTTAACAATTTTAGCCTTCATAGGGGCAATGGTGTCGAGAACATTCAAAACACTAGATGTAACAGAGTTCAACAAATCATTTACATTAGAACATGAGACATTTTCAAAGTTTATCATTTCCATAAACAGTTTTCCCGTGCTGTCCTTTATGTGTCTCCTCCGGACAATTGCAGGACCAGCTGGTGGTTTGGGAAAAACAGACAGGTCAAAGAAGACACAGAAATGATCAGACAGAGCAACATCGACCACATTGACGTTTGAAATATTAACCCCTTTTGTAATTAGAAGATCTAGAGTGTGCCCTCTGCTGTGGGTGGGGCCACTCACGCGCTGAGTAAGACCGAAAGTTTCAAGGACAGCATGAAGCTCTTTAGCGTTTCTGTCACAAATATTATCAACATGAACATTGAAATCACCTGTTATATGACCAAACCATCAAAGTCTGTGCATACGACTGAAAGCATCTCAGTAAAATCATCAATAAAACTTTTGCAGTGCTGAGGAGGCTTGTATAAAACAATGAAGAGAATGGATGGAGACTGTTTAAGCTCAATTTTAAAGGCTACATACTCAAATGTTGAAAACACCCCAAAGGACAACCTGTGGGTAACTATTTCATCTCTAACAAAAGCACACACACCTCCTCCCTTTTTGTTTTCTCGTGTTTCAGATTCAAACATAAAGTTGGGTGGAGCAGACTCTATTAGAACTAAATTTCCTGTGTTTTTGTCAAGCCATGTTTCAGTTAAAAACATAAAATCAAGATTATAAGAAGAAATAAAATTATTAATTAAGAATGATTTGTTACATAAGGATCTGACATTTAGCACAGCAAGTTTCAGACTAGTTTCAGTGAGACTGGGCGTTATCTTTTTACAGGGAATATGAATCAAATTTCTCAGATTGGGCAGTCTGACTCGCATTTTGTTTTCCCATCTGTGTGATGTTACTACAGAAATAGCACTAGGGGAGGCTGTTTTTACACAGGGCCCCGGTTGGTTTGATTTTTAATATGACTATAAGTCCCGGCAACGCTGAGACCCAGTGCATCCTAGCTATGGGAGATACCAGGTGAAAGGCGAGGGGGGATAGGTGGGGGGACTTTTGTTGGTGTAGCGGGAGCCGGTGAGCGTTTGGGACCAGGTGAAAGGCGGTGGGTTTTGGTGGGGTGATTTTTGTCTGTGTAGCAACAGTCAGGGGAGAGTTCATCATCGTTGATATCAGAACTCTTGCTAAATTAGGCGTGAGTGGAGCCATCTTAATGCCTGATTTGATCAGATGTTCAAGATGGCTGGGAAGACCCCTGGGTGAGGGTGGAGATGGAAAGGAGAGTGAGGAATCTGTAGTGGGAGTAGATGTTGCAGGGGGGATCCAGGGCTGCTCTGAGGGCAGGGGCGATGGCGGGGATACTGCCACAGATGGGTCCAAGGCCTTTGATGAGGACCGTGCAGGAAAGAACTGAAATGACTCCTGCGCTAGCCGTGGTGAAGATTGTTGTGGTGCTGCTGCAGATGAGTCCTTTGCTGGAGGTGGTGGAGGTGATCGTGGAGCAGCTGGAGTTGCTTTGCTGCAGGTGGTGGCCTTTGGTGGAGGCTGTGGTTGTGGTGCTGCTGATGTTGAAACTTTGGCTCGGTCTCTGGTTGATGGAGCAGGAATTTTTTCTCTCATTCCTCTCTTCTCTAACTATAGCAGGAATTTTTCTCTCATTCCTCTCTTCTCTAACTATCTGCTCAGGACCCTGTCCAGGCCCAGCCTGTCCAGGCCCAGTCCAATGCCTCAGAGCGTGGAGCAGGTTCTCTGTCAGCACCCTCACTCCACCTCTGCATAGGTGTGGGCCATTTCTCTTAAACAGGTCCTCTCGTTTCCAGAATAGATAGAAGTTCTCAATGTAGTGCAATTCTCTTGTTGCACACTCTTTAGACAGCCATGTGTTCAGCTGAAGCAGCCGGCTAAACTTGTTTATCTTCCTGTCAATGTTTGGAAGAGGTCCACTTATGAATGTTTTTATTTTCATTTTATCAAGCACGCCGAATAACTCCAAGAAGTCTCTTTTCAAAACTTCAGTCTCTTCGCGTCGTGTGTCCACTGCGCCCACGTGCACAATCAGCTGTTGAACTCCTTTATGTTTGGCCAAAACATTAGAAATACGTGACGTAATCTCAGTGACTGTGGCGCTGGGAAAAGAATGTGTTTTGATTTTTTCATGCATCACGTGACTTATCGCACCATCCCCAATCAAGACGACCTTGACGTTAGGCACAGATTCTCTCTCTGTCTCTGTCTTCCTTTTCGCCACGTCATGTCTCCCATTTTCCCTTTGTTCAATTATTTCAGTCTTTGAAAGTGGTAAAAAATCTGTTTGTAAGCTGTATTTCAGGTGGCGTTACATTATCTTTGTATTGCTTAGGCTTCGAACCGCCTTTAGACAATTTTGGAAACGAAATAGAGTCACTCCGGTTTAAATTGAAAGTTGCTGTTTTTCTTGTAAAAAATGTGGACTTCTTACCACTGGATGACACAGGGATTGTATCGTGCAGTCCTTTTTCAGATTCCAAAGCAAATATCCGTGCTTGTAGCTCATGAATTTCTTGTTGAAATTTCCAACAGCGTTTACAGGAGTTTGTTTCTCTTCTCACGGACATGTCGCTGGTTCGTCAGATTTGTTGATTAAAACTCTAAAAATGTTCTTAAAATCCTTGGGTGACTTAAAAAAGTCATAACAAAAAATGTTTGGAAGACAAAAACTGATTTAAAAGCAAAATAAATAAGGAAAGCAGCTGAAGCAGGCAGGAGCAAGCAGGGAAGCGTCTGCACTCTTCGGAAGCAGGAAGTAAGCTTCCGGGGGGGCGCATGTTTGACACCCGTGCACTAAGCTAATAAATAATTTAGGCTCTGAGAAAGCTTTTGATTCTGTTAGCTGGCCGCAGTTATAAAGTGCTGAACAAGTTTCAAATATATTGTTTTTTTCGTTAATAAAATCCTGCTGGGTCATTTTGAATTAAGTTTGGGAATATTTGTTAAATTTTTTGGGACATAATTGAGGTGTATATATGATAGCCCACATTCAGAATAGAAATTGGTCTGTATGAAGCACAGATATTAGGGATATGATGGCTTCTTTCCAACTTGAAAGGGTTTGAGTTTTTATAGTGTCCAGTTAAAAGTGTGTCGTTTAGAGCCTTGTACCACTCCGAAGTGAACCCATCACGCCTCGGAGATTTATTGAGTATTACGCAGTCACTATTAGTTCTACAATATCTTTATTATTATAGAAACATGTTTTTTGGACCATTTCACGGGTCGCGTTTTTTGACTGATTTTCCTCATTTGAGGTTCTTTTTGTAGTTATTTTTTGTGATTCCTGCTATTGCTTTTGGTATTCCTTGGTATCGTTCAGGATTTCTCGTCCAAGTTGCAATTTTTTCCTATGTTTCAGAGTGGTGGTCAAAATGGCAGTAGCAATGCGTGTGTCACGTGACTTCGGACCCCTATAAATATGACTGCTGCAGACATTATCCTCGTCATATTTATTTCAATTCAATTTATTTTTGTAACGCCCAAAATCACAACAGTAGTTGCCTCGAGGGGCTACAGTGGAAAACAAAATAAACAGTGTTCATAAGGACTTGGTAATGTCCCAGCGTCCTGTGTCCTTAGATGTCCCAAGCTCCCCTGTCCTTAGACCCTCCTTCTCGGCCAGGAAAAAACTACCAAACCTCTTTGGGAAAAAGTAGAAACCTGTAGGAGTTCCACAGTGAAGGAGAGATCCGACTCCCTCGGACGGACAGGCGGACGCGCCTCAATTTGCAGATACACGGTGGAGCTGGAGCCACTCAGGAGGAGAACCAATTCTTCGAGGCCGATGAAGAACCGTTCATATGGAGTAGAGACCGTTTCTCCAGGCAGACCGTTTCTCCAGGCAGATGAGGAGCATCTGGATCCACAGGTCATCGATGTGTCTGCTCCACTCCCGTCGGGGAAGTGGGAAAAAAAGAAGGAAAAGCGATGAACAAATTGCCAGTGAAATTAGATATTAAATATTGTATGTATGCAACATGTATTATAATCCGATCTGATCTGATTCTGAATCCGCATTAAGAAAAGGAGTAGGAAGAAGACCAAGTCTTACATGACCCATGAAAAGGGGGGGGAACGGGGAAGAGGAGGAGGGTGACAGATGTGGCGCTGGCTGCAGGACTGCTGACACGTCAAAGTGTGGCGGAAGAGAGGAAAAGACGGCACATAAACTATTTAGCATGTGTGAGAATGGAAACATGTCCTTTGTGTGAAGATGAATGGGAGGCAACAGCACAGCATCATCTGTCACAACTGGATTACTGGATATTTAATTTTCTAGACAAATGTTATATCTTTTGAAAATTGTATCACGTCGCATAGATGCATTTTCAAACTACCATTAGCAACTAAACATGTTTAACTATCCTCGGATCTGGATGACCAGCAGGCGCCTGTAGTAGAACCCCTCCCTCCACAACATGAAAGCGTGTTGTGTTTTTTGTGTGTGTGTTTGTTATTGTTGATTTATGTTTAAAAAAAGAAATATTAAAAAGAAGAGATTGTTTATAACCCACACATTATCTTTGAGGGTAGCACAAGGGTGAAATGAGCAAATCCAAGAAATTATAAACAAGATAGTCTTGGGTGCTGTCATCTCACTCTGGCTAGATAATCTTGTCATATTTTTCAGTTAGTAAAAGGCATAAATATTGTTACGGTTTAAGCCATTGGATACCATAATTTTACATCACATTCCAGGAAATGGTTTGTGTGACCTTCCAATGTGAATATATGCTGCTTTTGCCCGTGCCACCAGAAAGTCAGGGTGTTCCTTCTAAATGTCAATCTATAAACAAATTAATCAAGCCCTAGGGATGCAACAATATCGATTCCGGTGCTTATTCTTGACATTTTAATGGATTGGATATCGATTCCAGATCTTGGAATACTGACCCCATTCCCCGATCAGCCTTGTATTTCGGACAAAACCCCATTTTCACACATTCGGACATAGATGACCTGTGGCTCCAGATGCTCCTCAACTGCCTGGAGAAACGGGCTCTACTCCATATGAACGGTTCTTCATCAGCCTCAAAGAATTGGTTCTCCTCCTGAGTGGGTCCGGCTCCACCGTCAATCTGGAAATTGAGGCGCGTCCGCCTGTCCGTCCGAGGGAGTCGCATCTCTCCTTCACTGTGGAACTTCTCCAGGTAGTTTTTCCTGGCCGAGAAGGAGGGTCCAAGGACAGGGGAGCTTGGGACATCTGTCTAAGGACACGGGATGCTGGGACCAAGTCCCTATGAACATTCTGGTTTTATTCTGTTTTTTCCACTGTAGCCCCTCGAGGCAACTACTGTTGTGATTTTGGGTGTTAAATAAGTTGAATTTAATTGATTTATTTATTTAGGAATTTTAATTTATTTTACATTTCCATTAAATGTAAGCAAACTACTGTAGGTATTACTTGCGGCCATGTCACAATTTCCATCTTAATCTCAGTGAATATATGTACACGCTATAACGCAGGACCATACAGATTTTATTTTGCAGTTTGTATATTTAAAACTATTTAAAACTTCAGAAGGCAAGAGCATCTTTAGCAATTGTGGAGGTTAAAGTTCAGAGGTTACACTAAGAATAATTCAAAAGTCAGATTTTAGTGCTCTGAATAATGTAATTCAAAGAGTTGAACAGAGTTGAAGAGTCCTTTTAGCTGTATTTTCAGTAAATTTGCTGTTGCAAAGTGTGAAACTGTAATAGGCCTTAAATAATGTGTTATGTCTATTATAGTAATATCAACCCATAGCATTTTTGGAGTAGCTTAAGTGACATCTTCAACAAGTTCCTGGTGTCAGCTGATATCGGGTATCAACGGATACTTAAACTCAAGTATTGGTATTGACATCAGAAGTGAAAACGCTGGATCACCTCACTACTGAACACTTTGTACTGCAGATGTGCAGAAGAAGCATCTAATATTGTCAAATTTTAACTTTTTAACAATAATGTAAAGCCCAAAATATAATGTTATAATCTATAATTTATTGAACAATACGTTCAAACAGTTATTTCATTCACAGTAACGATCCGTGTTTTGCTGCTTATAGTAAGGATGTGTGCTTTGTAGGTATTTTTGATACAAGTTTTTATTCTAATCTTTTTTTTAATGAACTGTTACTTCGTGATTATTTTAAATTACTAGCCCAACCGAATGTTGTGAGCATGTGTGAGCCTGCTCCTGTCATGTGACCTCTCAGCTCTCATAATAAACCATAGCTGAAACTAGTGCATATCATATGACTTCACACATATGATCTGCTTCAGAGTACCAGCGGCTCCCTCTCCTGGTGAGGAGCAGTGGTGGTGATGAAAGGCCTTTTGTGGTGGCTTTACAGCTGTGCGCTCCATCAATGCACTGTTCAATCAGAGGACACAGACTCTGTTTAGCACGACCAGAACGGGAATGGATAAAGCTGTGTGGCGCGTACAATGACTGCTGTATGAATCCAGAATGTGTGAGAAAAACTACTACTGATGAGGAGAAATGCACGTAGTATTAGTCGATATCCAAGCATGTTGCACATTCATTTTACAGTTATTTAGGTTAGGGTGATCAAAAGAGTATCCACATTCTAATATCAAAACAAGGTTTTTATTGTCTTATTCTGTCAAGAAGCTGCTAATTCTGTAGTGTGGCTCTCTACAAGCATGTTCTGAAATGCATGCAGTTTGTATTTGTTTATCTGATCCTGTTTGTCTTCTGTCAAATGTTGACGCTCATGCTTAAAAGGCCAGTTCCAATTTACTGCTCACAATAGTGGCCGCAAAAAATTGTGGTTTCTTAGTTTTCTTTCCTGCAGTTTACATCATTCATCTTGCTAAAGACAAGCAATCCCAAGCCCAAAAATTGACATTATGAAATTGTTATGAATTGCTTGATTGAATTGATCATCAATCATTCTTTTTAGGGCTGCAGCTATCGATTATTTTAGTAATCGAGTAATCTATCGATTCTTTTCTTCGATTAATCGAGTAATCGTTTTTTTTTTTTTTTTACATTCAGTAAACCATTTAAACACATATTAAATCATTTTTTAGATAAATGTTATAGCTCATAGTAATAAACAAATACAAAATAAGGAATTTCTGCTTAAAATAACACATTTTATAGATACAGTGTTTAGAGTTGCAGCTCGGGATTATTATAATAGATCCATGGCTCTTTTACTGATCCGTCTCCCCTGTGTCTTGTTATCATAATATGCTAACCCTGTTGTTTAGACCACTACAAAAATTTGGGGGCAAACCGTGGCTGAACAAATAAAAAAAAAAGTTGTAATTTGTATTTTCCCATTAGTGCACATTTTAAACAGGAGAACATTGGAGAGCTTGTAGAGGTCTTAACAACAGGGTTAGCAGCTTTAAGACAGAATGCCACAGGATGTTTACATGTTGCAGAGGAAATAATGTTACTTGAATAACTGCAATGTTCAAGATTAGCTTAATGAGACTTCCATCTTAAATAATGGAAAGCAAATAATTACAATCCAACCATATTTAATCAGATGCTTGGCTGCATTGTAGTCAGGACAGTTTCTATATTTTGAGGGCCCTGGGGATCTTCTGGGTCTTAAGTGGCACAGAAGTGTTATTTATTTAGCTTCTCTTGTCTCATGCTCATGTTTTTAAAGTTGTGTGTGTGTTCACCAGGAGGAGCAGCAGAAAGAGTCTGGTGCAACCGCCTCCCAGTGTTCCTCCTCAGCTCGCAGAAAGAACCTGGACTTCGAGCCTCTGTCCACCAGCGCACTCATCCTGGAGGACCGACCCTCGTGAGTGCTGCTCGCTCTCACACGCACACACACACACTATTCATGTCAAACTAAAACTGGCACAAAGTTTGTCATCTTTTCTGTCTGCTCAAAGGAACTATTATCATTGTAGTGCTGATAGTTGAAAGATTTTTCATAACCCCATGTCAAAATGCCCATTATTCACAAGGAAATGCAGACTGTTGGAGAAACTCTGGCAGCCAGGAGGCAAACCATCTCCATGTGATTTGGACTTGTTCAGAAATATCGGACTGAAATCAACAAAAAGCTACAGATTGTTTTTGGCATGGCCATTCCATTTGATTTCAGGACTATATGGGCCTTAGGACTCCTGCTATGGACACAATCAACAGATACCTTTGGAGCATATTCTGGCTGCAGGAAAGAAGGCCATTACAAAGAGATAAATGACTCAAACTGCACTGACAACCAATGACTGGACTGACATCACAACCAACATACGGAATATGGAGAAAATTACATTTGGACTTAACCTAAAATTGGACACATTTGATCGACTATGGATCATATACTTACTATGAGTCATATACTTACCATCAACTAGGGATGTCACGATTAACCGGTTTTTCAATCATCGCAATTATTTATGACCACGATAGGTTATTCGTGGGGTTTTTGGAATCTGCGGTTAACCGCAGAAATGTCTCTGCGCAAGTGTCGGTGGTGCGCACACGTGCAGCCCAGCGTATCAACTAGACTGGATAAACGCGCTGAACGACTGGCCTGTTACACACGGGGTCCACGCTAGTGCGAATGAACCGCATGAGCTACAGTCAGCGTGAGTTTATTTTTTTTATGCCTCTGCTTCATGAGTTTGCACGGGAAGAGCGAGGGGCTGCACCGCTCAGCGCGAGCCGAAGTGGAGCCACGAGCTCGAAGGAGAGAGAGAGAGCTCCATGGCGTCACCATGGAGCTCATCTTACTAATAAATTATGTAATGCTTAAAAGAGCTAATGAGGGGCCAATCAGCATACATTTATATTATTGAATGAATTTGTAGCTGTATTAAAGGGTAGGGAAGTTAATTGTTGTAAAACCAAGTTTGCAAGTTTAACTGTTAAAAAAAATACAATATAAAGCTTTCCTTAATTTGCTGATAATTGTAAATAATTGTAAAATTTTGATATTTTTCCTCATGATAATCGTGACTCCAAAATTATAATTGTGACATCCCTACCATCAACCAAATCTAAATGATCTGCGTAGCAAGTTACAACAGGTGTGCACTGTGTTCTCATCACCGTGTTCTCATCACCGTGCTCTCATCACCGGCGCTCGCTCCTCTGCACATGCAGACAGCACTTCTGCATATGTTATTGACCCCTGACCTAGCCTAAATGCAGTGATGTGCAGTGAGGTTCATGCCTAGTGAGGCACTCACTCTTTCAGAGTCAGATTTAACAATGCAAATGAGCCCAAAAGAGCACCTTAAACATAGTTTGATTGACAACAGACAATGAGTTGTGCTATATATCTCATTTCAGCATTCTTTACACAAACATGTGACATATTTGATTTAAGGTCAAAATTTATTCCAATTGAGCCAAATTCCAGCCTATTTCAAGCCAAAATAAATAAAATGTTATGGTCTTACCTTTACATTTTGATTAAGCTGGACTGTAAAAATGAAATAAACAAGTTCAAGAACGAAGAAGATAGCGCAGCAGTCCACGGACTCAGGAGCGCCCTCTGCCATGAGTCAGGCGCATTGTTTGCCTCACAGAGTGAACTTTTACTGCTGTTTTTATAGTGAATTTGCGAGCCTCAACACGTTTCAGAAATACATGTCATACATTATCCAGAATATGGAAGTACAGAGCACAACATCTGTGTGTTTTATTTTTTTATATACACAGAGGGACAGCGACACATTATCTGCATTGCACCAGCAGTTTGTGAGGCTACTGTGCTGCCTCACGTTGCCCCTCCTCCCTGTATTTGAACGGGAGTTACGGGATATGTGGAAATTCTGATATTCTTAATTGAAATTTTTTTTTTCCATATGGGATTCAAAGGGAAAGGGGGTTTATAATACATACCATATGACAAATATTAACTTTTATTATATTTTATAATTCAGTTTTTCTCTAAAGATTGTCAGGTGAGGCCTTCCTTGAATATAAGTCACTGCCTAAATGTAACCTGAAGAATGTGAATATCTGGCGCACTCTGCTGGACAAATGGCACAATTACACAGCATTGGCATGCCTAACAATAAGTCCATTTACAATGAATGGGGCACTGGCCCTTTAACTCCGACAAGTTGTGGCTCTAGTTGACACAATAGCTGTCCTATGCTGCTGTCCTATGGACAGATAACTGGACCGATGGAAACCACGAGGAGACGCAAAGGGTTCAGGAGGATTAATCATTTCAGCCCAACTATAATTCAAGTACAACCTCAATTTACATGCATTGCTATGGGCCTATGGGCCACACCTAAACCATGGTGCTGAGGAACGCAAAGTTACTCCAAGGGAAATTGCTTAATGCACCAGCCCTTGATTGGACTAGATCCACCTGTGGTAAATACATTTTATTGGACATGATTTGGAAAAGCACACACCTGTCTATAAGTTCCCACAGTTAACAGTGCATGTCATGAAGTCCAAGGAATTGTCTGTCGCCCTCCGAGACATGATTGTATCAAGGCACAAATCAGGGAAAGGGTAGAGAAACATTTCTGCAACATTGAAGATTCCTATAAGCCTTCATCGTCCATAAATGGAAAAAGTTTGGAACCACTAAGACTCTTCCAAGAGCTGGGATGCCCGGCCAAACTAAGTAATTGGGGAAGAAAGGCCTTAATCAGGGAGGGTACCAAGATCCTGATGGTCACTCTAACAGATCTCCAGTGGAGCAGGGGGTCACCAACGAGTGCCTGCGGCCACCTGTGCGCTCTTTTGGCTTCTCTGTCGCCCGCATGGATCTGTTTTAAATTTAGAACTGCTCTGTTAAAGCGTTCTCGTTTTCCTAAAAATGGTGCTAGGCTTGTTTATATGAGAGCTGGACATGTAGAGACGGCAACAGACAAGATAACCAGCTCCATGCCACTTTTAATTTTTTCGAAATACACAAATAATAAAAACGCCAAACCGAAAGTGACGCATCCTACATTTGCGCACGGACAGCGCTGGATCTGGATCTGTAAACGCAGGACAAGCCCACTATTAGACCAGGACCAACCCAGAACTAAACCAGGTCTAACTCATGCAGGGCTAACGTTTAAATCAGGACTCACACTGGACCAAATCCAATATAAACATATTTAAACAGGTCTAACCCAAACCAGAACTCACACAGGACTGAACCAGGTCTAACCCAAACCAGGACTAGAAAATTCCTCCAGACGAATCTTGATGAGCCAGAGTAGTGTGTGTGACCTCCACGTGCCTGTATACACTCATTGCTTCAAGCCTTATTCTTAAGTCTATTCGATCTGAGTGCTGCTTTTGACAATGTCGATCCTGGGATCCTCTTACAGAGACTAGAGGACTGGGCGGGGATCTCAAGGTCCTATCTGGAATACAGGAAGTACCTTGTTGAAATTGGTAACTGTCTCAGACCACATGCCCCTGACCTGTGGGGTCAATCCTGGGACCCCTTCTGTTCAGCCTCTACATGCTGCTGTTAGGTCAGTTGAAGCGCAGCGAAAATGTGTCCTATCACAATTATGCAGACGACACTCAGATCTATGTTTCACTGACGGCAGGTGAATATGGACCAATGGATTCACTCTGTCACTGCATCCAACAGATCAGTGTGTGGATGCAGAACAACTTTCTCCAGCTGAACTCAGACAAGACTGAAATCATCGTCTTTGGCCCACAGAAACAAAGAGAAAGTGTTTGCAGTTACCTCCAGTCTCGCTCTAAAACCTATAAATCAAGTTAGAAATCCGGGCATAATAATGGTCTCAGACTGGAACTTTAACAGCCACGTCAAATCAATAACATCAACAGCTTTTTACCATCCAAAAAACAAGACTTGGAGAGACATATCCATGCGTCTGTCTTGGGTAGATTAGACTACTGTCACGGCCTGCTCACTGGCCTCTCCAAACAAGCTCTTGCTCGTACATGGAGGGCTGTGTGGCTCTCCAAAGAAATTTCTCCCCAGACCATCACTGACACACTGCCAAATGCCAAAGGATTTTGCAGGCAGCAGAACGTTCTTCACGACATCTCCAGACTTTGTCACTCTGTCACATGTGCTCAAGGTGAACCTGCTCTCATCCGTGAAGAGCTCAGGGCGCCAATGGCAAATCAGCCAATCTCTGTGTTCTCTGGCAAATGCCATTTGGACTGCACGGTGTTGGGCTGTGAACACAGGCCCCACTTGTGGACGTCAGGACCTCAGACCATTGTGTGGGTTGAAGAGCCCGCCTCATGTTACCTATAGTGGTGAAAGCGCTGGAAAAAGCAAAAGTGCCAAAAAATCAGGGAGCAAGGATGAGGAGAGGGAAATGGTCTGTGGTCAGCCCGTGCAAAACCATTCCTTTTAGAGGCGTCTTGCTAATTGCCTCTCGTTTCCACCTGTTGTTTGTTCCATTTGCACAACATAAGGTGAAAATGATTTACAATCGGTGTGGCTTCCTGACTGGACAGGCAGGCAAGTTTTATTAACTTGGAGTTACATTATGTTTTTTCATTGTTCCTTTGAATTTTTTTGAGCAGTGTATATGTATATACTGTATGTACATATATGTTTATACAGTATATGGTCTAAACCACAGGTCTAGTTCATGTATGCGCAGATATGTGAGTGACCTTTTGTGCAAACTCAAAACTCTTTGCACCTGAATGCACAGTTGATTTTCTGCACAAACACTACAGTCCCATTTTCCATGTAATAACTAAAAATGTTGTGTTTCAGAAACCTGCCGGCAAAGTCCATGGAGGAGACGCAGAGGCACAAGCAGGAGTACGAGGAAATGGTGGCAGGAGCCAAGAGGAGAGGTAGTTCACCAGCATTGTGATATTTCAGCACTTTATGCAGATTTCCACTTCGGGCCCTCTGAACGTTTCTTAATTTATTCTCTTTTGTCCACCATCTGATGAAATGGAATGTGGACCAGTGGATTCACTCTGTCACTGCATCCAACAGATCAGCGTGTGGATGCAAAACAACTTTCTCTAGCTGAACTCGGACAAGACTGAAATCAGACTTGAATTTTAACAGCCACGTCAAATCAATAACATCAGCAGCCTTTTACTATCCAAAAAACATTGCCAAAATCAAAAGTATAAAGTCTAAACCAGACAAGGAGAGATTTATCCATGCGTTTGTCTCTAGTAGATTAGACTACTGTAACAGCCTGCTCACTGGCCTTTCCAAACGAGCTGTAAAACAGCTGCAGTACATCCAGAACGCTGCTGCTCGGGTCCAGACTAGAACCAGGAAGTACGATCACATTAGTCCTGTGCTCAGGTCACTGCACTGGCTCCCTGTGGCTCAGAGAATAGACTTCAAAAGCAGCTCTGCTTGTGTACAAGTCTCTCCATGGCCTAGCACCGAAGTACATCTCGGACATGTTAGTGCCATATGAACCATCTCGGACTCTGAGGACCTCAGGGACCGGCCTCCTGCTGGTGCCCAGAGTCTGGACTAAACATGGGGAATCTGCGTTTCAGTTTTATGCAGCTAAAATCTGAAACAGTCTTCCAGAGGATGTAAGACAGGCCGCTACTCTGGCATTGTTCAAATCTAAGCTAAAAACTGTTTTGTTTAGCTGTGCATATGACTGAAATGATCTTATTTGCACTCTTCGCTTTTATTTCTTAAACTATTCTGTCATGTCTTTTTGATTTTAATGCATTTTTTACCTCTTGTGTGAAGCACTTTGAATTGCCTCTGTGTACGAATTGTGCTCTACAAATAGCCTTGCCTATTTACAAATAAGGAGTTATTATAACCAATAAATTAAACAAAGCTATGACCATGATAACACTTTGATTGAAATATTTATATATTTAGCTTATAAATCAGAACTTTCAAGGGGAATAATGTATTAACATTGTAAGGAGCCACTGTAACAGTTACATGAAAAATAAATGGTCATGAGAGGATAATTTTGTTTTGATGGACGTGGAGTGGGAAAATATATGTACATCTCAATGGAGAACTACAAAATCACATGTTTGGGGGGAATTATGACGGAAAAATGTATCACGGTTCTTTATAACACCATGTCATAATGCACATTATTCACAGGGTAATTCTAACTGTTGGAAAAACTTTGGCAGCCAGGAGGCAAACCACTATCATGTGTTTTGGTACTTTCCTGTTGTGCCACAGACTGTTTTTGCTATCACCATCCCACTTGATTTCAGAACTACTGTATGCATTTGGACCTCAGAACTCTGACCACACAATCAACGGATACCCTTGGAATATACTCCTGGGGGCAGGGAAAAGACCATCACAAAAAATGGATGACACAAACTGAGCCGACGATCCGGGACCTGACCAACATTATCTTTGACATGACTAAAATGGAAAAAAAATCACATATGGACAGATATGACAGACTCTGGACAGAATGGGACTTGTATTTTGAACTGGTCCTTTTCTATTTCATGTGTTTTCTATTTTATTAAGACAGTGTGCAACCAATTGCTGTCATCGTAGAAGTTGTCTGATGATTGCTTGTTGACGTAATACAATAGAGTCCACCTGTGTGTAATCTAATCTCGTGTAATCTAATGCAGCAGTTCTGTGAAGGCCACAGAAGTTTGTTAAGAAAAGGTTGGGGAGCAAACAGCATCATGAAGTCCAAGGAACACACGAGCCAAGTCAGAGATTAAGTTGTGGAGAAGTTTAAAGCAGGGTTATGAAAAGATTTCCCAAGCTTGTAACATCTCACGGAGCACTGGTACAATCCATCCTGTGGAAATGGAAAGAGAAGGGTACAACAACAAACCTATCAAGACATGACCGTCCACCAAAACGTACAGGCCGAGCAAGGAGAGCACTGATCTTGCCTCTTGACTGCCCATGTTAACTCTGGAGGAGCTGCAGAGATCTACAGCTTAGATGGAAGACTCCGTCCATAGGGCAACTATTACTCGTGCACCACTGAAATATGGCCTTTATGGAAGAGTGGAAAGAAGAAGTCATTGTTGAAAAACAGCCATAAGGAGTCCTGTTTACAGTTTGCCAGCAAACATGTGGAAGAATGTGCGCTGGTCTGATGAGACAAAACGAAACATTTTGGCCTAAAAAGCAAAATGCTATGTGTAAAACTAACACAGGCAACTGAATCATGTGAACACACCATCCCCGCTGTCAAACATGATGGTGGTGGCAGCATTATGCTGTGGGGATGCTTTTCTTCAGCAGGGACAAGAAAGCTGCTCAAAGGTGATGGAAGATAGATGGAGCCAAACACAGGGCAATCTTGGAAGAAAGCCTGTTGGCATCTGTAAAAAACTTAAGACTGTGGTGAAGGTTGACCTTCCAGCAGGAAAACAACCCTAAACATAAAGCCAGAGCTACAATGGAATTTTTAAAACCAAACATTCATGTGACTGGCCCAGTCAAAGTCCAGACCTATTTCCATTGAGAATCTGTGGGACAATATGAACTGGTGTTCACAAATGCTCTCCATCAAATTGGTCTGCGCTTGAACTGTTTTGCACAGAACAATGTGCAAAATTCAGTCTGTAGGCGTGCAAAGCTGGAGAGAAAGGCCGTTCCATGAAGTATTGACTCAGGGGTTGTGAATACTTTGGCACGCTGCACTTTTCAGTTTTTATTTTGAAAAAATTCTGGAAATCCTGTATAATTTTCCTTTTTATTTCACATGTTGTGTAGCTCTTTCACAAAAATACTAATACAATTTATTTAAGTTTGTGGCCATGACAAAATGTGGAAAAGTCCCAATTGTACGAGTACTATTACAAGTCACTGTTAGTAATGAGTATTTTTTGTTGTTGTTGGGCTTTTCAGAGGTGAAAGAAGCCCAGAAGAAGAAGCTGCAGATGAAGGAGAGACATCGGCACGAGGACAGCATCTCCAGTGCTATGGTGGTGTGGAACACCGAGATCCTGCCGCACTGGGACACTGTGTATGTACACCTGTAGAACACACTCACTACATATGAGCACCAGTGTTTATCATTAATTAGTCTAATTTTAGTTGCCATAGTCTTATTTTCTCGTCTGCTTAAACTCCGGGTGGAGAACAAACTATGAAAAGCAAGACCCTGCCTGGATTTGGAGTAATCTCAGACTTTTGGGGGTCCCAGAGGGCGAGGAAGGTTATAACACGGAGGACTACCTCCAGAAGATAATTCCAGACCTTATATCTGGTACTGGAGCTGCGGTCCCTTCCATCACTATAGAAAGAGCACATCGCCTTGGCAAACAAAGTCAAAAAGCTAATAAACCACAAGGCCTGATAATTACATTTCTGAACTACACGAGAAGGAGTGTCAGGACCTCCAGTACAAAGCAGGGCCGGTTCTAGCCCATTGAACTAGGGTGGACTGACAGAAAACTTAGGTGAGCAATCATAAAAGTCACTACACGGTTTTGTATGCCCCCCTTTTTTACACAGAAAGTAAAGTGACTTTCTTTGGCTGTGTTACACGTTTTCATCAATCATTAGAGGGTGCACTGCTCAACTGCATAACAGTAGCTCCATTGTTTGTTACGTGTGGGATGTGTTTGTGTTGTGCTTATGTGAAGGAGCTGCTGTTTCAATGCACACAGATTTCCGATTTTTCATCTATCAATTACATGGTTTCTGTTTGTTTATTCTGTCTTATGTCAAGCAGCATAACACTAAGAACAATGGGAATTAAACATTTTTATTATTATTAGTTCTTTTTTTGTTAAAAGTAGATTGGACATTACTGTGTGGGGGTTCTACTCATTTAGAGTGTGGTCATCACAGATACTGAAAGAAAACTCCAATTATTAAGTTCATATTTGCAGATCACAGATCAGTGAAGGGGTTTATTGTCATTGTCAATGAACAAAATTCACAAACATGTCTCGGCATTAAAGTGCAACATAAAACACTGATTAATAATAAAAACAACATATATAAAAAAAAGGGACCGTTTAAAATTACTATAGTATAAAATAAAATAAAAATAGGCATTACCATGTACACGAGAATGAAATTTACAGTTGTAGTGCAGAAAGTGACGGTGCAGTGAGTGATTGAATAGTTGCAGTTAAAGTGGCAGGTGCTAAGAAGTGTTCATGAGGCCAACGGCAGAGGGAAAGAAACTATTCTTGTGGAGAGAGGTTCAAATGATATAAGGATATTAACAGATTCATTGTTTTGAATGCAGCCTGTGACAGGTGATGCTTAAAGACCAAGACTACATTCCAGGCACTGTCTGGTAATTGTTTAAGCACAATTGTGTTAAAAAATACATTAAGTGGCCGCCACTGACTATCTGGTTGAAAAGGTCAATATCAAAACACAAGTCTCAAGTAACCCAATGTTGGTCACATACTGTGGTGTGTTGAAAGTTGTACAAATTAGACCCACATCTGATGTGCCAGAGCCAAAACAATGGACTGGCTCATTGAAACAGTGTGCGATGTGGAGGACAAGCAGGTGCAGCAAGCGGGATGCGGTCATTCTTGGGAGTGCTTATCAGAGGGTGTTAAGCACGCCCAAGAATGACAGACTGAATTTAGTAATAGCTTCTGTGTGTGCGTAACAGAGGGAAGTCCTCTGGAAGAGAAGGATTAAAACAATCGCATGCTTGCAAGACTAATCCATGCACCAATGTGTACGGCCGGACCTGGCTTTTGCTCAATCTAATGCAAATTTTTGTCTGGTGTGTTTTTGATTGAGTGGGCAAGACATCAGTTTGCTCACCCTTGTCTATAGCTAAAGCTGGGCCAGGAAGGTCTTTATTGCACAAGAAGGTCTTTATTGCACAAGACGTTCCGTACGAAATTCGTCAACAACAAGCAAAGTTTTGTCAGGTCTGTGAAGAACAGTGGCATGGTTTCTCACACCCAGCAACTCTTTTGTTGACTTTTGAAGGTAAAAAACACCTTCTCAAAACACCAGAGAACTGAACAGCAACCAGTGATTGATGCATCAACGTAGGGCATGTTAGTCCAAGAAATGGTCGCGTAATAAGCTTGTTTTTTGGGGGGGGGTTTGGCTTTGGTTTACTACATCTTTATTTATTACATGAGGATACAGAACAGAAAAACTCTTACTTTTAACTGTCTTTATTTTTACTTATTTTTAGTTCTTCATTTTTACTGTCACAATGTCTAGTTAGATGCACTAATCTGAGTGCTAAATGTGTGAGATTAGGAGGAGCATAGTGGTTTGGGGAGGTAGAATATCCAGTTTTTAGAGAGGATTGGTACCAGGAGCAGGCTGGGAGATGTTCAGGGGGCCCCTCAGGAAGACAAAGATGGCAGGTATGCACTGGTTAAGGTAACTATTAATGGAAAGGTTTTTCTTTAGTATATGCTCCACTGGGGAGCACCTTTATATACCAATATTATGGACCTGATTACAAACCACGCCGAGGGAAACCTAATCAGTGGTGGCGATTGAAATCTCTGTGTTAAACCTACATGAGATGTATCAAACTCAAAGAGGCACTAGAGGAGCAATAAAATTCTATAAATGAATTAAGAATATAGGACTGATTGACATCTGGAGACAGACGAACCCTAGTGCACTTCAGTACACATGTTTCTAATCCACATACAGTCTACTCCAGAATAGACTAACTCTAACCCTGTGGTAAAGAAGGAGCTGAGTCGAAAGGCAAAACTCTGGATTTACCGATCAATCTACGTTCCTACCCTCACCTATGGTCATGAGCTTTGGGTAATGACCGAAAGGACAAGATCGCGGATACAAGTGGTTGAAATTAGTTTCCTCTGCAGGGTGGCTGGGCGCTCCCTCACAGATAGGGTGAGGCGCTCGGAGTAGAGCTGCTGTTCCTCCACGTCGAGAGGAGCCAGCTGAGGTGGCTCGGGCATCTGTTCCGGAGGCCTCCTGGGCGCCTCCCTAGGGAGATGTTTCGGGCATGTCCCACCGGGAGGAGGCCCCGGGGAAGACCCAGGACATGCTGGGGGGACTATGTCTCTCGGCTGGCCTGGGAACGCCTCGGGATCCTCCCGGAGGAGTTGGAGGAAGTGTGTGGGGGTTAGGAAGTCCGCGCGACTCGGCCCCCGGATAAAGCGGAAGAAGATGGATGGATTTCCCCGTGGCAGAGCCGCCTTCTGCCGAAAGTAACATTTGAAAAATGCATCTTTGTGCGCAGGGCCCGGAGGTTAGGGGGAGGTTAGGGGGAGGTTAGGGGGAGGCGCAGGGGGTGAGAGGAGTAGGTGAGGAGACCGGCTCTAGCCCGGTGATTGACAGCTGCTGCTGACAAAAGGAAACATGGAGCAGGCTGACTTTCTAATCTGGATAGGAGCGGACATTTTTTGCTTGTATTACCTCTTTCCCCTCCTCTCCAGACCCGACGGCCTCCTCTCTCACGCACCATGTCAGACACGGGCAGGGCTCACAGGGGTTCAGTCGTGACGTAGTGACCGAGCTTATGATTCAGCAAAGGCCGCTGGTCCATCCAATTCAATTCACTCAGTTGAATCCAAAGAGGACAATACAGGCACAGCTTTGAACCCAAAAGTCAGATTTTTAGCAAATATGCACTAAAATGACTAAATAAGGCCAGGGGAGTGTATATACAGGGGTTTCGCCTCTTTCGTGCGGATCGTCATAAAGGTCTCTCCGGGGGTAAAACACGCGGCGGAGGAGTCTGTTTCTACATCAACAACGCCTGGTCTTCAGATGTGACTGTGATCTCCAAACACTGCTCTCCTGATCTGGATATCTGTTTCATTAACTGCAAACCATTCTACTCGCCCATCGTGAGTTCGCTCATTTCATTCTGGCTGTTGTTTACATCCCGCCGAGCGCAAACGTGCACGTGGCACCAGCGTGCGCCTCGGCGGACCAGAGTTCTGAGTGTGGAGGGGACCTTCCCGGACATCTTTGTCTATTATCCTGGGTGATTTAACAAGGGGAATCTCCAGCCACGAACTACCAAAGTACAGACAGTTTATTAAGTCCCGACCAGAGAGCAGAACAACGTTTGATCACTGTTACACAACAGACCAGTAACAGCGTGTGCCATGCGCCAGTGGCTCCGCGCTGCTCTCGGGTTTCTCAGATCACGCCATGGTTCACCTGATCCCCACGTACAGCCAGAGGCTGAAGCTCTCAAAACTTGCAGTGAGGACCTCTAAGAAGTGGACCAATGAGGCAGTGGAGGAGCTCCTGTGCGTGTTTGGACATTACAGACTGGGAGGTCTTCAGAGCTGCCACAGAGAGTTTGGATGAGTACACGGACACTGTGACGTCATACATTCGATTCTGTTGAGGACAGCATCATACCAACACAAACCAAAGACTTTCACAAGACAATGACAACCCTGCGTTCACTCCAAAACTGAGGCAGTTAAGGCAGCAGAAGGAGCAGCGCACAGAGGCTGCGTGACAGGGGGCGCTACAAAGACGCAAAGTATGGATTTAGCAAAGAGGTTCTCGAGCGAGATCACAGTACAATACGCGTCTGAAGCAGCAGTTCCTCTGACAACAACCCCGCCTTCCGTGTGGAGGGGGCTCCGGCTCCTCACCAACCACAAGCCCCGGCACCCCCCTCGTGACAGACAATCGAAAACTGGCTGAGCAAATTAACACCTTCTACTCCAGGTTGATGTGGACCACCCCCCCCCCACGGTGGCCACCTCCGCCAACCCAAACCTGTCCCCCCACCTCCCCCCCCCACCCTCTCAGTTCAGGAACAGGATGTTCACAGGCTATTCGGAATCCAACCCCGAAAAGCTGCTGGACCAGACGGCGTCTCTGCCGCTACAGTTAAACATTGCGCACGAGGAGTTAACCCCCGTCTTCACAGACATTTTTACACCTCCCTGGGTCATGCATGTCCCAGCCTGCTTCAAGTCTGCCAACATTGTCCCTGTCCCCAAGAGCCCCGGATCAACTGGACTTAATGACTACAGCCTGTGGCGCTGACGTCTGTAGTCATATGAAGTCCATTGAACGCGCCTGCGCCCCCACCTCAAGTCTCTTCGCTCCCTGCGTGACCCCTGCAGTTCGCCTACAGAGCCAACAGGTCTGTGGACGACACCATCAACCTGCAACTCGCCACTCATCCATGCAGCATCTGGACTCCCCGGGAACCTACGCCAGGATCCTGTTGTGGACTCAGCTCTGCGTTCAACACCATCCTCCCTGCTCTGCTCCAGGACAAGCTCTCCCAGCTCAACGTGCCTGACTCCACTGCAGGTGGATCACTGACTTCCTGACGGATCGAGGCAGTGCGTGCGGCTGGGGAAAATGTCTCAGACACTCGGACTATCAGCACAGGACTCCACAGGCGTGTACTTTGTCCTCCTCTGCTCTTCTCCCTGCTACAAAACTGCTGCACCCCAGCCACGACTCCGTAAAACTCATCAAGTTGCGGACGACAACCTCACTCTATGCGGCTCCATCTCGGACGGGGATGAGTCCTCTACAGTTAGGGAGGCTGGATCGGCTGGTGCCTGGTGCAGCGGTAACAATCTGGAGTTCAACGCCCAGAAGACAGTGGAGATGATCGTGACTTCAGAAAGCCACAGCCCCCAGCCCCCCCTCATCATGACAGGACTCCCCCATCACCACCGTGGACTCCTTGCCGCTTCCTGGGCACTCACCATCACCCAGGCACCCTGCAAGATGGGGAGCCTCCATCAGCTCCCTCATCAAGAAGGCCCAGCAGAGGAGTACTTTCTGCGGCAGCTGAGGAAAGCCAAGCTGCCCAGCGCAAGTATTGATGGTGCAGTTCTACACGGCCCATCATTGAGTCCATCCTCACCTCCTCCATCACACCGTGTGGTACGCTGGAGCACAGCCAGGACAAACAGAGACTAAACAGCGCACTTGTGCGTTCTGGCTGAGAAGGTGACGGCTGCAGACTTCCATCTCTGCAGGACCTGTACGTCTCCACGGGCTCTGGGACGAGCAGGTTCGGATCACAGTACCCTTCTCACCCTGGACATGGCTGTTTGAACCACCCCCTCAGCGCAGGAGGCTAGGTCCATCCGGACCAGAACCTCCCGCCGCAAAATAGTTTCTTTCCCTCTGCTGTTGGATCTCATGAACACTTCAACACATGTCACTTATAACTGCAAATTCAACCACTCACTGCACCTGTCACTTTCTGCAGCTATAACTTTAACACATAACTGTAAACTTGTGTACATAGAAATGCCTTATTTTTACTATTTTGGTATAGTAAGTTTAAATTGTCTCTAATGCATGCCATTTTATGATTGCAATATATGTTGTTTTATTATTACTCAGTGTTTTATGTTGCACCTTAAGGCCGAGACAAGTTCCTATGTTTTTGAATTCTGTTCATTGACAATGGCAATAAACTCTTTCTGATTCTGATATATACCATTTACACAGTTAATCAGTGAAAAAAAGTGTTTTTGGCGTTTAGTTACTCCTTTAGGGTCGTATTTTGCCCCGTAGGTAGCGCTAACGTTGACACAACGGAGCTCATTTTGTCACACCTTGAAGTCTGCGCAATGGATGACAGCACAGGGGGTGGAATTCTAAACAAGAAGCGTGATTATGCATTATATGAGGTGGAGTAAAGCAACTTGAGGCTGTGGTATGGTGCATTCTGTGAATGGCCAGAATCGTAAATGGTAAAACTTCAAAACTAGTGCACTATACTATCTACATATGGACGAGAGAATCATAATAAAACAATAAACAGCACAGCGCGGTTATCCACTCAGCTCTTAAAGCTCTTTGCTGGACACCTGTTATTGGACCAGACTGGACCGGACAGACTTGCATGTGCTCAGCTTAGAGTGGAACCTCTATTTGCGAAACACATTCATATCACATTCACCCAAAATCCTTGTCCCAGTCTGTGTAAAACTGGTCCAGCTGTGCATAACGGTGCGGTCCTGCACGCGACTCATGCAGTCCTTGTTGTTATTCAAGACTAGGGATGTCTGGAGTATTAGGTTGACTCGATAATCGTTATTGTTCACGTCACAATATAATCGCAACAACCCAAAAATAATAGAGAACATTTTTTAAGAAAAATTAAACATTTTAGTTCAATATACAGGCCAAAAATATCCCTAAATATGAAGAACTTTATATTAGCCAACGGTCAATTTCATAAAGCTGATCAGAAACACTACGAACAGTAACATGCTAGACACTGCAAATGAAACTAGATTAAAGACTGCTCTGCCGTTTTGTCAGTCTCAATCGTGAATAATTTCTCACAATAAACGTAACACTTAAATTTTATATCGTGACATCCCTATTCAATACAAATTATCACTATTTTCTTACACTGGTCAATTAATTAAACCATCCAATAAAAGATGGGTGTATTCAGGTGCAAATATAAATTTGCATTTGTTAAGTATGGAGGCTTCACTGTGTCATAATGAATTGCTTAAATTTAATGATGTAATTAATTGTGTGTAATGGACCAGTCATTCAGCGAGTTTATCCAGTCTTGTTGACACCTGGGCTCCGTCCGACAGACACACACACGTGTGTTGGGCCTGGAGACATTTCTGAAGTATACCGTAGGTTCCAAAAAACCCACGAATAACCTACCATGCCCATACACCAAAGTTCCAAATTATTATGCAAATTGTGTTTAAGTGTCATTGTTTGGTTTCTAGTGAAACTCATGGATGGTATCGTGTCTCAGGGCTCTTTGGGTCAGTGAAATCAATCTCAGATACCTGTGCCAATTAGTTTGCCAGGTAAGTCCAATTAAAGGAAAAACTACTAAAGAAGGACGTTCCACATCATTAAATAGACCACCATTTTCAAGCAATATTGAAAAGAAAAAGGATCTCTCTTGTACCAAAAAGTGTGAAATTGTTTAATGCCTTGTACAAGGTATGAAAACCTTAGATATTTCCCGAAAATTTTGCGTGATCATCGTTCTATTAAGAGATTTGTAGCTGATTCAGAGCATACACAGGTTTGTGCAGCTAAAGACACAACGAGGAAGGTTTCTGCCTGACAAATACATCGGATTAAGAGAGCAGCTGCTAAAATCCCATTACAAAGCAGCAAACGGGTATTTGAAGCTGGTGGTGCCTCTGGAGTCCCACGGACATCAAGGTGTAGGATCTTTCAGAGGCTTGAAGTTATGCATAAACCTTCTATTCAGCCACCCTTAACCAATGCTCACGAGCAGAAATGGCTCAGAAATACATCAAGGCTAATTTTCAAACAGTTTTGTTCACTGATGAGTGCCATGCACCCTGGATGGTCAAGATGGATGGAGAGGTGAATGGTTGTGAACGGCCACGATGTCCAGCAAGGCTGGGGCGTCAGCAAGCAGGTGGCGGAGTCATGTTTTGGGCCGGAATCATGGGTAGAGAGCTGGTCTGTAAAGTATGTGGAGTTTCTGACTGACCACTATCTTCCATGGTACAAAAAGATGAACCGTGCTTTCTGTAACAAAATCACCTTCATGCATGACAATGCTCGAAGTAAAAAGAATATAAAAATGTGGTCTGTACTATTAGAAACATTGGTGGAGGAGGACCCAAAGACTAGGGGGTCCCCCTCTTGGATGTGACATTGGCTCTTTCAATCTTTCTGCAATGTTTGAGGCTCCCTTAATAAAACAATTGGGAGTTATCAATGTTATCATCTTAATTTCACTTGGCTATAGCGAATCAGAATAGGTGTATTGCTTAAGTGAATACAATTCATACATTTGTTTTATTTTATTATATTTAGTTTATTTGACATGGGCCATGTGCAAGAGTATTAATCAAAGTAAACATTAGAGATGCTTTGTACTAGACTATTGCTGCGCCTGGTCTTAACATGTGCATTCCCAAGAAAACATCGGATTCTGTGCTTGTTGCCCGGAAACATCATAGATACTCTAGTGATCATATTTGGTACTGTAGCTCTTTTTGTCTCTATTTGTTATTTGTACAGTGTTAAATGATCTGTTGTTGTCAGACCATGTCACAATAAAGCTGCTTCTGTAGCTGGAAATCACAGAGGCCTTTATTTTGTAAATGACACTAGAAGTGTTTCGTTCCACTTCAGTCTTGTTTAGTTTCGTTCTTGGATTATTGTATTTTCTACAGATGTGACACAAAGCATATATTTGGACGGTGTCAAAGGGAGCTTGGCGCATGAACCTGGTGGCAGCTGCCAGCGCGGAAAGTACACGGGAAAAAGCCGAGCGCATTGGGAGGAGTCACAACTGCCCCGCTGAATCAGAGCAGACAGCTCCGTGGCCCGTCGGACTCGCAGTTCACATCTGACCGTGGTCACATGCTGCTGCTCTGTCTATCGGCCCCTGCCCGCACTTCTCTCATGTTTTCCTTGGACTTACGCCTGCTCCACACTGTAAAAGTTACACCTGGTTTTAGAGCACAGAGGGCTTAAGTCCAGCTGGAGCACTGGTCGTAACTAAGTTGGTCTTAACTTTGACATTTAAGTTGGACGTAGGTTACGACCAGCTGGCTCCTATTTTGGTTGTGACTAACATAGCTGTTGATATATAAATTCATGTCAATCAAAGGTACACTTGTGTATGGTTTGTATTGTATTGTGATTGGGAATTGAATTGTATTATCTGTGTTTGTAGGAAAGGAAGCAGACGCGTGAGGGAGCTGTGGTGGCAGGGCCTTCCTCCAAGCGTCAGAGGAAGAGTGTGGAGCCTGGCCATCGGAAATGAGCTCAACATCACCCCAGGTGCATACTAGGAGTGGGCAATATTGACAAAAACGAATATCTTGATATTTTTTTGGAGTATCCCGATACCAATGTTCAGATAATATTATACCAATCCAATAGAAATACAGTGAGAAAAATAAGTATTTGAACACTCCACAAGACCTCCACAAAACCTCCACAAGACCTCCACAAGGCAGGAAAGGGCTACGGGACAATTGGTAAGCAGCTTGGTGAAAAAAGATCAACTGTTGGCGCAATTTTTAGAACATGGAAGAGGCTGAAGATGGCTGTCAATCTCCCTCAGACTGCAAAATCTCACATTGTGGGGTATCAGTGATGATAAAAAAGATGAGGAATCAGCCCAGAACTAAGGAAGGAGCTGGTCAATGACCTGAAGAGCACTAGGACCACAATTTCAAAGGATACTATTGGTAATACACTATGCTGTCATGGTTTAAAACCGTGCATTGCACTGAAGGTTCCTCTGCTTAAGTCAGCGCATGTCCAGGCCCATCTTAAGTTTGCCAATGACCATCTGGATGATCCAGAGGAGTCATGGGAGTAAATCTTGGGGTCAGATGAGACCAAAATAGAACTTTTCGGTATAAATTCTACTGTTTGGAGGAAGAAGGTTGAGTACCATCCCAAGAACACCATCTCTACTGTGAAGCATGGGTGTGGAAACATCATGGTTTGGGGGTGCTTTTCTGCACAGGGGACAGGACGACTGCCCTGTATTAAGGAGAGAATGAATGGGACCCTGTATTACGAGATTTTGGCTAACGACCTCCTTCCCTCAGTCAGAACATTAAAGATGGGTCTTGGCTGGGTCTTCCAACATGACAATAGCCCGAAGCACACAGTAGTAACCAAGGAGTGGCTCTGTAAGAAGCACATCAAGGTTCTGGAGTGGCCTAGCCAGTCTTCAGACCTAAATCCAATGTAAACTCTTTGGATGCTGAAATTCCATGTTGCTCAGCAACAGCCCCGGAACCTGACTGATCAAGAGAAGATCTGCAGGGAGGAGTGGGCCAAAATCTCAGCTGTAGTGTTTGCAAACCTGGTCAAGAACTACAGGAAACGTTTGACCTCTGTAATTGTAAACAAAGGCTTCTGTACGAAATGTTAACACTGATTTTCTCAGGTGTTCAAATACTTATTTGCAGCGCTAAAAAACGAATACATTATTTAAAAATTATACAATGTGATTTCTGGATTTTTTTAGATTCTGTCTCTCACAGTGGAAATCCACCTACAAAGAAAATTTTAGACCCTTCCATAATTTCCAAGTGGGAGAACTTCGTGGGGTGTTCAAATACTTACTTTCCTCACTGTAGTTCTAAAGGGATGGCAATGTCAAAAACAGTCTGCAGTGCATTGTGAATTTCAGTCCAATATTTTTTAGGGACATGACAGTCCCAAAACACGTGATTGTGGTTTGCCTCTTGGCTGCCACAGTTTCTCCAATAGTTAGCATTTCCTTGTGAATAATGGGCTCTTTAACATGGTGTTATGAAAAAACGTGACATATCTTTGTCCGTCAAAACAACTCTTTCCCATTCGTTTTTAATATATTTAGTAGAGTAGTTGTCCAGATTAGAAATGCATTTATATCATTTCGATATTATTCCCCTTGAAAGTTCTGATTTATAAACCTTGTTAAAAATTTCAGTTAGAGGATTACAATGGTCATTACTTTATTTAATTTCTTGATTATAATAACTCCTTATTTGTAAATACCTAATAGTCCTGTTTCTCCAAGCCAAAGGATTCTCTCAACATGGCAACGCTTTTCATGTGACTATCTTTTACAATCCGGTGAAAAACCTTTTACCTTTTGTAATCCAGACCTTGAATCTCAGGTCAGTTCTATTTGGTACAAAACCTTGGTCAAAAGCCAACCAGTTTAAGATTTTAACATATTTGTTTAGTTTGTATGCTTTGACTAGCTCCTGTTCATGTTTTAAGCACAGATTTCCCCAAGGGATTCTCCACTTCCTCCTGGCATCTTGCCTAACTGGCATCTGCCTATTTAGGAAACCAATTTCAATAATTTTCCATTGAGTTTTTTTATTCTGAATCACACCATTACAGTAACACTCTGATTTGAGCTGAGATAAAGTAATTTTTCAGACAAGGTAAACCCCAACCTCCTTTTTATTTTGATAATTGAGTTTTAAATTGGATTCGAGGTTTCTTGCCTTGCCATTCAAATCTTGAGATTGTTTTATCCCACTCATCAAACTGCCGGATGGGGATGGAAATTGGGGAAGTCTGGAATAGATGGAGAAACAAACATTCATTATTATAGTTTCAATCCTTTGACTTAGATTTAAGTATGGGATAAGAGTAAATTGTTTGAGGTTTTTGACTTCCCTGCCTGCGATATTTTTGGATTGGGTTTTGGGTTCGATGCCCGTTTCCAGAATGAATCCTTTTTGTTTTCTTTTTTACCTTTTCAGTTGTTCTGTGTTCTTATGGTTCTGTGTTTGTTGTTTTCGACCAGAGAGATTAAAAATATTCGAAAGTTGTCAACGGTGAGATCAATAGAAACAACCAAAAGGAATTGGAAGTATTACAAGTAGTATCCTTCAATGTGAATGGCATACTAAACCCAATCAAACGATCAAAAATTTTACAAAAATGAAAAGGGAAAGAATAGACATATGTTTACAACAGACACACTTGAATGACACTGAACATCAAAAACTAACAAAATTCTGTAAAAAATCCTGTTATTCATCATGCAGAGGCAAACATAGAAGGGGAGTTGCACTCATTTTTCAAATCCACATACACTCTATTCCAGATTCTATTCTCAATAAAGACAGATCTGAAGTTACTGAGGTAAATATAGGCACAATAGTGATCACTCCTATCTAAGTGATCATGCTCCTATCTACATTTCTGTGGAATTGGAGAAAAGACGAAAAAACACACTTTGAAGGTTCAATGCCTGCCTGCTTAACGACCCTATGTTTAAGGGAAAAAATGTCCAACAACATTAAGACTTACAGTGGGGCCAATAAGTATTGTAAGTTCACCCATTTAAAAAGATAAGAGAGGTCTGTAAGTTTCATCATAGGTATACATCAAGCGTGAGAGACAGAATGTAAAAATAAAAATCCAGGAAATCACATGAAAATGGGTGGCCAATAAGTATTGGGCAGCTAGAAAACAAACAACTCTTCTGTCCCTCATAGACCAGTCACTTGCTCTTTAAAAAGTTATTCTGGCCTCCACTCGTTAACAGTATGAATGGCGCCTGCTTGAACTGATTAGATGCATAAGAGACACCTGCACACACCTTCAAACTGTCAGACTCCAGTCTTCACCATGACCAAGACCAGCAAGACGAATATGGGGCCATTGACATTTTGGGTAAAAACCTCCTTCCCTCGGTCAGAGAATTGAAGATGAAACGTGGCTCAAGGTTCTGGAGTGGCCTAGCCTGTCTCCAGACCTCAACCCAATCGAAAACCTGTGGAGGGAGTTGAAACTCTGTGTTGCCAAAACTCAGACCCATCAGATTTGGAAAGAGGCCATCATTTCCTTAATACCAAAAGAGGGGAAGGACCGACTAGAATGTGCCTCATACAGACCCATTTCTATTCTGAATGTGGACTATCGTATCTTAACCTCAATTATGTCCAAAAGAATGGAACAAATATTCAGAATCTTAATCCACAATAATCAGACAGGATTTATTACCAAACGACAAACACAAGACAACATAGGACAATCTTTACACATAATGAGCCAAGTACAGAAATAACCAAACAGAGCAGTAATAATAAGTCTGGACGCTGAAAAAGCTTTTGATTCTGTTAGCTGGCCATATCTATTTAAAGTGCTAAACACATTTCAAATTGATGATCTTATTATTATAATATTGGGGCTCTTTACGATCATCCGTCATAAAGAATTAAAATCAATGGTCATCTGACAGATCCACTGACTCTGGAAAGGGGGGTGGAACCACTGGCCCAATTTATTAGACAATCAGAAACAATTCACGGTGTTACAATTGATGGGACAGAACATAAAATTGCCTGCTATGCAGATGATGTTCTTTTGTATTTGACCAAACCAGAAATTTCCATACCCAATGTGATGCATTTTCTTCAAGAAGTTGGTCCAATGTCTGGATACAAATCAAATGTACAAAAGACTGAAATTCTCTCTTACTGGCAACCCCCTCTGACCTTTAAAAAGACTTATCCATTTAAATGGCAAACAGAATCTCTTAGATATTTAGGTGTGGTCCTCGAGAGAGACCTAACAACAATTATGGAAAAAAATTATACCTCCCTTTTAACTACTATAAAAAAAATCTTGAAAAATGGAATCTTATCCTATACTTAAGTCTAAGTCAATGGATTGAAACTATGAAAAATAATCTTTTGCCCTTTCTCTGTTGCAAACTCTGATGAGTGTAAAGCAATCTCAAGATTCATATGGCAGGGGGGGAAAAAACACATCCAATTTAAAACCTTTCAATTATTAAAAGAAAATGGAGGCTGGGGTTTACCTTCTTTGAAAAATTACTTTATTTCAGCTCAGATCAAAGCATTGCTGTTCTGGTGTGATCCAGAAAATGAAGCTCAATGGAAGAATATTGAGCGTAATGTTGTGCCGGGGGTTCCTGGACAGGCCTTACTGGCAGATGACAGACGGTTGAGTCATTGGGGAGGTGGAGAACCCTTGGGTGAAGTATTTTCTTACAACATGGAGGGAGCTAATCAAAACATACAAACTAAACAAAGATGTTAACATATTAAATTGGTTGGTTTATGATAAAAATGTCTCACCTAACAGCAGAGATTCAAGATTTAAAATCTGGACAACAAAAGGTGTAAAGGTCTTTCACCAGATTGTAAAGGAGAATCATCTGAAGAGTTTTGATGAGTTGAAAGAATTCTTTGGCGTAAAGAAATAGGACTTTTATAGGTATTAACAAATAAGGAGTTATTATAACCAAGAAATCAAAAGGCATGATGACCATCATAGCCCTTTGAAAGGCATGATGACCATCATAGCCCTTTGAAAGGCATGATGACCATCATAGCCCTTTGACCGAAATATTCATTAAAGCATATAAATCTGAACTTTCAAGGGGTATTAATACCTAAATTGTATAAATGTAGGTATTAATTTTTTTTAATACCTAAATTTTGTTAATTAAAACAAAAACAAAATTCCAATTTGGGAAGTCACTCTACTGATGGTAAATGGGAAAGAGAGGGTCACTTTGTTCTGGCTGATGAAGAGTGGGAAAGTATATGTACATGAACCACAAAGTCACATGTTTGGAGGGAATTCTGTTGGAATAATGTGTCTTGTTTCTTTATAACCACATGTCAAAGTGCCCATTACTCACAGGGAAATGCGGACTGGAGAGGCTGTGGCAGCAGGAGACAAATCACTATCATGTGTTTTGGGATTGTCCTGTTGTTCACAAGTTTTGGACTGAGATCAACAAAGCCTTACATACAATTTACGACATCACCGTCCCACTGTATTTCAGAACTATGTATTTGGGCCTCAGGACTCATACTCGCGTGTCCTGTTTGACACAGTAAAGACATTAACAAACCCTCCAGCTCAGCTGCCGTTAGAACTAATTTCCACATCTAAGTGTAATTACTTCAAAGCATTAAAAATTCTATAAATTCCATTATACAAATAAAAACCCTAAAACCAACTAGACACTTGGAGCTGAGTCACTTTGCACCTGTAACTGACAAAACTGTCCAGTAGAGCTTAACCTGTCTGAATTCTATCCTTGTTTGGTTATAAGTTGAAAATACGTTCTACTCTGAAAATAGGTGGTACTATGTAACTGGGTTCAGTTTAGACTGAGCAGGTTATACCATTCAGATGTCAAAAGGACGCATTCTTTTGCTATTCCACATCAACTGTGTGTTTTAAGAAGGTGAGGTTAAGTGTCTTTGTGTAACACTTTTCAGACATCACTGTACATTCGTGTAAGAAGTTGTCTCCTTGTGCAAGTAAAAAAAAGCTTCCTGACTCTACTTCAGTGACTCTGTCTTCTTATTTAAGATTTATCTAACAACATGCTGCCTTGATCTGTTACCTACCAGATTTCTAAAATATGTGCTGAACACTTTGTTAGCACCACTCACTCACATAGTTAACATGTTGCTTCCATCTGGAACATTCCCAAGGGCTGTGAAAACTGCTGTAATAAAGCTTCTCCTAAAGAAGAGCAGTCTTTATGTCGCAGTACTAAGTAATTATCCGTCCATATCTCAAAAAGGTTGTTTACCAACAGCTCACTAATTTCCTCTCAATAAATAACTAATTTGATGTTTTCCAGTCAGGTGTTAGACCTCATCACAGCACAGAGACTGCTCTTGTCAAGGTGACGAATGATGCCTGAACATTGATTAAGACTGGGGGCAAAGCCTCAGTCTTGATTCTGTTAGACCTGTGTTTGACACTATCGATCATGGGACCCTCTTACAGACACTAGAGGACTGGGTGGGCATCACTGTCACTGCCCTAAATTGGTTAAAGTCGTATCTGGAAGACAGAAAGTACTTGTGTTGAAATTAATTGTGTCTCAGACCACATGCCCCTGACCTGTGGGGTGCCACATCGTGGGACCCCTTCTGTTCAACCTTTACATGTTAGGTCAGTTGATACACAGCAAAGATGTGTCCTATCACAATTATGCAGACCACAGTCAGATCTATGTTTCACTGACGGCAGGTGAATATGGACCAGTGGATTCACTCTGTCACTGCATCCAACAGATCAGTGTGTGGATGCAAAACAACTTTCTCCAGCTGAACTCAGACAAGACTGAAATCATCGTCTTTGGCCACAGAAACAAAGTGAAAGTGTTAACAGTCACCTCCAGTGTCTCGCTCTAAAACCTACATATCAAGTTAGAAATCTGGGGTAATAATGGACTCAGACTGGAACTTTAACAGCCACGTCAAATCAATAACATCAATAGCTTTTTACCATAGAAAAAAACATAGCCAATATCAAAAGTATAGTACCTAAATCAAAGTTGGATTAAACTACTGTAATGGTCTGCTCAGGACTCTGCACTGGCTCCCTGTGGCTCAGAGAATAGACTTGTACACAAGCAGAGCTGCTTTAAAGTATCTCCATGGCCTAGCACCAGAGTACATCTTGATTGAAAATGGGCAATCTGCGTTTCAGTTTTATGCAGCTAAAACCTGGAACAGCCTCGTGAATATGTGAGACAGGCCTCTACTCTGACAAGAATTTTGAACCACTTTCATAATATCACTTTTATTATGAAAGTGGTTCTTAATAAACCAATTTAAGGAGAATAGAACTATCGCAGAACACATGATAATGTGGGCCAACCACAATTCTCCAGAAACTTGTATTTCCCTATGAATAGTGTGCACTTTAACGTGGCTTTATTAGTAGTACCAATTTCAACCAGTTATCAACCATATTCCTTTAATTCCCTTTTTAAAATTATTTCTTTATTTATTTTTGTCCAGAGCTGTACGAGATCTTCCTGTCTAGAGCCAAGGAGAAGTGAGGAGCTACAGTGAGACCAGCTCCGTCAATGACAGTGAAAGTGGTGAGCGTTTGTACTAGTGTTTTTTCCATTCATCAAACAAATACTTAAGATACAAATGGCCTCCTTTTGTCATCTCTGCAGCAGAGGGCGCATCTCTAGCAGACAGAGAATCCAGTCTTGACCTCATCAAACTCGACATTTCCAGAAACCTTCCCATCTTTGTTCATCTTCCAAAAGGTAGATATTTCTACAATATGGCAAGTGTATTTTATATTAATCCTAAAGTTGTGTCCATCTTGTGGTCTGCAGGGCGGTCCGTACCACGACCTGCTCCACAGTGTGCTGGGGGCCTACACCTGCTACAGACCTGACATTGGCTATGTAAGTTTGAGACAGTGCTCAATATATTTTAGCATATTGGTTCTCAAACTTAGGGAGATTTTGTATATGTCGCATGAAGTTGTCAAGTGAATGAGCGTTTTGACGCAGCGCAGGGAAAGACTTCTGCTGCCAAAGTCCAGTACTTCCGCTCCTGAGGATCATCCTCCTGTTTTGCCTGATACTCCTT
This sequence comes from Chaenogobius annularis, assembly GCA_015082035.1. Taxonomy (NCBI): domain Eukaryota; kingdom Metazoa; phylum Chordata; class Actinopteri; order Gobiiformes; family Gobiidae; genus Chaenogobius; species Chaenogobius annularis. Next base: position 175,357 of record BJKM01000090.1, on the reverse strand, counting down.
TCTCTTTGGAATGAATGCCCTGCTGCACCCGCTGCAAACACGGACTGACCATGGCTGTTCGGCGACGTGAACATGGACAGTCCTGCACACATCACGCGCAGTGTTGTGAACACACAAGTGGTGACCAATTGGAAAAAGTGGGTCATCAGAAAAAAGTTTGAGAACCACTATTTTAGCACAGTGTATTAACTTTAGATACACTAAATGGTGTGGTTCTATAAATTACTGCTGTTACATATAATTTATCAGCTGATCATCCTGGAAGTGACCAGTGTGATACATCTGCAAGACTGGCCACGCCCCCTGCTGCCAAGGGGTCTCTGGAGAAGCGTGTCCCAGACATGTGCTAGCATGAAAGCTCCTTCGGTCTCTGTTCATTGTTGTTGTGCCTTGTTTCCTGATCTCTATTGCTTCCCGTATCCAGTGTTTGTACTTACAGTGGATATAAAAAGTCTACACATCTCTGTTAAAATTCCAGGTTTTATGAAGTCTGAAAATTATGAGGTTGCATGAATGTGAACACCCTCTTATAACTTTGGATGTGGTTGTGTACAGAATCAACCAATCACATTCAAAATCATGTTTAAATAGGAGTCAATACACTCCTGCTCCTGAAATTACCTCTGATTAACCCCCAATCAAGTTCAGCTGTTCAAATAGGCTTTTCCTGACATTTTCTCAGTCACATCTTACGGCCAAAGCCATGGTCCGCAGAGACCTTCCAAAGCATCGGAGGGATCACATTGTTAAAAGGTATAAGTCAGGAGAAAGGTACAAAAGAATTTCCAAGGCTTTAGATATACCGTGGAACACAGTGAAGTCATCATCAAGTGGAGGAAATATGGCACAACAGTGACATTACCAAGAACTGGACATTTTCCCAAAATCGCTGAAAAGACACAAAGGAAAGTGGACAGAGAAAGCTGCCAAGAGGCCTACAGCCACATTAAAAGAGCTGCAGGAATTTCTGGCAAGTACTGGCTGTGTAGTACATGTGACAACACTCCTGTATTCTTCATATGTCTGGGGCTATGGGGTAGGTGGCAAGATGAAAGCCTTTTCTTACAAAGAAAAACAGCCAAGCTAAATGTTGCACGAAAAACATTTGAAGTCCTCCAAAAGCATGTGGGAAAATGTGTTGTAGTCTGATGAAACCAAAGTTGAACTTTTTGACTGCAACTCCAAAAACTACACTGCATATCACCAAAAGGACAGCATACCCACAGTAAGCATGGTGCTGCAAGCATCTGGTGGCTGCAGCATCTGGTGCTGCAGCATCTGGTGGCTGCAGCATCTGGTGGCTGCAGCATCTGGTGCTGCAGCATCTGTGGCTGCAGCATCTGGTGCTGCAGCATCTGGTGGCTGCAGCATTCTGGTGGCGTGCAGCATCTGGTTGGGCGCAGCATCTGGTGGCTGCAGCATCTGGTGGCTGCAGCATCTGGTGGCTGCAGCATCTGGTGGCTGCAGCATCTGGTGGCTGCAGCATCTGGTGGCTGCAGCATCTGGTGGCTGCAGCATCTGGTGCAGCTGTTTTTCTTCAGCTGTAACTGGAGCCTTAGTAAAGGTGGAGGTAATTATGGACAGTTCCAAATACCAGTCAATGTTGGCACAAAACCTACAGGCTTCTGCTAGAAAGATGAAGAGGAACTTCATCTTTCAGCACGACAATGACCCAAAGCATACATCCAAATCACCAAAAGAATGGCTTCACCAGAAGAAGATTAAAGTTTTGCAATGGGCCAGCCAGAGCTCCAGACCTGAATCTGAGTGAAAATTTCTGAGGTGATGTGAAGAGGGCAGTGCACAGGAGATGTCCTCGCAATCTGACAGATTTGGAGTGGGTAAATATTGCCAAGATGTGTCATGCTGATAGACTCCTATAATCTGTGTCATATTTGTTACCCATGTCTAACAAGGAAGATAAATTATAAACTTAAATGTATAGAAACAAAAATGGTCAAAATCAAATCTGAAATATAATTGTGTTCACTATATTTTAGTGAAATGTAGTGAACCCCCCCCAAAAAAGTCTTCCCCCTACAATGAATGCCTTTGAGGTTAGATTTATGAATGGCTAAACTAAACTTTCCCAACATTAATATTTCATCTCCCCTTTACATTTTGTCTCATTTTGTAATGTCTAACAAACAAAATTCCTGTGTGTTTCTCAGGTACAGGGCATGTCATTCATCGCTGCAGTTCTAATTCTAAACCTGGAGGAGGCAGACGCATTCATTACCTTCGCCAACCTGCTCAACAAGCCCTGTCAGATGACCTTCTTCAGGGTGGACCACGAGCTGGTAACTTCACAGCATTCAACCACGAGTCGATTTGTATTACGTAATAAGACACTGATGGTGGTGAAGAGGTAGAGATGGCCTTGATGTTTCTGCTCCTGCTTTGGAGATGGGGTACAGGAGGGTTGTAGCTTAACGGAAAGATAAAACAAATGAGTGTATTCACATGAAGTCTTGAGAGGTGATTGAGAGTTAAATATGGAGGCTGTAATTGGTGTAGCGAAATGGACAGGTGCTTGATAATGGGAGGGACGAGGCAAGAACCTGGTTTTCCTAGTTGTATTGACTCGGGTGGGTGACATTGTGTTTTGTTAATTCCTTTATAATTCTCCAGATATCATAATTTAGATCATAATTGAGCAATTGTGTGCTAAAACGTGTCTTGACTAAGGTTCAAGTGTCGCACAAAAAGTGAATTATTAAATCAACCACAAAAATTCAGAAGAATCACTTTAAGCCCTTGTTTGGGAGACTTTACGTTTTTATTTTTATTTGAATTTTTTCTTATTACATTACATAATGTGTATCTACAATATGTTCTTATAAACTATGTAATGTCTACCTCTATATTGAATAGTTGTGATTGTGTGTTTCAAGATGCTGAAGTACTTTGCCGCCTTTGAGGTGTTCTTTGAGGAGAATCTGCCTCGTCTCTTTAACCACTTCCAGAGCAACAACCTGACCCCTGACCTCTATCTCATCGACTGGTACGCTCACTGTGTTGATGAAATTGTTCGTTTTATGATGTCAAATGTGTAAAATATGCACCGCATTTGATCATCCATGATAATGTTTTGTTTAGTAGAATATTTTACTTTCTTTGTGCTCCTTTTTTCCCCAGCTACTTCTGCTCTAAATTTTTGAACAAAATATGAACATATTTTATCTCTTTAAATGCAAATTTATGTCATAAAGACATTTTGGATTGTAAAAAAAATCTAATTTTGATATGTTTTTTAAAAAAAAACTAAATATTGTGGGTTTTTTTATAGGTTTTGTGTGGTGTCAAATACTCTCCTTAGTATCGTTAACTTCCCTTGCTGTTACTTCACGGTATATGCTGTGTGGCCCAAATGAATGCATGTAAATTGAGGTTGTACTTGAATTATAGCAACAAATATAACAGCAGGCATAAGTGACAGTATGTGTGTGTACATTAATTGCCAATATTATGCAAAAAAGACATCTTGAAAAGTGCCTGGCTGATTCTCATCTTTTAAGTTTCACATTTGTTTTCTGCATATACGGCACTGATGCACACTACGTGCTTATGCTTTTATTACACGTTTGTGGAGGAGGATGATTATGGCAGATTCTATATTATTTTCGTTTTGGCTGAACTTTATGTGGACTCTGTTTGGTTGCATCTTCTCACTGGATTTTAACCACGCCACAATTACTACGTTTTACGTGTTTAACTGGACCGAGGAGGAGGATGATTACAGCCAAGTGTTGATCATGTCTTCAATGCGGACAATAGACCGTAAGGTGGTTTTACACACAGCGTGTTTTCGGGTAACTCTGGACCTTCTTCTTTATCGGTAAGCTGATGCACTGGGCTTTGTTTGGGTCAATGACGGCTTATGTTAAAACAGGGGTGTCCAAACGCATTTTGAAATTTATACGGAGCAGAGGGCCACAGACAACCGAACAATGAAGTGAATAATTTGAAATGTTGCATTTGACATAGTCTCGATTCCAATTTTACAGTAAAAAGTACTTCTTTTGTTGTTTGGACCAACTCAGCAGGAAGAAAAAAAATAAAATTAGTCTGAGGGCCGCATCTGGCCCCAGGCCGTAGTTTAGACATACCTGTGTTTAAACATGCCCTGTGCTGTGCATTTATTGACTCATTGATGAGATTCATTTAAAGCCAAGGTAAAATTCCCGTCTGCTCGAGACTCCGGCCGAGTCTCATGGCAGAACACAGGGACAGTTTTCCGAAAAGTCAGATGGTGTGAAAACATGAAATAGTTCATCATTAAACAGTTAAATTACGCTGGGCATGTGCAGGAAATTATAATGTAAAATGCGGTTACCGCGGTCACTTGAGCCCTTTTGTGGTTTTAGTGATCATACCGGCTTGACCTGAAGGCGGGAGGAGGCGGCGGGCGCGTAGCGTTGCGCAGACATTATGGATGAGTTAAGGGAGGTGAAAGGCGAGATGGTGAAACTGCAGGCTGAGAACAAGACTATGGAGAGAAAGATTCTGTATTTGGAGTCCATGTCCAGCAGAAACAATCTCAGACTGTTGTTGAAGAAAGAAACTTGGGGCTTGGTTGTTCCAGGTTGGCCCGCGGCGAGACGTCTGGATGCAGCCATTGCATGCTGTTTGTCGCTGAAGTTGTGGAACTTCAGTATAATAGGCCTTGGACACTGGTTCGGGGCCGGCTTGGGAGCGATGTGCACGGTCAAGCTTTATTTTACCATTTTACAATTTTCAAAATGTAAAATAATGATCTATGGCTTACCTGAAAAAAAACCCACACATTTGCTCAGTGTAAAAAAAATAATAATAATGGGAAAAAGAGGGTTGTTTTGTTTTGACTGACAAAGAATGGGAAAATATATGTACATCTTAATGGAGAACCACAAAGTCACATGTCTGGAAAGAATTAATTACGCTGCAGCCACCAGATGCTGCAGCCACCATGCTTCACTGTGGGTATGCTGTCCTTTTGGTGATATGCAGTGTAGTTTTTGCACCAAACATACCTTTTGGAGTTGCAGTCAAAAAGTTCAACTTTGGTTTCATCAGACTACAACACATTTTACCACATGCTTTTGGAGGACTTCAAATGTTTTTGTGCATTAAAAAAATAATTTACTACAAATGTTATTTCGTTTAGTTGGATAGTACGTTATAAAAGTTAGCATTAGCTTTGAGACCAAAGTCTCTACCTCATCAAACACAAACCTAATTTGTAAAGTTAATATGTCGATAGTGACATCCACCCACAGCTTGCTGTCCACTGCCTGATCTGTCAGTATTTACTAATTTTAGATAGAATAGAGATAGACTGACCGCTCTAGTTACTGGAGCTATCATCACCCTACATTTTTAAAGTACTGGCAGTTTTGCAGGAAAAACATATTTTTTCTCACCATTAAGGGTGCTGTACCTGATTTTCGCGGTATTAAAAACATGGATAACAGAAGTAGTTAATTTTAAAAAGTTTGCAGAGGTCCAAGACCAGAGCAGAGTTTAGAAAAACTAACAACTAGCATGCTCTCAGCACCAACAGGTGTCTGTTCTGAACCCTGTTTCCCCCTGGCTCCTCAGGATCTTCACCCTGTACAGTAAGTCCCTGCCCCTGGACGTGGCATGCCGTGTGTGGGACGTGTTCTGTCGGGACGGGGAGGAGAGCCTGTTCAGGACAGGCCTGGGTATACTGCGCCTGTACCAGGACATCTTGCTCCAGATGGATTTCATCCACATCGCTCAGTTCCTCACACGGCTGCCTGAAGACCTGCATGCCCACACCCTCTTCCACGCCATGGCCAACACGCACATGCTCAGCCGCAACCGCCGATGGACACAGGTCAGTTTGGACTAATGTATGTGGATTTGAAATCTGGTGATGGGTGGGACAGCAGGGCCAGAGGTTACACACTCACGTGAAGATTGGTGCTTCGATACCATTCTACCATTTCAGTCATTCATGGTGCCTTAAGGCCAGACTAATTTAAATATTAGTCATAGGAAACACAGAAGGAAACACAGTTTATCACACCGAAGTTCAATTTCTCTAGCCACACCCAGGCCTGATTACTGCCTCACCTGTTCTCAATCAAGAAATCACTTAAATAGGACCTAAATAGGACCTGCCTGACAAAGTGAAATAGACCAAAAGAAGCTCAAAAGCTAGACATCATGCTGAATGGTTTTCATTAACTGCGAACCATTCCACTCTCCACGTGAGTTCGCCTTCACCGTTTACATTCCACCGAGCGCTGACGTGCAGGAGGCACAGCGAGTGCTTGCGGATTTTAAGTGTGGAGCGGACCTTCCCGGACTCTTTCCCGGACTTTAACAAGGGGAATCTCAGCCACGAACTACGAAAGTACAGACAGTTTATTAAAGTCCTGACCAGAGAGCAGAGCACGTTGGATCACTGTTACTAAACCCTCAGTAACGCCTTTCGCGCCGTTGCCCGAGCTTTTCAGATCACGTCATGGTTCACCTGATCCCCACATACTGACAGAGGTTGAAGCTCTCCAAACCTGTAGTGAGGACCTCTAAGAAGTGGACCAATGAGGCAGTGGAGGAGCTACGTGCGTGTTTCACACCAAAACTGAGGCAGTTAAGGCTGCAGAAGGAGGCAGCTCACAGGGCTGGCGTTAGAGAGGGCAACAAAGATGCAAAGTATGGATTTAGCAAAGAGGTGTCAAGAGCTAGATCACAGTACAATACGCGTCTGAAGTAGCAATTCTCTGACAACAACCCCGCCTCTGTGTGGAGAGGGCTCCGGCTTCTCAGCAACTACAAGCCCCAAGCCCCCTTTGCTGCCGACAACCGAAAAAAGGCTGAGGAGCTTAACACCTTCTACTCCAGGTTTTATGTGACCCCCCACGGTAGACACCTCTGCCAACCCAGCCCCGGCGAGGGTACAGTTCTACACGGCCATCATTGAGTCCATCCTCACCTCCTCCATCACCGTGTGGTACGCTGGAGCCACAGCCAGCCTTCCCAAGAGCGACCAGCCGTCCAAAATTACCACAAGAGCACAGCGACAACTCAGCCAAGAGGTCACAAAAGACCCCATAACAACATTCAAAGACGCCTCACTTGCCTCAGTTCAGTGTTTATGACTCCACCATAAGAGATACTGGGCAAAAATGTTCCAAGACAAAAACCATTGCTGACCATAGTAACATTAAAGGCTCATCTCAATTTTGCCTGAAAACATCTTGATGATCCCCAAGACTTTTGGGAAAATACTCTGTGGGCCGACAAGACAAAAGCTTTTTGGAAGGTGTTTGTCCCATTACATCAGGCGTAAAAGTAAATCTGCATTTCAGAAAAAGAACATCATACCAGCAGTAAAATATGGTGGTGCTAGTGTGACCGTCTGGGGATATTTTGCTGCTTGAGGACCTGGAAGGCCTGCTGTGATAAATGGAACCAATAAATTCTGCTGTCTACCAAAAAATCCTGAAGGAGAATGTCCGGCCATCTGTTCGTGACCTCAAGCTGAAGCGAACTTGGGTTCTGCAGCAGGACAATGATCCAAACACCATCAAGTCCACCTCTGAATGACTGAAGAAAAACAAAATGAAGACTTTAGAGTAGCCAAGTCAAAGTCCTGACCTGAATCCCATTGGGAGGGCCAAAAAAAGGCTAAATTCTGTTTTCTTAATTATATTTATTTTTCTTATACTTTGATAAATATTTTTACTCTTTACATGAGCCGTCAGGTTTGTATACTGCAAGTATATTTAAAATTACCAATTTATTGTGAAATAAACAGTCACCAAATTAACTGGTGAGCCAGATAACCGTCATTTGCCGCCCTTGTTTTTAATGATCATAATTTTAATATTTTTTGCTCATTCTTTATCCTTGGAGCCAGATTTCCTACCATTAAAATAACTTTACACTAACTGATTCTTGATATATTTGACTGAGACGCCCCATGTTTTCTTGTCTCTAGGTGTTCTCTGCGTTAATGAAAGACGGCGGTAAAGAAACTGACAAAAACGGAAGTCCCGCACTGAGAAGCTAACATCGGCTACCACTCTGTGTACACCAACTCTGATGTCTTGCGACACATGAACTTGAAGCAGGGTGAAGCGCCACAATTCCAGGTGAAGACACCAGTCCAAAGCCCAGAAGAGCAGGTCTGTGACAGACCAAAGCTTATTCCACAGTGGAACCTCATCTTCTTTTGGTTTTCAGATAGCTGTGGTTTGCTCTCACACTTTGTGAATGAAGGGAATGAGAACTGTGTGTGGGACTCTGTTGTATTGAACTCGATTTGATGTTTACGTGCACTTGAGAAGGTTTGTGACAATGCTGAACAAATATACAAAAGTATTATTATTTGTGGCTTATATTGTGAATAGGAATGTTGATATCCAAGACAACAAATGAGAGTCGACTGAAATTACAACCCACCTCTTAAAGGACACATGATATGCTAAGTTGATTTTGTTTGAGCTTTTAACCATGTTTATTCGTCAAACACATACCCAGAGTTGTACTTTGCTTCATTTACGCAAGTACAACTGACCTTAGTAAGTCCTCTTCCTCTGAGCCTTTGAAAACACTCCGTTCCATGCCGCTCGGTGGTCGAGTGGAAATCACGTGCACTTCATGTGAGCAGCCTGCAGCGTCAATCCGGCTCTCGGCAGTTTGCTGATGCACTCCAAATTTCTCAGGTCGAGGTCTGTGCTGCTCTGTCCATAAATAATCCAGACTCTTTCTGAGCATTTCTGCCTCAAATCAAGTTCATTACAACTGCGTGCTTACTATTAGCATGTCGAGGCCAGTTATGTTATCTCCCCGCTGTAATTCCTTCTTTACTAGAAACACACACTACTTCTATAAGTTCTAAAACATGATACCAAATCAAAGATACTCTCAAGAGCATGGTTGAAGCCCAATACGAATAAGGCAGAATGTGTCCTTTAAGAATGTTAGTACAACTTTTGCGAAGTTGCAAAATTGTCTCTCTTCCGTCAGTCTCTGTAGTGTCTTGCCTAAAGCCAGGTGTCCACTGCACAATGTTTTTTGTCATATAAGATTTACACTACATGACGAGGGGAATTTAAGTTGTTAGACAGAACATAAACACACTGTGTGATGGTCACACAATCAGTCGTGGCTACGAAATGAGCAAATATCAGGCTCTCGGCTCTCTTGTCGCTAAAGTTGCTCAAATTTGACTGGTTAGCTGAGGCTAGCGGGACATGTTAGCAGCATTTTTGCATTTGTAAAAGATACTAAATGAATGAGAAATGAGGAGATAAGGTCCCGTTCTCGGCGGAGCTCCTCTGCTGCACAGTAGACGCAGCGTCAGGAAGGCTCACTCTGCAATCCAGATTCAAAATGTCAAAAGGGTTTGATATAAATCGTAGCTCGTCTTCTGGTTGCACAACTCTCACTGTCAGACCTACGACCCGCGACTCATAACTTTTCCCATGATCTTTCATCACAGACGACGTGCGGTGGACACCTTAAGGACACGACAACAATATGAACTGACGAGACCTAGATTTGAACTGTCTTAGCTCAAGTGCATGTAAATGTATTGCAGAGAATGCAATCTGCCGCAATAAAAAAACATGTGAACTTCTATAGAAAACCATTTCGTACAAAGTAGTATAACTAATCAAAGTTTAATGAAGTACAATAAGACTGTGACTGCAGCTTGGAATCAATTTAAGGATTTTTACTCCTTTATGCTCTTTTTAACACATTTCATAATCATGCTCTTGGTATTACAGTATAATGAGTATTTAAGATTACCTCAACTTTTTCTATCCAAGTTAGCAAACATTTGAACTGGCTGAAGTAGGGTTGGGCACCATACAACAATTTAAATCCTTTGTTCTAGAATTACATAAATTATACTTCTAAATGCCTACGCTGGTATTACAACAGAATAATAATGATAAACCATTTTAAAAAGACTGTTTCTTCGTAAATTATACGATCCGTCACCTGCGTGTCTCCATGGAGTTATTGCTTTGCCTGAAATGTTCCACACTATGGCATTTATGCAATGACAGCTGTTTTTGTTTGTAATCAGAAACACAACTTAACATTCATTCTTACTGTCAGTGCGTCGCCTCGCCTCCACTCTGACCTGTAACTTTGTCTGGTGGTGCCATCTACTGGTGAAGGTGCATTTCAGTCTCCAAACGTAACAATAATACACTGCCTGTCTAAAAAAAAAGTAGCCATTTGGATTCAACTAAGCAAATACTGTAGGTACAAGCCTCCTACTGGATAATTGTTGCATGGGAGATGTTTTTTCAGCTGCAACACGGTATTTAAACCCAACAGATGCAGTGAGTGTGGAAAGACAATCCTGTGTTCATGGAAAAGATGTCAGTATGTTTCAGAAGGGTCAAATCATTGGCATCAGGCAGAGAAAAACTCTAAGGAGAAACAGAAACGAATCTTCTACAGATCTGAACCCCAGTGAGGGTGTAGGGACGAGCTGGAGAAGGCTTTATGCAGTGGTCACTCTCTCTTATCAAAACAAGATCTTTTGGCGAAAAATAATGCTGGATGGATTGGGCAACATTTTGTAAAATCTCACAAAATCACCAAAATAATTGTTTGTTTCAGGCTTTGCTTGTATAATTAATTGCTTCAGTTCAGGCATCCAAACTTGGTGTCAAATGAGATTTTAAAGATTTAAAAATGACATTTTTCCCCAGCATATGATTCTTTACGGTGCCCATCCTTACTTTGACAGGAACTCTATTTGAAAGTATCAGTATTTTTGGAGTTGGATTTCTACAGCACTTTATTTCCAGCAATGAGAGGAGCATGGCTTTTTGTGCTTTTAGACTAAATATTATAAAACCTAGTAGTTCCTCTTTTTGGGCAATGCATTATGGTGATTTATATTGTTAACAATTTAATCAAACTTTAGCCTCTTTTTTACAACGTACAATTTCCAATGCCACCACTAGGGGGCAGTCTTGCTTTGCCTATTCATCGGCGAAGAACTGCTCTCCTCAATCTGATTCACATTGCATTGAGGCATTCCATTGTGTTAACCTGTCTGGAAAGCACACTTTTCTGCAGAAACTCTCATTTTCAACTGTTACAATTGTGTTTTTATTAGATTGTAGGTTTTTAGCTTTGATTCATAAATGACTGTCCAAACTCTCACACTTTGTTCACCAGGAGCAAGTGTTGTCATTCCCGCAGCATTCCACATTCACTTGTTTTTTGTTTTGAATAATGTGTAAAAACTGTTAACCGTTAATAACAAATGGAAAAACAAGATGACCAAAACTACAGTTAACCAACACTAACTTTGACAATATGAGATGAATACATGTATAACCTTTTGCTACATCTTCTGCAACATTTAATTGCAATCTGTAAATGGCTGCAAGGTCCCAAAAAGGGATAGATTTGTTTTGTAAACAAAAATATTTTAAGTTCAAGATAAGTTTATTTGTAGAGCAAGTAAAATATACACAAATAATAACAAATAAAAGCATAAATAACCATAACATTTAGTGCAGGCACTAGTCAGTTCACTACTTGGCATTTGCTCTACTAAAATCATCAATCATAACCTGATTTGGTCTTTTATGTTCTCACTAAGTTCAAAACTACATGTTGAGGGAAAAGTCCTCCACACAAAGCAAACACTATCAACTCAAATCTGCTTGTTTGTTATTTACCTGTCAGCTCGGTGCTGCTTACCAATACTGAAATGGACGTTATTTACACTTTGGCATCTACAAGAACCTTTTTAATTAGAGTTTGAGATGATGTAATAGGGTAAATATGGGTATTGTAGGACAGTCAAGTTTATAGTTCCATCCATGCACTTCTATGATTTATAATTCACCTTTATACTAATCATTGATGTGTGCAAAAATATTCTGAGGGTATGAGATTTATTTTCTGAAATGTGACAAATGATTATGTGAAAGTGTGAGCAATAAGCCAATGACAGCATTTTCAGCATTACATGGACGCATCATGGCCATCATGGCTCTACACCACACTTTGCAGTTCAAATGATAACCAAATAGTAAATACAATTGCGTTGTTTTTGTGTGTGTGTGTGTGTGTGTGTGTTTTCACAACAAAGAAGAACACATTTAACCCTTTACGGTCTGTGTACCCTTCGATCATTTGAGTGTCAATTTAAAATCGAAAACAAAAAAGGGAAAAAATTATTTGAAATGGCATTTTTGTTCATGAAATGAAAACACTAAAATACAATCATAACTTAAATTTGTTCTATTTAATCTTTGGTTTAAAAATGCTAAATTCTGAAAAAAGGTTTTGAGCACAGACTCGTTGCGCCACACAAAGTTGGTTCTGGGCTGTACTAACAATGAGCCCCCACTGGATGCTAACCATCGCTAAGGGCTCAAAGGCTTGGCACCAGGACCAGATGTGTAACGGCACTGTGTCTTGCTCATGTGTGTGAGCCAGAACACTGTGCCCCGGCTCACACTGGAGCCAGTGGAGTGGATGATCGCGACCCAGACCTGCCCTGTCCACGGCGCGGGACTCACAGGAGTCCCGGTACCAGGCTTCACCCCTCTGTGATGTTTATGCGGGAAGCGCATGAGTACAGTCAATCATTTCAGTCCCATTTCTCAACTTCCGCTTGTGTAAAACAAATGAGGCTAAATTTATTAAATAATTTGTGCGCTAAACCTTCTTTCGATTTGTGTATTTTTAATCCAAAAATCAAATAGAAAAATAAAAACGTTTAGTTTTTTCGTTTCATGAACAAAACAAGAAATTGAAACATTTTTGTTTTGTTTTTTTGTTTTCGAGTTTAAATTGAAAATGAAAAGAAAGAAGGGTACACGTACCCTTTATCAAAAGCACTTCCAAAAATCTGACAAATTGGTTCTATCGTGTTTGAGCAGGAATACCAACTTCCTGCTTCCAGATTAAACAAGAACATTGATTAATCTGTTTTTCACTGTCGCCCCTCGAGGCAACTGCTGTTGTGATGTTGGGTATTAAACAAATTCAATTCCATTTATTTTTGTAATATTTCAACCAAAAAAATAATTAAAATCTAGAGCGTTTAAAAAATCGACTCGCTACATTCAAGGCATTTCATTTAAAAGAAAAAAGCTGAATTTTAAAAACTTGTCCCACTTTACCCATATTCATCCTAATTTTTTATTAGGTCCTATTTTTATGTATTTATTTTTTGGTCAAATCTCGAAGTAACTACTTTACTACTACTATTTAATGCTATCAATTTATGCATAATATAAATGTGTACTCCGCCATCTGCTAGAGTAATTTATTAGCATGGAATGTTCCACATATTGCATTACGTTGTCTGCTTTGCATTTTTTCAATTGCAGGTATTTTCATAATTAAAATACCTAAAAATAAACCCACCCAAAAAACCCACATTATTACTATGAGCGGGGGTTACGTCTCCCCAGATCTGACCTGTAACTTCACCTGGTGGCGCCATCTGCTCGTTTCCACAGAGATGGAGAAATTTAAAAGGGCTGTACCCGTTTTTGTTTTTTTTACTTTCATGTTAAATATGTGTTGCCTCAGCGCAGATATCCTGTTAAGGCCCACCTACTTTCACCCATCCTCACCTAGTGTCTTTTAGTTGTAATTTTCCAAGTCTCAAAAGAGTATGCTTTGTCCAAAATACATGTCTTATGGATGAGAGTCGAAATGTGTTGTTTTTCTAAAACAGTTTTCAGATTCTACATTGGACATTTTACACAAATCAGTCTACTTTATAGCATATTTTTGCAGTAAGTTTTTCCACTTAAGTGAACGGGGTTCCCGCTCGACCGGCAGTGCCAATACAATGGAAGTGCCGGCCCGTGGCAAAAAGAGGCAAAAGTGGACGGGGCGGAATAAGGTGAATATTCTTGAAATCTGGATTTCAAGAATGGCCAAAACTAGACCAACCCATGATTGAACACCCATAGCCTGAATAAAGGCAAGAAAATAATCATTTTAATGCTGATTTGTATTCATTTATTATCTTGCATTGCTCCTTTGGGTTGCACTATGGTATAAGTTAATGCAATATACGTTTTGTGACAAAACCTTAACCGCTGTGTGCTGTCTGCATCTTGTTACAGAGTGTTTTATTCTCTGTGAAGAAGAAAGTGCACTGTTAGCATGCTAATGTTTGTTAGCTTCGCTATGACTAAAACCAGCTCGCTCCTTAGAAACTCCTCAAAATCAGGTACAGTGCCTTTAATGCCATAATATTGTGGAACATTCCAGGCAAAGCAAAACAGAGACAAACAGCTGGCAAAGGTTACCTAGTACACCTATAAAGATTTTGGTTTATTATTTTGTTGTATTTAATTTTTTTTCGGAGATGTATTTGTGACATTTCATACCAAAAAACTACTCTTTAAAAGTGCCATAACATGTGAAGTAGTTACAATGATAACAGATTTTTACACATTGTTGTACTCGCATTGTACTTTTAGCATTCTAACATTTGCCCTCGAGATTGAATTTTCATCATTACAAACGTCTGGATTTCTACAGGATTTAAAAATCGATCTTGTTTTACCTTGTTTGTCAGTGAAGACTGCTCTTTATGTGAAACATCTCGTACAGTGTTAACCCAGAATTAGCAGAAGTGTGTTAGAGCTCTGCTTCTCTAAACAAGCAGAGGTGGGTAAAGAAGCCAACAATGATCCTTAAGAGTAACGCCTTGAGTACACGGACTCCAGTCGGTTTGCGGATTGCAGATTGCCTGTTACACCAACTCAGGCCCACTGCGGTCCATTTTTGACGAATGTCACACAGATGAGCAGAACACTCGTCTAATGAACTTGAAGCCGCACCAGACCGACGTGGTCTGCGGCAAAGATAGACTTCTTGTGGATTCTTTCCGCGGACACGCTCGGGCAGCTACTGGACCCGCGGTTGCAGTGCTTGGCGGTCAGTGTAACATTGCACATTGATTTTCAGCACTTTTCTAAGTCTGAACCGCACCCGGACCAGAGTCAATGTACACACAGCGTCCCGTCACTTCAAAATCATTTTAATCAAGTAAAAATACAAAGTAGTGGTCTAAGAAATTACTCAAATAAGACTAAGAACGTCTGTGGAAACTACTTTTTATTCATTCATTCAATCAATCTTGTATTTAACTAGGATAAAAACTAGTTGGGATAAAATATATATTTTACAGCGTTTCCTGGCCAAATGGCAGGACCGCACAAAGCACACAAGTACAAATACACTCATTCACTCCAAAAATGCAAACATAGAAATTACACCAAATTTGAGGACGGTAGAGACTTTCAGGCGATTTTTGAAAGAGTGAAATAAGCTTCTTCTGTAGCAATACATTTTGAAGCTTCCTCCACGCAAAAGGTGCAGCAAAAGAAAAAGTCTTTCCAAAGTCATAAAACTAGACACAATCAGGGGTGAAAGTAAGCCGATCCAGTACGGCGTACCCTTAAAAGATTTAATGGTACGCTGTACTAGGAGGCAGAAACTAAGGGCTGCACCACTTTACGCACAAAAAAGTTGTCCCTCTGAAATAATTGATTCTAGACCAAACCATCACTTAAGCCACTGTGTACCGGAAGTAGGAGGAAAACGATTTGAGTATGTTCAAAGTTTAGCCCCAGGTTCAGACAGTTTTTGCCTGTATTGATATGCACATTGGCCGTGTGCGTATGTAATGTGGTGTTATGTGCTGTGTGTTATAGCTATTATAAGATCTTATAAGTATTATATATTATTATATATAATAATATATTATTTCAGCTGCTTTAATATGTGCACATAATCGCCTTCCCCGGTATTAATGAAAATGTAATGGCCACTATTTATTTCAATGAGGGGGACTTGTTTTGTCTCATAGCAACTTCCAGGGTAAATTGCTCGTATGATCTAAACATGACAAGACAGTTACTTTGTCCTGTCTTTGTCCATACTACATAGGAAAAATACGCAGGTTACATAACTAAGTTAATGGTGCACACAAGGGTTGGATGTCAGTCTTAATACATTTTAAAATATTATTTTAGTAGCAGTAATAGTAGTGAATGAATCACAAAACTCCATGTAAAAGACCTGGAGACATTGAGAGCTTGAGTGCACATACAAAATATCACCATTGTCCAAGATTGTAAAGTTAGATTGCAAAGTAGCAAATGTCGATTGCAATTTTTTAATAGCCTGTGGTAGTTTAGCTCCGGGACAATAAATAAGCATATCCTCTGCATAGTAGTGATAGTTAGCCTTTGTTATGTTATTGCAGAGGCCATTTGTACAGAAAGATGAATAAGGGAGGCCCAAGGTTGGAGTCTTGCGGCAGCTCTCTTAGGAATGTTTAAGGACTCAGATGTTTTCTGTACACTGTTGTTTTCTTCAAGTTAGAGTGAAACTGGGTGAATAAGCTGATGTATAATTTTAAGTCAGTGGTAGAAGTACTTCATTTAGTTACTTCAAGTACAGATACATCAGCCAAAAAAATTTATTCCAAGTACAAAAACATTTTTAAATAGTCAATTGTTGTGAACTTGACCAAAATCTGTACAATTCTTTATCAACAGAAGCAACTGAATCGGTTTATCCATTTGTCTTGTGCTTTTCATCTAAATATTTTTGTTTGCTCAAAGAGATAGAAAAAAAAGAGTTTAGAGTTCAAGTAGGATGTCACCATGAACATGCTAAAAAATCATCCCTCAGTCATTGCAGTGGGTCTCAAATTATAAGAAAAAATAAAAATACTTTTCAGTCCAGTTATAAAAATGCAGTGGAGTAAAAAGATATTGCTCTCAAATATTGTGAAGTAAAAATATTCAGTGTCAAACAGACTAAAAATTGAAGTACAGAAACCTTAACATTTTATTCAAACTCAGTACCTTTACTTTTGCACATTGTTACGTTCCACATACGTTTGAAGTTAATATAATTGGAAGTCGGGGTGAAACAAGCTAATTGATTAATTGCAACTGGTGGCGCACCGATATGGACATTTTAGGCCGATACCGATGTTTTTGGAACCACCTGGGCCGATAACCAATATTAAGTCGATATTTTCTCTATGTTTGTTTGTTTGGAGCACTTGCATTTAAAAAAAAAAAAAGGATATGCTATAATATATGATTAAAATTAGCCTTCACTTTTCCATTCTGTTCATTTCCTTTTTTTATTTAGATTATTTCTCCAGTCTGTGTCATCGCCGCTGTCGCTGTTCCAGCAGCTCCTCCTCTGTCTCTGTATCTGACCACACACTCACTCTCTCTTCTCCTTTAAATCTCTCACTCTACAGTTATTTGGAGAGAACAGATCTAATATTTAATGATACGTTTTGTCTAAAACTTTTCTAGAGCTTTTGAAACTCTGTAATTTTGTCATTTCTGGGTCTTTTGTCTCAGAATAAAGACTGGTTCTTATAGAACCGTCTGTTCTATAAGAGTTGTTTTCTTCCTGTTTCTGAGGGGACGGCAGAGTTAACTCTTTCATTACCCGTAGCAGACTGATATTACTCAATGACATGAATATCGGCCAATGTATTGGTGCATCCCTAATTGCAACTAGTCCTTTATCTGGAAAATGCACAACTGACTTAAAACACAACAAGAATTACATTAAAAAGAGACAGGAAATATGTACTTAAATGTATGTGTAAATATGCTCGAGCAAGATGTACTCAAGCGGCATCACCCCCCTAACCCTTTATCCGGGTCAAAACAAATTACAGGCCTTTTGCAATCAAAACAAGGAATTGATTGAAATAATAACCGCTAGAGTGAATTGAATAACACAATAATCATTATTTACAGGCCTAATTGGAAAGATAAAACATTAAATAACTCAAAAATCAAATCCAATAATTTCATATTGTCAACATTAAACTTATGTAGACTTACTCACAGTGAGAAGAAGAATCAAAACGTTTACTCAAGCAAGAGTACTGTTGCGCTGTACAATATTACTGAAGTAGAGCAAGTAAATGTTTGGTGTCTGAAAACTGCTTAGAGAAGTACAATTTCATCAAAAGTAACTTCACACTACCCACCTCTGTAACATGTGAACCTAAAGAGGAGTCCGAGCTGCAGCAGAATGTCTCAGATTATCACTCTTCCTCAAGTGCAATACCTGCTCCGTACAAGCCGGGCACATTACCCACAATGCTTAGCTCACTCCAGATTGTGGCCGGCCTCGGTAGGATCCTGTAATTTCA
Source organism: Chaenogobius annularis (assembly GCA_015082035.1). Classification (NCBI taxonomy): domain Eukaryota; kingdom Metazoa; phylum Chordata; class Actinopteri; order Gobiiformes; family Gobiidae; genus Chaenogobius; species Chaenogobius annularis. The sequence continues at coordinate 157,185 of BJKM01000090.1, read as the reverse complement.
TTTATATCAATGTAGCTGGGCTCTTATGTTGCGTCAGATTTGTATTTGTGTACAGCTCTTTCATAATGCCTTACAGGTGAAGATGTAAATACTGTAAATATTTGGTTTCATAATACCACAAGTTAAATGTGTAAATAAATATCTTGACAAATGAAGAACTGTGTGTGGGTCTTTATTAATTCATATACTGATAACAGCCATTGCACAAAAGACTATTACAACAGAAGGCAGTCAAATTCAGGTTTTATAATCGGCTGTCCACCTTCATTTTAAAGCCATAAATCACATGTTTAAACAGCGAGAAGGGATGGTTTGAAAGAGGAGTGAAGGAGGCTATTTCTGTTAAAGAAAACTAACAACCACCCCTCAGTTTACTACATGCCACAAGAAAAAAAAGGGTCACACGCTCTAATATTTAACAAGGCCGCCTTTAGATTTGATTACAGTACACATAATTTCAATAAAGATTTTTTTCCAGTGTTGCTTTATTCTTCACTAATTGATCTTGTATCGATAATGGATGTACTTCATGGTATAAGGGCCAACCCAAATTTAAAAAATTGCGGGGCACTAATGGCTCAAAAAGTCAAAATGGCTTGGATGAGTTAAAAGTTAACATAAAAGCCCACAATAGATATCGAACTTTATAATGCGGGCCTTTTAGACATCACAAACAATCATTTCCTCCGTGCAGAGCCCCCATGTCCTTCTGGTTAAGGGTCTGCGTGCGGAGCTCAGCTCCTGGGAACTGGTCAGGACCACACTGAGCCACAGCCACTGGTGAGGGAGTCTCGGACCATTTTCACCAATAGAAGGTAAATGAAAAAAATGAGTTTTAGGGACTTGTAATAGGGCAAAAATGTCCAGGCGGAATCCATATAAAAGTCTTATTCATTTTTTATTTTGGGTAATTTTTTACTTGTGAGTTTGGAGTACAAACTGACCCTGATGCTTCCCAGAATGATTGCGGGCCTTGAGTTTGACACATGTGATCTAAATTGTAGCTTGTTAGCTGCATAAAGACAACTGTCCACCCCACAATCAGTCAGATTCCAACTACTACCATGGGCAAGACCAAAGAGCTGTCAAAAGACACCAGAGACAAAATTGTAGACCTCCACAAGGCTGGAAAGGGCTACGGGGAAATTGGCAAGCAGCTTGGTGAAAAAAAAAATCAACTGTTAGAAAATGGATGGGCTAAAGATTGTCTGTCACTCTCCCTTGGATTGGGGCTCCATGCAGGATCTCACCTCGTGGGGTATTGATGATGACGCCGTCATGGTTTAAAATCATTTATTAGGCAGAAGGTTCCCCTGCTTAAGTCAGCACATGACCAGGCCCGTCTGAAGTTTGCCAATGACGACCTGGATGACCCAGAAGAATCATGGGAGAAAGTCATGTGGTCAGATGAGATATATCTTTTTGGTATGAACTCCACTCGCTGTGTTTGGAGGAAGAACGTCATGCTTTGGGGTTGCTTTTTTGCAGAGAAGACAAGATGCCAGCACTGTATTAATTAGAGAATGAATGGGGCCGTGTATTGCGAGATTTTGGGCAACAACCTCCTTCCCTCAGTAAGAGCATTGAAGATGGGTCGTGGCTGGGTCTTCCAACATGACAATGACCTAAAGCACAAAGCCAGGATAACAAAAGAGTTGCTTCGTAAGAAGCATATCAAGATTGTGGATTAGGTCTCCAGACCTAAATCCAATAGAAAATCTTTGAGGGAAGCTGAAGCTCTGTGCTGTTCAGTGACAGCCCCAAAACCTGACAGATCTAGAGAAGATCTCCGTGGAGGAGTCGCCCAAAGACCCTGCTGCAGTGTGTGCAACCTCTCCCCTCAGGCAGGAGGCTACGGTCCATCCGGACCAGAACCTCCCGCCACAAGAATAGTTTCTTTCCCTCTGCCGTTGGACTCATGAACACTTCTTAAACACCTGCCACTTTAACTGCAACTATTCATTCACTGCAACTGTCACTTTCTTGCACTACAACTTTAAATTTAACTGTAAACTTGTGTACATAGCAATGCCTATTTTTATTTCATACTATAGTAATTTTAAATTTGATTGAATATATGGTGTTTTTAATTATTGCTCAGTGTTTTTGCTCATGTTGCACCTATAATAACCGAGATAAGTTCCTATGTTTGTGAATTTTGTTCATTTACAATGGCAATAAACCCTTCTGATTCTGATTCTGATTAATTGACATAGGTAATAGCATAATTAAATATATATGTGTAGGATAATTTGTCTGCTGCATCTCTTCCAACTTTGGTTGTGGGCTGTTGGAAAATCGCCCATAGAGCCTGGTAGCAAAGTAATGGTAACTTTTAGCCAGTCAAATCCCAAGAAAAATGACTACGTCACTATGAGAAAAGCCACATTAAAACATTCTAAGACAGCGGAGCCGGTGCGCGCACCTCAGACGTGATCATAGCAGGCGTTCGGGAAAGTGACTGTGCGATCTCTGCATGAGAAGCGGTTCGAAAGAAGACCTTTGCCTCCGGAGGAGGTTAAAAAATGCAAAAGTGGATCTTCTTATCGTAGCTTATTCGAAGCTCCAGGTTCAGAAAGAGATTTACTGAGAGAAGTTGTACATGTACAACCTCATTTTATGTAGAACTAGGGAAGGATATTTTTCTGAAATAATTGGAAGCTGCAGTAACAACTCGCGTGTCCTGTTTGCCAAGTAAACAGATTAACAAACCCTCCAGCTCAGCTGCCGTTAGAACTCATTTCCACATCCAAGTGTAATGAGTTTGCATTATCTCTTTAATGACAAAGTTCAGGGCATTAAAAATGCTATCAATTCTACAATGCAAAAAATAACCCTCAAACCAACCTACACATTTAGAGCTGACTCACTTTGCACCTGTAACTGACAAAACTGTCCAGGAGATCATCACCAGCCTGAGTTCATCTACATGCTGCCTCGATGTGTTACCTCCCCAGATTTCTAAAGTCTGTGCTGAACAGTTTGTTAGCACCAGTCACTCAAATAGTTAACATGTCGCTTCAATCTGGAACATTCCCAATGTCTTTGAAAACTGCGGTCATAAAGCCTCTCCTAAAGAAGAGACAGTCTTGATGCCGCAGTACTGAGTAATTACCGGCCATCTCTAATCTGCCATTTTGGGGCAAAGTCCTTGAAAAGGTTGTTTACCAACAGCTCACTGATTTCCTCTTAATAAACAACTCATTTGATGTTTTCCAGTCAGGTTTTAGACCTCATCACAGCACTGAGACTGCTCTTGTCAAGGTGACAAATGACATCCACCTGAACACTGACGTGGGCAAAGCCTCAGTCTTAATTCTGTTAGATCTGAGTGCTGCTTTTGACACTGTCGATCATGGGACCTCTTACAGAGACTAGAGGACTGGGTGGGCATCACTGGCACTGCTCTAAACTGGTTAAAGTCCTATCTAGAAGACAGGAAATTCTTTATCGAAATTGGTAACTGTGTCTCAGACCAGATGCCCCTGACCTGTGGGGTGCCCCAAGGGTCAATCCTGGGACCCCTTCTGTTCAACCTCTACATGCTGCCGTTAGGTCAGTTGATACGCAGAGAGAATGTGTCCTATCACAATTATGCAGACGACACTCAAATCAATGTTTCACTGACGGCAGGTGAATATGGACCAGTGGATTCACTCTGTCACTGCATCCAACAGATCAGTGTGTGGATGCAAAGCAACTTTCTCCAGCTGAACTCAGACAAGACTGAAATCATCGTCTTTGGCCCACAGAAACAAAGAGAAATTGTTAACTGTCACCTCCAGAGTCTCGCTCTAAAACCTACACATCAAGTTAGAAATCTGGGGGTAATAATGGACTCAGATTTGAATTTTAACAGCCACGTCAGATCAATCACATCAGCAGCTTTTTACCATCTAAAAAACATTGCCAAAATCAAAAGTATAGTGTCTAAACCAGACCTGGAGAGACTTATCCATGCGTTTGTCTCTAGTAGATTAGACTACTGTAACGGCCTGCTCACTGGCCTCTCCAAACGAGCTGTAAAACAGCTGCAGTACATCCAGAATGCTGCTGCCCGGGTCCTGACTAGAACCAGGAAGTACGATCACATTAGTCCTGTGCTCAGGTCTCTGCACTGGCTCTCTGTGGCTCAGAGAATAGACTTCAAAGCAGCTCTGCTTGTATACAAGTCTCTCCATGGCCTAGCACCAAAGTACATCTCGGACATGTTAGTGCCATATGAACCATCTCGGACTCTGAGGACCTCAGGGACCGGCCTCCTGCTGGTGCCCAGAGTCAGGACTAAACATGGGGAATCTGCGTTTCAGTTTTATGCCCCTAAAATCTGGAACAGTCTTCCTGAGGATGTGAGACAGGCCGCTACTCTGGCAATGTTCAAATCTAAACTAAAAACTGTTTTGTTTGGCTGTGCATATGACTGAAATGCTTTTCTTTGCACTCTTCTCTTTTATGTCTTGAACTAAGATTGTGATTTCTGCCATGTCTTTGTGATTTTAATGCATTTTTTCCTGTTGTGTGAAGCACTTTGAATTGCCTTGTGTACGAATTGTGCTCTACAAATAAACTTGCCTTGCCTTCTTATACCAGAGGTTTTCGTCAGCTTGGTACAGCAAGAGGCCGTGGCAAGCTGATTGCTGTGAAGCTAATGCTCTTTTTTGTTTTCCATGTTTACTTTTTAAAGCTGCATCTACAGACCGGGCTTGCTGTGAAAATGGTGTCCAGGACATGAAACACTTAAGTGAGAAAATTCAAAAAGACGAAAACACAAAAATGCATATGGACAACTGTTTGAAGTTAGCTTTATTGGGAAAGGCTAACATCGCCACACAACTGGATGATGGCCACAGACTGGCAGTAATAAACACAAAGAAGAAATAGACAAATTGTTACATTCCCTGAAAATTAACTAACTGTTATATTTTGTGGTGCATTTGAACTTGCTTTACGAGGTCATGATGAGATCGACACCTCCAACAACCCAGGTATTTTAAGGGGACTGGTCAGTTTTGCGTCTTCCTTTGACACTGCACTTAAGGAGCACTTGATCTGTCTATGTTCAAAGATACGTCCAAAACGATTCAGAATGAACTCCTTGACTGTATGCTGGCTGTAAACAAAAACTATATTCGTAATGAAGTGAAAGTGGTTGATTTCTTACCAAGCCGATGAGACGTCTGATGTTTCGAACCTGTATCAACTAGTTATGTGCTCTGTTACCTTGACTGCAAACACTTGAACTATTGTTCCCTGACTTTTGGGTCCCTCTCCTTGAGTGCCTGTTTAACATCAGAATGCCTCGGTGAGACTAAACAGGATGTAGATGACCCATCCCAGTTAAGTTTCAATGGGCCATTATCAGGTGGTCCCGCCCTGTGGGCAGGGCTTTCACAGAGTAGGATATAAACAGGAGTTCTCAGACTTGTTTCACAGAATGAGAATGACTCTTGGATGAGAGTCGAAACGCATTGTTTTTCTAAAACAGAGTCCAGATGACTGCAACTGAATCTTTTTTTTACTAATGGCACTTTTAGTTTTCAGTTCTGTTTTATGAAACAGGCACCAGCAATTGTTTATGTTCTTTATTTTATCTTAATGTAGTAATTGCTACTATAAGGTACAGTATCATTGAGATTTTTGCTTTGCTCTTTACAATCTTTTCTCACAAATGGTATCTGCCTATAAGTCATAATATTACCATGACCAAAAGTGTAAATAAAGTTTGTTTGCTTCATTAATTCAGTTGTAAGTGTGTATTTAAAATGTGTATTCATACAGTCAATGTAATATATTCACATTTGGAAATAAACATAAATAAAAAACGCGGTAGTGGTTTTCACATGATGTCGAATACCCCCCCTATATTTTGCATCACAAGCTGCCTCTGCTTGTATCCCCGGCACAAAATTAATCTAAATATTTTACATTGAGCTTCATATTCTGGATCATATCTGTCAAGTGACCGTTTATTTTAATTCTGTGGGCCATCGTAAAGAGCTTCAATATTTTGTATTATTAAATTGTCTATTTTAAATTTGATTAGCTCTTTAAATAAATAAGGCCAGCAAACAGACTCTATTGCCTTTTCAACGTCCAGACTTTATTATTACAGCTTTGTTTTGTTGTTTTTGTATATGGTTCATTGTGTGTAAAGATTGTTTTACGTTATCTTGTTTGTTGACTGTTTCTAAATCCTGTGAATCTAATTTGGGAATCTAATTCTTTTGGACATAATTGAGGTGTATAAACGATAGTTCACATTCAGAATAGAGATTGGTCGATCCTTCCCTCTTTATGTGTGAAGGATATGATGGTTTTTTTTTTAAAAATAGTCCTTTCTGCCTGTTGTTTTCTAAGCTTCCAAGCTAATAATTTTGTACCGCTTTTATAATATCTTTGTTTGGTGAAGAGCATTTTGGTATGTAATTCCTGTGAGGTCAGGTTATGAATCTCACCCCTTTTTACTCATCTTTTTTACTCATCTTTTTAAAGTCCTGTAGCCTTTGAGGATGTTAAACGTCCAACAACTTTAAGTTGTTCATTAATTAATTACTGCTTAGTATAGTCACTTGGTCATGGGTGACTGGACAGGGGCCAGCATGTAGAGTTAACACAGAGACAACCATTCACTGGGGCCGGCCATTTGCAGTTGCCAATTTACTAACACATGCATGGGAGGAAGCCAGGGAGAAACCAGAAGAGCTCATGTGATGTTGGTCTGGCCCAGGAATCAAACCCATGATCTCCTTATTTGGAGGCAAGAGCTCTAACTGCTCTGTCACTGTGCGTCAATATCTTTGACCGCTTAATTGGATACGGATAATATGTCATTAACATTAAAATATTCCTAACCATTCAGATGCCATTTTATGAATCATGTTGTAATCATTCTTGTAATTCTACTTTTGTTACATAGCTCTCTGGTCGAACACAACACACACACATAGTAACAACAACAACCGAACACAATTGAACAAACAAATGACAAAAAATTGCAAAAGAGCTCACAGGCTGATCCAAAAAGAGATCAGAGGGTGGAGGGAAAACCATTTTCAATGGAAAAAAAAGACCCTCCGGTACGTTTGATATAACTTTTTCATTTGGGAATTTACAAACCAAAGATGCAAGTACTCACCCCAGGTCTCCAGTAAAGTCCAGGGCCCTTCATTGAAATGAAGAAAATAAAGGGACCAGACCAGATCCGATATTGAATTGGCAAATGTTGACTCCTTATCCGCTGAAGTGAATCTCTTATTTTCCCATTCCCGTTGATCCTCAGCGTTCCACGTTCTTCTCGCAGGCGGGATTTCACCGGATCAAAAGCATCACGTTTATTGACCACTTGAAAAAGTGACTTGGGGCTTGGTTGAGCCTCTTTGGCCGGTTTGGCCCACGGCAAGACGTCTGGACACACTGTTTGTCACTGAAGTTGTGAAACTTCAGTATAATAGGTCTTGGACGCTGGTTTTGGGGCAGGCTTGTGTGCCAGGGAGCAGTACGCACGATCTAACTTCATTTTCCCAGCTTTTTTTTGAATATTGAGATAGTTGGGGATCCAGGTCTCCATATTGCATCTTGGTTCTCATGGAAAAATGTGTCACCATTTCAAAGGGCCCATCATTTACAAGGAAATGCTAATTGTTGAATAAAGGGTGACAGCCAGGAGGCAAACTAATATCTCGTGTTTTGGGAATGTCCTGTTGCTGAAAACTATTGACATGAAATTAGATATGCACTGCAGACTGTTTTTGACATGACCATCCCTCTTAATTTTAGAACTATGTACTTGGGCCTCAAAACTCCTGCCATGGACACAATAAATGGATACCTTCGGAATGTACCTCTGGCGGCAGAAAAAAAGGCCATTACAAGGAAATGGATAATGCAAACATCACCAACGATCAAAGACTGGAATGGCATTGTAACAGACATCAGACCAATGGAAAATAATTACAGTATGAGACTTAATTTGAAAATGGACACATTTGATAAACTTTGGACTTAATGGGACTTCAATGTGGGACTTGTGCCGTAATTTTATTTATGTTTTATCGTATTGTGCCATTATTATTATTTTACATTCTTTTTTCTATTAATATTGTTATTTTTGTACTGCTCTCTGGTCTCGTTTTGTGATTACATTTAAAAATTTGGAAAAATAAAACATTTGATGAGGTGTTAGGGGCCTGTGTTTAAAGGAGCAGGATGCAGAGAGCGGAGATGTATGCAGTGGGCAGAATAAACCTTTTCTGATTCTGATTCTAAAGTATCGCTGTATTGAAATCGCAGTACACATTGTATCATATCGTGACAAAAGCATATGGTCCCAGCCCTAATAAACATAATGTCTCTACAATGAGGGTTTCAATTCTGGTTGTAGCCCAGCACAGAGCCCTAGGGTGTCCCACCTGTGGAGACCTCACAGCAGTGTTCCCATTAGGTCAGTGGTGCCCTGAGGCCGCTTCTCTTTAGCTCTTTTCACTCCTCGCTCACAAACAGAGCAGCGTGGACAGAGGGAGAGCCGCTAGGCGCCGACTCGCAATTAGACGCTCCATTATATAAAGGCATATTCAGATAACAGGGGCACCAATGAGGTCAGTACGTGCCCTTTGTTGGGAGATTAATGAGATTTTTAATAAAACAAAAAAATGCCTTTCTTATTGTCATGAGCTAATGAGTGTGCTGGTGGCGTAGGGCCATGTGGTGGGAAAGTCCTGCAGCAGTGCCCCCTCAGCCCGCACCTGCATGTTCCAGCGCTGCCCCGCTCCTCTGTTTGTATTCAAAGCCAGGAAACAAACGAGGGTTTAATTACCATAAACTAGAATCGGCATTTAGCCCTCTGACACAAAGAATGGCAACATAGAGCTCATTGAGGTTATCAACAAGGGACACTGGTCAATTGGGTCATTGATTTGGATTGTTTGACAGACTGGGAGCCAAGGCCACAGGAGCAAGCAAAGTTCAAAAATCCCCCTCAGTTGAATTGAGAAGTTTGTCACAGAATCTGTTGGAAGGGGCTGTCAGGAGCTATTAGAGGGTATGAAAGGGCTCGGCATCAAACATGGGCTGTCCCAGCGTTGCACATTTAATTACAATTTGCATGGCTTTGTTCCTGACCCTTCAGCAGGCATGATCTGATTACAAGGGTGAACAGTTAGCGCCGGGAATGAGAGCTCGCTCACAGAAATTCTGCAACAAAATACACTTTACTCAACTCCAGACTTGGTCAAAGATGCATTTGGACACAACCTGTCTGAGAAAAAAAGCAGAGAAACAGCAGGAGTCGGTGCACAGGTGGAAGGATACGCACAGAGCCCCTGTGCTTTGGTCCGTTCCACTGCCCTGCTGCATTGTGGGAGTTTGGGGAGAGGGGGAAGCTCGTTAATTGGGAGGCACAACAACCTTTGACCCCGCTGATGCAGGGTGACAGGGCAAACGAGGAGAGGCGATTGGCTCGCAGCTTCAGCGCTTGTGTGTGCCACCAGTGGTGTTCAGGGTGGAAAAGGGCACGCACAGCAGAGTGCATGTTTCACCACGTTTTACCCACGGCTTTCCATGTTTTACTCATGGTTCCCCATTTTTTACCCATGCTTGCCCCAATATTTACTAAATCTTAAATTCTGAACTTTCAAGGGGAATAATATTTAAATTATACAAATGCATTAACAATTTAGGCAGCCACGCTACCAATTACAATAAAAATAAATGGTAAAGGTAATTTTATTTTGATTGACGAAGAATGGGAAAAGATATTTACATCTCAGTGGATAACCACAAAATCACATTTTTGGAGGGAATTCTTTTGGAAAAATGTGACCATGTCAAAGAGCCCATTACTCACAGGGAAATGCAGCTTGTTGGAGAAACTGTGGCTGCCAGGAGGCAAGCCATTTCCAAGTGTTTTGGGACTGTACTGTTGCACAGAAATATTGGACTGAAATCAACATTTGATTTCAGAACTATGTATATATATTAAAAACTCCGCCATGGAATTAGAACAAAAAATGGATGACTCAAACTGCACCAACAATCACGGACTGGGCGGACATTATAATCAACATACGGAATATGGAGATTACATTTGGACTTAACTTAAGTTTTATTTAGACGTCTTGTCGTGATTTGCTTTTCTCTCTGGTCTTCTGTTTTTAAATTATAAAAAATAAATTTTATATATATATATAAAATATATATATATATAAAATTATATATTTAATGGATTAGGAGATAGCAGCCAATATTACAACGAGACTAATATTAGCCAATCCGTGATGCGCAGCCACAACGAGACAAAACCAGCGGATGAATAAATAGGTATGAAGGAAGTAGCTGAAGCGGCATGAGTCTGCACGATGAAGCTTGCATGAGTCAGGTCCCCTGTCCTTAGACCCTCCTTCTCGGCAAGGAAAAACTTGCCTCCTCAAGAAACCTTGAGGAGTTCCACGGTGAAGGAGAGATCCGATTCTCTCGGACGGACAGGCGGACATGCTTCAATTGCAGCTAGATTGTGGAGCTGGAACCACTCAGGAGGCGAATCAGTGCTTTGAGACAGATAAACGTTCATCTGGAGTTGAAGGGGTATCTTGGGCCGAAAGAAGTTGGAACACAGTGGAGAGTGTGACCAGCTAGAAGCTGACCTGGGATTTAATCGGACCGCTGGGAGATGGAAGCGTGAGGCTGAACGTATTCTGACGCGGAGACCGGTGGGTGGAGGCAGCCCTTCTTGGTTGGAGCGAGAGGGGCAATCTGGTGCTTGAGGAGGCTAAAGTGGAACTTGGCAAAGCGGTGCTTGGAGGTGGGTGGACCTGGAAGACCGGGGCTTGAAGGGAAGTGGAACCCGTAAACGCGGTGCCCAAGGAGAAGCGACTGGAAGCTGGCAACTCGGTGCCTGAGGATAAAAATGCTGGGACCTGACGACGCGGTGCCCGAGGATAAAACGCTGGGACGTGGCGACGTGGTGCCCGAGGATGAAACGCTGGGACGTGGCGACGCGGTGAACGAGGGTAAACCGCTGGAACCTAGTGACGCGGTGCCCGAGAATAAAATGCTGCAGCCTAGCGACGCAGTGCCTGAGGATAAAACGCTGGAACCTGGCAATGCGGTGCCCGAGGATAAAACGCTGGAACCTGGCAACACAGAGCCCGAGGAGGAGCGACTGGAACCTGAAAACGCGGTGCCCAACGGGAAGCGACTGGAACCTGGCGACGCGGTGCCCAAGGGGAAGCGACTGGAACCTGGCAACGCTGGGCCCGAGGAGAGGCGACTGGAACCTGGCAACATTGTGGTGTTAGGAGGGACGGAATTGGGACCTGGCAACTCAAAACCCGAGTAGAAACAATCTATCAAACTGGTTGACTGACCCGCCAGTCCCTCCTACATTCTGTTTAAATGCAGAAGGGTCTAGAATTCGAGTCAGAGCCAATCATTTTTTTTATCCTTTTTGGAGCGATCCAATGTCTGGTGGCAGTTTTAATGCGTCACACTGAAGACCCGGAACTTGCTTTTCACCCCGGTTCCAAAACATTCTAGATGGCTAGTGATCGAGTGTGTACTTCTGCTCTCGCTCTGAAGATTTTTGAGACTAAACCGACAAAAGTCATTGAGTGACTGCATTCCATAGAATGCGGTCACTGCATTCTATTGAATGCGGTCACTAGTAGTAGTTCCAGGGTATTTTATTATTGAATGACTGCATTACATAGAATGCGGACACTATATGTTCTTGTGTATTTTATTATTATTATTATTATATTTTCCGCATTTATCCCCGTTTTTCGGTGGGCTGCACAGGTTGCATTCCTTGTCCGATTTACATAAATCAAAGTTCATGTTGTAGATCGTTGACTAGTGATTCCTGGACTTGCTTGTGGTATTACTCGGTCAACTCATTTTTTCAGGATTCGTCTTCAAATTTTCTCTATCTCTTAGAATGGCGGAATGTTAGTGATGTTGGAGCGTTGTGACATCATCGTCATAGCAACTGTACAGAGAGCGGCCATGCATTACGCAGACCGTCATGGCAACTAGGGCTTTGTGATATCATCGGCATGGCATCTGCATGTACAGAACGTGCAGAAATTGCAAAAGAAGACTGCACCTACAAATCAGTGAGCACTGACTGTGAGATATATTTATACTTGATTTTGTGTTTTTATATACACGTGTGAAAAAGTGCCTTTTGTTTTTGCATTAGGCAGTCACTCGCAATGGCTTTCTGCCATTGCCGTTTCTAGTTATTGAGTGAGTTGAGTGAGTTGAGTGACTAGTAGTTCCAGGGTATTTTATTGTTATTATTATTATTATATTTTCCACATTTATCCCCGTTTTTCGGCAGGCCGCACAGATCGCATTCCTTGTCCGATTTACGTAATTCAAAGTTCAGGTTGTAGATAGTTCTCTTCAGATTCCTGTACTTGCCTTCGGGTAATCCTCAGCCTTGTCATTTTTTCAGGATTCTGTCTCTGCTCTCTAAACTCCGCCTTAGAAATTGAAATCCTGCAGTTTAATTCCAGACCCTCACAGTTGTAAAGTAGTCCGTCAAAACGTGTTGGGACTTGCCGGTCAGGCAAGCAAACTGGTGGTCTACGAGAGGGGATACAGTGATCCCTCGCTATATCGCGTTTCATCTTTCGCGGCTTCGCTGCTTCACGGATTTTTTTTACAGTGCGGATATTTTTACAGTGCATTGTGCTCTGAATCCTGATTGGCTCAAGGGCTTTACTGTTGTCTAGAAATAAAATATTGACGCTGTACTGTATTGGTTTTTCACTTGTCAACAGTTTTGGTTTCTGTACATTCTGCCAACTTTACGTTTGCATTTTTTCTCTGTGACAAAACCCACAATGTCAGCGCACGGCACAAGAATGGGACCCTTTGGGACCCTTTGATGAGTTGTTCATTGCAGTTCTCAATTATAATCGAAGGTGGCATATCCGTTTATAAAAATCTTCTTGCTCAGAAAAAGAAAGAGCGCCAACAACGACCCATAACAATGTTCTTCTCTCGGAGAAACACTGCCACGCCTTCAGTAGAAACAGACGCTACAGCGGGGCGGAGTCAGGACGAAGAGGCACAGCTGGGACTGTGAAATACGCCAGTGACAATGTTTCCAACCTTGTATTACTATATTAAAATAATGAGGTGAGAGAGGTGATTAGTGCAGCCTACGTGATCAAACGGGATCTGACACAAAGGAGCCAAACGCGGCAGGAGCAGATGGAGCACACATAGGTGAAGCTGAGCAGCATATTTCAAATAATACAGAGATGAGCAGCTGGTGCTGCGGACAGAGGTAGTGGCTCTGTGGAAGGAGGGCAAGAATATGAGGGGTAGAATCCTGGAATTGGAGTCCAGATCTTGTGAAAACAATATCAGACTTGTGGGCTTAAATAAAAAAAATAATTGGGCTTTAAAACAGGTTTTGATTTTTTATTTCATTCTATAGTTCAGTATTGCATTGTAAAATAAAAAAAAAAAAAATAAAGCTGACTACTTCACGGTTTATCCCGCGATAAACGAGGGATCACTGTAGAGGGGGAGAGAAAGGAGAGAAGGGGGAGGAAGAAAGAGGGGAGGGTGAAGAGTTTTTATAGATATATACATTTTGTGATTTTCATTATTTTACTATTACTATTATTGATGTTATTCATTTTATTTCTTTACTCATTTATTTAGACATTTCCTTCAAGATGCCAGCTTCTTCTGTTAGAACAACAATTGGAAGCCAGAGGGGCTAGCAAATAAATGAATGAATTACTTCTGGAGGAGCCGCTGCGGCCCGCGAGTGTGGGCGGGGCGAAGAGCACTCCGCTTCCTGGGAGCGGAAAAAGGAGGAAGGAACGAGAGTGAGCAGGCAAATTGTGCTAGTCAAAGAGAAGTTTGAACAACAAGGGTTTGTTGACGGTGCGATGGAAACAAATGCCTTTCTTCATAAGCGCGATGGTGGAGACCTGCCACCGTCCAACCCAGACGGTCAAATGTAGAGAGGAATGACGATCGTGCACGAAGCGCGCTAATAGGCGAGGCTGCCAGGAGGACCCGTGGTGGAGGCCCGTGAGTGCGGGAGGATCTGAATCCTGAACTAGAGGGTCATTCATTCATTGATTAATTTTATTTATTTTATTACAAGGAAAACCCAATGAGAAAAGTTCTCTTTTTCATCTGTTCCCTGTTAAAACATAACACAAAATAAACAACAAACACAGGATACTAAAACACAATCAATAAAATTAACCAATTCATAAAAAGACATTTATACATACAATATGCAGTAAAATTATATAAAACAAGTGCATCAGCACTGTATTTGTTCATTGACAATGGCAATAAATATATCCTGATTCCTGATCCTGATTCTCCTGTAATGAACCTTAGAGCTGAATGAAAAACCGAGTTCAGAGGTTTTAACACTGTTGCTGTAGAATGCATATATATATAATGTCAGCATAATCTAGAACTGAAAGAAATGTAGCCTGGATTAACTGTTTTCTACAATTAAGAGGAAAACATTCTTTATTTCTAAAGAAGAATGACAATCTGGCTTTAAGATTATTTGTCAGCTCTTGTACGTGTTTGTTGATGTTTGTTGAAGGAGAGTTTAAGTATTTGTAATGGGGTACTTGTTCAATCATATTACCATCAAGCGTGAGAATAAATTTATTTTTTGGGTCAATTGAGTGTCTTTTGGAGAAGAGCATACATTTTGTTTTATTTGAATTAATCATTTTAAATGAACACATTTGTGTTGGATGAAGTGAAAATCCTCTTGAATATTTTTAATCACTTGTGCACAAGAAGGTGCCTTAGCATACAGAATCGTATCAACTGCATACTGCGTTTTAGATGATGCCCAATTGAGTTTTATATAAATTGTAAATAACAGTGGTCGAAGGACAGAGCATTGTGGAACACCGTTATGAAGGTAAGAAAAGTCAGATTGAAAGCCATCATCAGAAAAAGCTTGAGCTCTATGTGTGAGGTAATCTGCAAACCATTTTTTAGAATTGGCATCAAATCCAATAGCATCCAGACGCTCCAAGAGAATACAATGACCTACTGAAGGCCTTTGACAAATCAACAAAAACAGCAGCACATTCCTCATGGCTGTCCAATGCAATAGCAATATAATTTATAACTTTGGTAGCAGCTGTGCTAGTGCTATGTCCTGGTCTATATCCAGACTGGTAGCTGTTTAAAATGGAACATTTGGTTAAGAACGCACGCAACTGGTTACTTATTAGCTTCTCCCAAGAGTTTTGCTCAGCAGGATAGTTTTGAGATTGGACGGAAATTATTCAAATCATTTTTCTGGTCTCCTTTGTGGAAAGGGAGAACAAAAGCATTTTTCCACAGTAATGGGATACTTTTAGTTTTAATTGTGAGATTAAAAACATGAGTTAAACGATTTACTATTAGCGGGGCTGATAACAAAAGTAACCTAGGTTCGAGGGTGTCAGCTTCAGTGGACTTTCTTGGCTCTATAGAGAGCAAAATATTAAATACTTCATACTGTGTAAAGGGCTTAAGGGAAAATACTTAATCATCAGGTCTATTTTCATGTATTTGGGCAGCAGCAACAGATGGAGCAGCAGCATCAAAGATATTTCCAGAGTCAGCAAAGTGCTGATTAAACGCATCACAAATAGCTTTTTTGTCATCGAGCTGATTGAATCCTTAATAATTTCATTTGGTAAAGAGGGAGTAGAATTTTGTGATAAGGATTTTACCGTTTGCCAAAATTTAGCAGAATTGTCCTGTGTTTCCATGAGAGTATTGAAGTAGTAAGACGTTTTGGCTTTACGAACAGTACAGACATACTGTATTGTACATACTTAGGACAAAACTGCTGCCAATCTGCTTTGGTTGCCGTGGCTGCTGCTCAGGCTTTGTCACGCTCTTGAGATAATGACTCTGACTCTTTCAAGAGGAGCATGTTTATTAGTAATTTCATTAAATGTTTTAATGAAAAAATTCCGTGCTGTGTTGGGTTATAGAATACTAGTGGTAAACCCAACGTCACTATAGAACAGATGACAGAAAATGCTTGCTCATTAAAATGCTTATAGGACCTTTTAACAGTTATACTTGATTTAATACATTTTGTGTTCCACACACACCCAACAGGACAGTGGTCACTAAAGTCCAGAGGAAAGACACCACTACAATGGTCATTCTGAGGCTTGTTGCTTAAGATAATGTTCAATAATTTAGCTTTAAGTGGGTCTTTAGGGTCAAGTCGGGTGGGAGCAGTAATAAGTTGTGTGAGGTTTAATTCTTTACAATAGTTTTTTAGACTGTCAGAAGTTTTGGATAACCAATCGATATTCATGTCACCTAAAACAAGTAACTCAGAATTATCTGAAAGTGGAAAGGAAGGTAAAGAAGTCCTCTAGCTCACCGACAGGAGCAGACGGAGGTCCATAAAACCCTATAACTGTCCCTATAACCCTATAACTGTCATTTTTCCAGTATTATTTTTACCCAACCCCATCTCTAGGGCTATGTATTCAAAACTCTTTGACTTGGAGACTTTGGAATTTACAGTTGCAGTAAAACAAAATTTTATAAGTACTGCTACTCCACCTCCTTTACTGGGTCTATCACAATGGAATATATTATAATTGTCCAATGAAATGTCAGCGTCTGAGATCCTGGAGGTGAGCCATGTTTCAGAGAATAGGAATATATCAGGATTTGCTTGTTTTGCCGACACTCTAATTGATGTTAAATGTTGATATATTTAAGTCAGTGTTTTGAACTTTATCGGATTGAGTATTTGTTATGGGCAGGCTTTTAGTAGGTTTAATGTTGATTAGATATGATTTGTAGTTTTTCAGTCTGTTTTAAATCTGTTCCATTTATTTTTCACTACATGATTGTCACCTGATTCCTTTGCCATTTGCATAGGTGCAATAGAGTGTTGGGCAGGTTGAGGCCCTGACACTAATGTTCTCCTTGTGATCCTGAGCATTGAAGTCCTGATTGTCACACATTGACTGCTGCAGATGCAAGAGTGAGGTCGATGTAAAAAGATAGAAGACGAGAACCATACATATTTGGATGATGTAGATCACGTTTAAATAGTTCAAGTTCAAGAGCGGATCCATTGAAAGGTGAGGAACAAGTGCGTATTCCGCCATCATGGAGTGTGTGCACGAAGTCACAAAACACTGATGTGTGTGACCTGGATGCTTCAATAGTGTAGCTGCAGGAAGGGCCGTGAAAGGGGTGTGGTCCTGCTCCCGAAACTAAGATAACAAGCTTATCTTCATGCAGCCCGGTGTATGCTCCAAAGGTATCCATGTATTATGTTCCTGGCAGGGGTTTTGAGGCCCAGGTGCATGGTTCGGAAATCAAGTGGGATGGTGACATTCAAAAGCATTAATTGATTTCAGTCAAATATTTCCAAGCAACAGGACAGTTCCAAAAAAACGTAAGGGTTTGCCTCCTGGCTGCCACAGTTTTTCCAACAGTTAGCATTTCCCTGTGAATAATGAGCACACCAGAGGTGGTTAACGTGGTGTGTGAGTTGAGGTCTTGTTTTTGACGATGGTATTACTCATGTACATTTATTGATGAGAAATAACTCCCACAGGACTCTGATGTAAAAAAAAGAGTTAACAAGGTTTAATCCACAGTTTTTTAAAACTTCTTACAGGAGTAATCAAATAAAGCTATTCTCCAAAAATAGAATACTAGGTTAAGAAAACTATTTGGCTTTGTAATTTGCGCTGTCTCACCTGAATAGTATGATGCTATAGTACCTCATCATCCAAACAGAGCACTTCGCTCTCTAAACGCTGGACTTCTGGTGGTCCCAAGAGTCTCTAAAAGCACAGTAGGAGGTAGAGCGTTTAGCTTCCAAGCTCCTGTGTTGTGGAATCAGCTCCTGTCCATGTTAAAGAGGCCGACACAGTCTCTTCATTTAAGACCAGGCTTAAAACGTTCCTCTTTGAAATGGCTTATGAGCAGGCCAGTTAGGAACAGAAATAAAAACCTACAGTTCCCAGCTATGCTGCCTTACTCTACTCCATATGAACAGTTCTTCATCAGCCTCGAAGAATTGGTTCTCCTCCTGAGTGGGTCCAGCTCCACTGTCTCTCTCACGTCCTTCTGTCCGTCTAAGGGAGTCGGATCTCTCCTTCACTGTGGGACACCTACAGCCCCTCGAGGCAACTAATGTTGTGATTTTGGGCATTACAAAAAAACATTGAATTGAATCGAATTGAACCTGAACTGTCTTTCTAGGGTGTTCCTAGCTCTATCTCTCTTAAAGTGACAGTAACATATTTACATCAGAGTAGGCAAAGGATTACAAATAAATTCCACAAATAAAATGAATGTAATCAAATGAATTTAGCTTATTCAACCAACCAAATTATATTTCTGTGAAACGTAAAATGACAAACACAATATAACACTCTGTAAACTTATACATGAACTAAACATGCTCAATTGGGATCAGACATAAAGGAGTCAAACGTGGCAGGAGCGGAGGTGAGAGAGGTGATTAGTGCAGCCTACGTGATCAAACGGGATCTGACACAAAGGAGCCAAACGCGGCAGGAGCAGATGGAGCACACATAGGTGAAGCTGAGCAGCATATTTCAAATAATACAGATGAGCAGCTGGTGCTGCGGACAGAGGTAGTGGCTCTGTGGAAGGAGGGCAAGAATATGAGGGGTAGAATCCTGGAATTGGAGTCCAGATCTTGTGAAAACAATATCAGACTTGTGGGCTTACCGGAAGTAGAAGAAGGTAAAAATATTGAAACCTTTCCTGAGAAGGTCATTCATGAGCTAATTCAGGGCTCAGGAGTTGCTGTCCAAACCCATCACAATAGAAAGAGCTGATAAACCACGAGGCCTGACTATGAAGTTTCTTAGTCGCGTCATGAAGGCTGCAAAGGCTAAAGGAGAGTGTTCTTCGCCCTGGATATTCCATCTGAGATTTGTCAATAGCAAGAAGAGTTTCGTCACATTTGTGAGGAATTCAAAAAGAGAAGGCTGAGACATTTTCACAACTGAGCAGTGAAAAGAGATGGAGCTAACAGCATTGGGTATGTGAGTTCCGACTGTGGTCACATCGTGATACATTCCTGTTGATTTGAAGAGACTAATGATAGTTAGCCAAGACCTGTCAGGTACCACCAATTCTGCCCCAAACCAATGAGTTTATTTGTTTTTCCTGCCGACAGCCTGGGCACAAAGCCTCAGTTTTCCCAGTCCGTAAAGCTAAAGTTAGCGGAGTGTGCTATCCTCCAAGACCAGAGTCAGAGGGCACTAGTGAGACTAACAGTACAGTGCAACGCTGTAAAAATTTACTAATTAATGGCCAAAAGGTTATTGCTTTGCTGGACACTGGTAGTTTCACTTCCCTGATCAAACGTAGCTCAATGCCAGTTAGCAGCATGGACTATGGCAAGACAGTGGACATTTTGTGTGCGCGGGGATAGCCACCTCTATCCTACTGTGGAGGTTACCGTGATGGTTGCAGACCAGTCCTATCTTGTGACTGTGGGAGTAGTATAAAACTTACCTGTGGATGCTATTCTTGGTTGGGACCTGTTGTCTGGGGATGTTGAGACTGGGGCGAATGACGAATGTGGTGGAAATATGTCATGTCCTGTTCTCACCCGGACACAAGTAAAAGCCAGCGTCCAACCTCTGCCAGACTTGGACAATAGTTTGTGTGAGGTTGGCACCAAAGGGCCAAGAAAATCCCGGCGTCAGCGACTGTTTGAAAAACAAATGTGGACTGTAAACCCTGAAAATTGTGATTATTTTGTGTGAGATGTGCCTAAAAAAGGTTTCTGTGTTGCAAAGCAATGAAATAACTAGGAAATGTCTGTTTGCTAAGGTGGGGAAAGAAACCATTATTGACAATGGGGTGTTGTAGATTTTTGGTAATGAGTGTAAACATCTTAACTGTAGGAGCCTGGTCAATCATTTAGCACTCACAGTTCCATGGTGAGGAAACGTTCTTACGCATCAGTTCCAGATTTGATTGGCCGTCCATGTATATTGGCATTCACAAATACTGTGCAACATGTCCTGCCTGTCAGAAAACATGTCCTGTGCGCAAGTCTGACCGTGCCTTTTTGCAGCCTCTTCCAGTGATCTCCACTCCCGATAGAAGGAATGCTATGGACATTGTGGGGGACATTGTGGGGTACATCAGTACATCCTGGTCATCTCGGACTATGCTACCAGATTTCCAGAGGCTTTTCCGCTGAGAACCAACTGTTCTCCAGGGTTGGATTACCCAATGAGATTCTCACGGACCAAGGCACAAACTTCACGTCTCGTCTGATGCACCTCTTCCAGCAGAAACTTGGAATTACATCCCTCAAAACCACCCCGTACCACCCACAAACTAATGGACTAGTTGAGAGGTTTAATCAGACGCTGAAACGGATGCTCCAGAAGTTTGTGGATGATACAAGCAAAGACTGGGACTGCTGGTTATCCTTTGTTTTGTTTGCCTATCCAGAGTTCCCACAGGCGTCAACTGGATTTTCTCCATTTGAGCTGTTGTACGGTTGGGATGTTCAGGGGCTGTTGGACCTTCTCCGCAAACATTGGGTTTGTACTTGAAATGCCAGAGTGACTGTCCAAGTACTTATAGGTGGCAGAGAAGAACTTGCAAGGTGCTCAAAAAGATCAGAAGACCTGGTACGACTTCCAAGCCCGCATTCGTGAGTTCCAACCTGGTCTGAAGGTGCAGAGTACGCATATATATATATTTTTAGACTGTTGTCTCCCTATTTGTCTAATGTCTGTATTGTTGTCTGTTGTTGTCTGTCTTTTGCTGTTTTTGTTCTTGTTGTCCTTGTTACTGTTTTGTTACTGTTGGAGTGGCGTTGTTAGCAGCCATAGTCCTGGCCGTATCTGCTGCAGTAGCCGCTCAGCTGAAAGCAGAGGGAGTAACCTAAGCACGCTTGGATGAAGTCGAGCAGCGTATTTCAGACAATACGGATGATTTGCAGAAATAAGTGCTGTATCTTATTGAATGAAATAGGATTGATTGATTTATGGAGGGAAATGAACCCTAGGGCACGCCAGTACACCCATTTTTCTAATCCAGTAAAGACAGATCTAAAATCACTGAAGCAGATATAGGCACAATAGACCTTAGTGATCATGCTCCGATCTACATTTCTGTAGATTTGGAGGAAAGACGAAAAAACACTGTGGCGGTTCAATGCTAGCCTGCTTAATGACTCTTTGTTTAAGGAAAAAATGTCCAACAACATTAAGACTTATCTGGAAGAAAATAATACTGGGGAATTTTCTCCGCCCATCCTTTGGGATGCTTCCAAAGTAGTCTTGAGAGGACAAATTATAGACATAACTGCCGAAAAAAGAAACAAAGGGAGAAAAAGCTTAAAGATCTTGAAGAAAAAAATTAATTGTTGGGGGATAGCCAAGCCAAAAAGGGGTGCCCTGAAATGCTACAAGAAATTAAAAAGGACTGACTTCACAGGAAATAATTAAGAAAGTGCTCCAAAAAAAGATGAGAGTGGATAAAAATGTTCTAAATTACTATCTTGGGAACTTAAAAAACAACAAACTGAAAGAACAATTTTTAAAATACGGAACAGGCAAATTATGTAATCTTATTTTAACAAGACCAAATTCAATCAACATTTGAATCCTTCTATACTTCTTTTTTTTTTTTTTAATTCCAGACAATAAAGAAGATATAACTTTCTTTCTGGAAACCCTCAATTTGCCAGAAGAACAAAGTAAAAAATTAGGAGCTGCAATAACAGTTTTGGAAATACAAGGCACAATCAAAAGACTAAAGAACAATAAATCTCTGTGGAGCGATGGGTTCACCTCAGAGTGGTATAAAGCTTTAAAAGACACTTACTCCTTTCCTTTTGGCAACTTTAATTGGCACTTAAGAAAACTCAGACCCCTCCAGGTTGGAAAAAAGCCATTATATCCCTGATACCTAAAGAAAGGAAGGAACAATTGGATTGAGCCTCATATAGACTCATTTCGATTCTGAATGTGGACTATCGTATATACACCTCAATTATGTAAAAAAAAGAATGGAACAAATACTCCCCAACTTCATTATCAAACGACAAACACAAGACAACATAAGATGATCCTTACATATAATGAATCATATACAAAAACAACAAAACAAAGCCGTAATTATTAGTTTGGACGCTGAGAAGGCTTTAGATTCTTACTTGGCCAGATTTATTTAAAGTGATAAACATATTTTTAAAATGACAATTTAATTCATAAAAAATATTGGGGCTCTTTACAATGGTCCAACATCAAGAATTAAAATCAATGGTCATCTGACAGGTCCACTGACTCTGGAAAGGGGGGTCAGGCAGGGCTTTTAAATTGTTTTTTAATGCATGCCCTTTGGTTTTTATAATTGATCAGTGTTTTATGTTGCACCTTAAGGCCGAGACAAGTTTCTATGTTTGTGAATTTTGTTCATTGACAATGGTAATAAACGCCTTTCGGATTCTGATTCTGTGCCTGGTCTCCCCTCCTGTTGGCTTCCTGTTGATGGGTCGGAACTTAAAAGTGCCTGCTATGCGGATCATGTTCTATTATTGAAAATATGTAGGGGTCGCACATCTTCATTTAAAAAAAAAAAATAATAATAATAATGATAATTGTCTAACCAAAAATACTCACATCACTTTTTTTTGCTACAACAAACAAGTAAACGCTTAAGTGTCTCTGTCCTCAGAGCGCTTACAGTCTATTGTGGTGGGCTTGCTTTTGTAGGATTCCACCAGGTGGACTGGAGGCCCAATTAATTGGGTTAATCATTGTTGTTTTACAATTAACACATCCAGTTAGCCCAAAAAACATTTAAAACTAAAGTCGAAAAAGATTCAGTTGTAGTCATCTGGACTGTTTTAGAAAAAACAAAACGTTTCAACTCTCATCCAAGAGTCATTCTCAATCAGTGAAGCAAGTCTGAGAACTCCTGTTTTTATCCTACTCTGTGAGAGCCCTGCCCACAGGGCGGGACCTCCTGCTATTGGCCAATTGAAACTGGGATGGGCCTATTGTTCTGTAGTTCCCTGCTTCACCTTGAGTGCCTATTTAGCATCCGAATGCCCCAGGCGTCTCCAGGGTTTCAGCAGACCATTATAAACAACTGGAAGGTTGAATCTTCAACTTCCATTACGGTTTAAGGAAGGATTCTCTTTTTTAACAAAGATGGCCTCCTTAACTCCTCTTTCAAACCATCTTTTCTCCCTGCTCAGAATCTCCACCTCACTGTCTTCAATAGAGTGGTTTGTGGCTTTGAGATGAAGATGTACAGCGCTTTGGGGTCCTGAACTTGCATGTCTTCTGTGTTGATAAAGCCTCTTATGAAGTGGCTGTTTAGTCTCACCTATGTACCGCTCTTTACAACTTTCTTCACTGCATTGGATAGAATACACTACATTGCTGTGTTTTTGTGTCGGCATCTTGTCCTTAGGGTGAACCAGTTTTTGTCTTAACGTGTTTCCTGGTTTGAAATAAACAGGGACTTTGTGTTGTCTAAAAATGTGTTGCAGTTTTTCTGACAGTCCCGAGACATAAGGGATAGAGACACCCCTTCTTCTTGGTTCTGTTTCCCTTTTGTCCATTTTTGTCCTGCTTTTTGGTTCTCTTCACATTGTTCAGAGCCCAAGTCGGGTATCCACAGGCTGAGAGAGCATTCCGGACGTGTGTTTCCTCTTTCCTCTTGCCCTCTGAGCTGGTGGGCACCTCGTTTTGTTTTGGGTTTTTCTAAACCAGATGACTACAACTGAATCTTTTTTGACAATGGAACACTCCTGGACGAATGAGGGATTACGCCGACATTTAAAACTAAAGTAATAATTTTGTCCATTTGGTACCCTAGTGTTCAGTGTTGAAATTCAGTTGTGACAACAAGACATAAAACAACAATGATTCAACCAACCGTAATTAAACTGATGGTACTGATTTGACGTAACTGATTAGCCCACAACACTTCTTTTGAGGGCAATTTAAAAAATGCGAGTGGAAACATTTTGGGCATTACTGCGCGGGAAGCATGGTTTTGCTTTTACCATACGGCGCAATGTGTGGGCCCGTTCATGCTCCGCTCTCTAACATGAGCTTTTAGAACCAGAGCGGAAAGCAGCTTCTTTTATAGACCTGCACATCCACTCTGCACAGCCTCAAACCCATGGATCTATGCTCAAACCACGCTGAATAAACCTGTGTGGGAATCAAGGGTGTTTACAGGTTTTGCCCTAACTGAGCATGTGCGAGGAGAAGCGAAGCAACAGCAGCGCAAAGTTTCAACAAAGTGACGATAAAACGATCTTTTAGAGACAAGTAGCTAAGGCTCTGTTCATGTTTCCAATGATTAGATGTTAGTTAGAAATACAGGCATTAATTTAACAACATAGAGCGCAAATTTGTTCGCCACTGTTACATATATTTCAAAAAGAAAATAAGTGTATACCTGGAGCCAGTCCAGGCTAGACCCTCGACCCCTCCGGGAGGTAATATCTTGCATGGGCCGCTTTAGACCCTCAAATATTTACAAGTGCTTACACAATATGTTTTCCTTTTTTGCATCTAATGAAGCATGAGGAAAAACAATTCCACGGCTTCTCTGATGATGGTAGTTCAATGTGGTTTTACGTCAGAAAGCTCCATGAATTGCTTTATCAACAGGCCATTTTCCAAATGACATGGGCTGACGATGGAATGACGATAGTTGAAATGATATGATTTCGCACAGTGAGTCTGGCGCACTGAAGTGAAAAGCATTCTCCTTGTGCTTTCTGTACTCTCTGAACCCTGAAATAATGAGCCCTCCTTGTTCATTAGTGTCTACTCGCTCAATCATAACACATCAGAGATGAGTTTAGCATTCAGGCGCAGGACAATTGACCTTGTGTGTGCCCTTCCTCACCAGCGAGCTGTCACAAGGCTTCATCCAAATTGAGGCAATTAGTTGCAATGTGTCTCTCCCATTAAGCCCAGTGTGTCCACTGTGTGCTAATGACAGCAGGGAGACATGGCCTAATCAGGCCCAGTGTTTCCCTAAAGTTCACATCACTAAACATGCACACCCACAGAGAGCTCCGCCATGGGCACCAGCCAAAACCCATCTGCTAATGTACAGGACATGGCCACATAAAGGGTATTCTTGGTCTGCTTCACATCAGCAACATACTCTTTCTGCGCCCAAACACTGCTCTGACGCCTTTGTCTCTGCCTAATTGACAGACAGTATCTAAATTTATTTAATGCTCACATGTTGTGATACCTTTACAAATCAGTGCAAAAAGACAAATAAGACTCCTTTTGGGCAGCAGTAGAATAAAGTAAAGAGTTTATTTGAAAATGTCCTTTATTGGACTTCCGGGTATGACGTCAGGCTAGAGACACACACTGCCGAAATTTTCCTTAAGAAAATCACTGTTTTACCCACATAATCCCAAGAAACAAGGAGAAAGAGATGAGTGTACACAGAAAACACAGGACAGGTAAGACCACGGGAGCTAAACAATCAAAGCTGATCGACCATGGCCTTGGTGGAAAACAGAGTGTCTCACGAGCTAATGAGGCTAATATGGCTGACAAGCCCAGCGCTCCCAATCGCTCGGCCCCCGCCGGAGAGTCTCCAGGCCTGTCCCTATCGGAAGGACAAACGGACATAACTTTACAACAGGTGGCGTCATTGAGAGCTGAGGTGAGAGTGGGAAACAACAATATCAAGCTTGACCAAATAGAAGCCAACATAATGGAGCTGAAGGCGGGAGGTGGAGGCGAAGCATGCATTGGTGAGGCAAAGCAGCATATCTCGGACATTATGGAGGGGTTGCAGGAGCTGAATGCCGATGGGGAGACACTGCGGCCAGAGAACAAGAATATGAAAGGTAGGGCTCTGGATTTGGAGTCTAGGTCCCACAGAAAAAATCTTTGGAGGGTGAGGAGGGGGACAACACTGAAAGCTTCCTCGCAAAGTTGATCCCGGATATCGTTTCTGCAAATACAGGAGATTGGGTTTGTGGGTAAATGGGAAAAATATTTACAGAAGTTGACGGAGGAGGTAGTGTCCATCCATCCATCTTCTTATCCGCTTATCCAGGGCTGGGTCGCGGGGGCAGCAGTCTAAGCAGGGACTCCCAGACTTCCCCCTCCCCAGACACTTCCTCCAACTACTCCCCAAAGGTCTCCCTGCCTGCTCCTGATACCAATCCTCCGAAAGAATTGAATACACTCCCTCCTCTTTCCGGTGGGACATGCCCGAATCTGGACGAGGATCCCACCGGAAAGAGGAGGGAGTGTATTCAATTTTTTTGAAGGATTGGTATCAGGAGCAGGCAGGGAGACCTTTGGGGAGCCCTTAATTCTGAATGAACTTGCCTCCTTTTTACAATCTTTTATACGATCAGCATTGGGTTCAGTGCATGTTCTTGGCATGAACCCTTTTTTTTTCATTTTGTTTTTTCACCTGTCACATGTTTCTGTAGTTTTTGTGTTTGTATGTTGTTTTCGACCAGCGAGTTTTATAACATTAGTAAATTAACAAGAGCAAAATCAATACAATCAACCCAATGGCATCGGAACTGAGTAGCATCCTATAACATTAACGGCATGCTGAGCCCAATAAAACAATCAAAAATATTAACAAAAATGAGAAAGAAAAACAGACACGCGTTATAGAACAACAAAAAGTAACCACTTTATAATTTTTTTTACTTTTCATCCTACAGAGGAAAAACCCAGGAGGGGAGTTGCAATAATGATTTATTATTGTTCTTTTAAGAATGTTATGGCCCAAAGGCTTTCTTTGACAGGAAAGTCAAGCCTGAAATGGGGGAGAGGAGAGATGGGAGGACATGCAGCACACCGTTGGAGTCAGGAATTGAACTAACCACACGGCCGCCGGTTAGCACTGCAACAATGATTTCAAAACACATAACTTTTGTACACAGTTTTGAATAAAGACAAATTCCATTAATGGAATGGTTTATACTCCACTAGGGAGCAATATAACCTTCCATACAAATATTAAAGACCTGATTGCAAACCCTCAGAGTGGTCTGTGGCGGCAATTAGAATCTTGTTTTATGAACAATATAGGACTGAATAAGATCGGGAGGGAGAACCCCTGCGTACACCAGTATTCCAATCTCTCTAATCCATAAACAATATACTCCAATATATATATATATATATATATATATATATATATATATATTAATATATATATATATATATATATATATATATATATATATATATATAAAAATTAATAATAATATAATTATCTTCCAAAATCACTGAGGCAGATGTAGGCACACTAGACTTAAGTGACCTACAAACACTCTTTGGAGCTTCAATGCCAGCCTGCTTAATGACTCTTTGTTTATAAAAAAAGGAAATTATAATGGTGAAACTTCCCCGCCCATCCTCTGGGATGCTGCTAAAGCATTTTTTACAGGAAAATTTACTGCCATTGCTTCGGCAAAAAAGAAACTAAGGGAGAAAACGCTAAATGATCTGCAAGAAATACTAAAAATTTTGGTCAAAAACTAATGCAATGTGGTTGGAGCCAATGCAGCTAACAAAAGTGGGAACAAGAGGGAGACAAAGCCCACTGAAAAGGCTATTGAAGCAACATTTACCAGCTATCTTAACTAAAGGAGACATTTTTTAAAAACGAGACCAAAATCAATCATTTTAATCCTATAAAAAACTTTTTTCTAAAATCTGAATGATGATGAAATTATTTTTTGGACACCCTCAATTTGTCTGTTATGACAGAAGAACACAATAAAAAATTAGGAGCTGAAAAAACAATATTGGAAATACAAGGTCCAATCCAGAGACCAAAGAACAATAAAGCTCAATCATATCTCTAATACCTAAATAAGGGAAGGACCGACTCAATTGTGCCTCATATAGACATTTCTATTCTGAATGTGGACTATCGCATATACGCCTTCATTCCCAAATTAACGGTTGTGTCTACAAGTTCAAGTTATATGTGTTATACATGGTCACTAAAAGCAGCACTGTGTTTCTAATGTATCTTTTTTGTCCATGTCCTATTGTAGTACATATCGCTGTGTCCTCTTTTTTTTTTAGGGACAAGTGCTGTAAATTAGCTCCGGCTATAAGCACTATGATGCATGTATCAGGCTGCTGTGTTACAGTTAGTCAGTGTTTTTGTATCTGTCCCTATTCAAATAAACCAATAAATAAAAAATTTATAAACATTTGAACTATTGCAACCATTTCCGTTTCTTTTACAAAACAGTAACAATAATGAGGACAATAATGAGGACGACAAGAAAAATAGCAAAACAGCAAAAGATAGACAACAATGCAGACATTAGACAAGTAGAGGGACAACAGTCTAGAAACTTCAGAGCAGGATGATTGTGTGTGCGCGCGTGTGTATATGTGTGTGTGTGTGTGCGTGCGTTTGTACGTGTGTGCGTATGGGTGTGTGCGTGGATGTACGTGTGTTTGCGTGTGTATGTTTTTTGTGCCTATGTATGCGTGAGTGTATGTGTGTATGCATTCAAATTTACATTATCATTACCTTCATCACATATATTGTCTCCTTGTCTCCTCCTCTCCCTCCAGTGCAGACGTGTTTTTCTCTGCTCCCCCGCTGCCTGCTACTTCTGCCTCTCTCGTCGTGTTTTTTTGCTCTTTTTCCCTCTAAATCACAGTGCGCTGGATCACCTGTTGTCCTCCGAAATAATGAATCTGATTGATTGGTCTCTGAGTGCATTGGATAAAGTTTTTTCCCGGGAGAGAAAAGCAACGTTCCTGACGGGACGTACGGGACTATTACAAGAACTGGCAGGTTCTATGCATCGAGCCCCTGCTCATAGAAGATGTGGAGGACCTATTTGTATTTGGATTCATGATAGCAGGATTCCTCTAATTGGGCTCGGAGTCGCACTGGTCTATCGGAAAATTGGGAAGACAGAAAAATTCACCCAAACAACTGTCTGACAACAACAATAAAAGGTTTTTGGATTTGAGTGAAAGAATGAAAGGACTCGAACAGAGACTTGAGCACGGCACGGTGCAACTCACTGATCTGAACCGTAACATCTTTTTTCGGACCATGGAGACGCAAAAGACTTTGGGGGGTTCAATCAAGGATATGGGAACTTTTCGCTGTCGGACGGAGTAACTCAATGAATCAAGCTGATCGCACACAGAGGACCAGAAACGATTGGATTATTTGATCGTAAATCATTGATCAACAAAATGTATTAAAGCACTTATTTCTCTTTTCGCTGCTGTGCCTTGTATCTCTCTCCCTTTTCTTATCTGGCTCCGGGCTGGAGAGCAACAAGCGTTCAAGGCCGTGCTGAAGACACACAGACACTTACACAAAACAAAATTTGGCCTTCACTCACCGTCTGCACATCCCACATCTTAATCTTTGTCTTATCTTGTTTGTGTCCCATCCCCCAATATCCACTGAAAATAATCCATCACGTTGACCTGTGGTAATGTACTCAATATGTGTTGTTTATCATTGTATGCTTATTGCTGAACTGCTTTTTCATTTTCTAAGAGTTCAAGTACCCGAGTAGGCGCTGTGCTAAAGCAAGCAGCCCCGGTGGCTGATGCTCTTTATGCATGTCTCTCATGTCGCATCTGTCATCAAGTCACGTTCCTATGTTGTGAATTTGTTCATTGACAATGGCAATAAATATATCCTGATCCTAATCCTGATCCTGATACATGTAGATATAGTAATCTTTTTAAAATAGCAATCAATTATATACCATTACTACTCATTGTTCATTGCATCTTTATATATATATATATAAAGATGCAAAGGTATATATATATATATATATATATATATATATATATATAACATATACATATACATACAGTTCATACACATGTCTGATAATCTCCCCCCACATAATTTCTGCCCCTTCTTTTTGTGTATGCTATTGTGGGTTTTCCAGTGCATGAGGATAGTTTTCTTGACGATGGTTAGAGCTGTGAGGAGTGTTTTGAAGTTTATGGTTTTTTCTGTAATTTTTGTGAGATCCCCTAACAGGGAGATAATGGGATGTGGCAGCCCACTATAGTGGATAGTGACTGTGTGACCTCTTCCCAAAAGTGTTTGACTGGAGTGCTGTGTCTGGTTGCATGGATATATGTGTCTATACTTTTCTGAGTGCAATGTGTGCAAATCTCTGATGTGAAACCCATTTTAGCTAATTTGTTAACCGTGTAATGTGTTCTGTGAAGTGTTTTGTATTGTATTAATTGTAAATTGGCATTTTTGGACATAAAATAAATATTTTTATAGATTTGGGTCCAGAAGTTGGTATCAGGAGTAATTGAAAGGTCATTTTCCCATTTTATTGTTGGTAGGCATATGGTCTGAGATGGCTTTGAAATTATTTTTTATGTTTTAGAGAGAAGTTTCTTTGAAGAAGAGATATTAATCAAGTCTGATATTGTAGGTGGGAGTTCTAAATTTGTGTCTGACATTTCTTTTTTCCATAACGGATGATTTGATTTGTAGGTATTTAAAAAAAGGATTGCTCCTGATGCCAAACTCCTGGACCAAATGTGGAAATGTTGTTAATATGTTGTTTTTAAAAATATGTTTAATGAGGGTGATGCCCTTTTCAGCCCATGTTAGGAAGTTTAGTGTTTTTTTATTGCTTAAGAAGTCAGGGTTTTTCCAAAGTGGGGTATAGTTAGATGGGGCAAGTGTGGAATTTGTGATTTGGTGAAATTAGACGCGAAACAAATAACTTCAAATTAAGGTTCCTAATTAGGTGCACTACCCCGTTTTGCAGATCTCCAGTGTATTTAGATGCACATAACGAAGAAAATAAATTAATAACGAGCAAAAAAGAAATAAGACCAAAAAGGAAGACAAACTGAGGCTCTAGACGAGCAATTAGCTCCTCGTGGATGTTAGCTCACAAGGTTTGTGTACTTTTATTGTGTGTAATTTGATGGATGTAAAGTACTAAATGGGTATAATTTAATTTATTTATTTAATATATTTCCTTTTGTAACCAGTTCTCACGGGTTGCCAAGGCAACCTCGTGCTCATGCTAAATCCTTCAGGGTGTTACAACACTGCTCAGATTCCTCAATGTGTGCTCCAGTTATTCCATCTGCTTTCAGTTTAGCGGTCACTGCCTTATACACTGCCGGAGCTATGGTAGCCAACAACTCGGCTCTCAGCGACTCCATGGCACGCTGCACTTCGGACATCTTGAGACACCGCTGATGACCAATTACATTCTCTCTCCCTTCCAATGCAAAGATGCACGAGAGTCTCCATCCGGGGAGGGAGCGCAGCTCTCAGGTTTGCTAGCCTTGTTAGCCTCATTAGCCTCGCTAGCCTTGTTAGCGTGTCATGCGGGTTGTTTTACAATGGAGCCGTGGGCCATCAGCTTTGTTTGTTTTGGTCCTGTGGCGCTACCGGACTTGTGTCTTCCTTGTTTACTCATTGTTCTTTGGGATTAGGTGGGTCAAACGATGATTTTAACACCACATTTTGCAGCAGCGGTGTGAAGTGCGTCAACTCATGCATCACCAAGACCAGAAGTCCCCATTAATTTCCTGTCTGCTAAATCTACAATGACCTCGGTTTTTTTCAGGGTTAAGAAACAGATAATTAAGTCATCCAGGTTTTTATATCCTTCACACAAGCACTAAGTATGTCTACTTGATTGATCTGGTTTCACTGACAGTTTCTCCAGGTGTGTCATCTGCATAACAGTGGAAGTTAATGCCATGCTTTCTGATAATGTTACCTAACGGCACCATATAAAGAGTAAACAGAAATGGACCGAGTACTGAACCCTGCGGCACACCGTCTGGTTTACATTGACAAATTGGTACTTATCCGATAGATAGGATTTGAACCAGCTGGGGGAAATCCCTCCAATGCCTACATCACATTCTTATGTATATTTTTTTAAATATATATATGTATTTTTTAAGTTTTACAAATATATTGAACATAAAAAGAACAGAATGAAACAAAAGAAGGACCACAGAGAGAACGGGAGACAAAAATCAAAATAAGACATCCAACAAGTAAGAAAAAAGGCAAGGCAAGTTTATTTGTAGAGCACAATTACAACACAATTCAAAGTACGTCAAAAAATAATTAAAATGCAGAAACCACAAAACAGAGTAAGACATAAAAGATAAGAGTGCAAAGTAAATTCAGTCATATGCACAGATAAACAAAACAGTTTTAAAGAAGAGGTCTGTCTCACATCTTCAGGAAGACTGTTCCAGATTTTAGCTCAACTCTTGTTCAATTTATTTTTGTAACGCCCAAAATCACAACAGTAGTTGCCTCAAGGGGAAAAAACAGAATAAAAACAGCTGCATAAACCTGAAACACAGATTCCCCAATTTTAGTCCTGACTCTGGGCACCAGCAGGAGGCCGGTCCCTGAGGTCCTTAGAGTTCGAGATGGTTCATATGACACATATGACCAGCAGAGGTACTTTAAAGTCTATTCTCTGAGCCACCGGGAGCAAGTGCGGAGACTTGAGCACAGGACTAATGTGATCGTACTTCCTGGTTCTAGTCAGGACCCGAGCAGCAGTGTTCTAGATGTACTGCAGCTGTTTTACAGCTCGTTTGGAGAGGCCAGTGAGCAGGCATTACAGTAGTCTAACCTACTGGAGACAAATGCATGGATACATTTTTCCAAGTCTGGTTTAAACACTATGGGCCGTATTTTGCCCCTGGAGGTAGTGTAAAAGTTGGCCTTTTGGTAGTGTAAAAGTTGGCGTTTTCCAGGGGACGGGCCCAGGGCGCTATTTTGCTACATTGCCGACCTTAGTGCTGGCATAAAGCGGCTTGACTTGGCTGCTGGAGGCTGGATTGGGATGGTGCCAGTCCAAATATGGTGATAGTGTTTGAACCAATGACAGAGAACTGTGGCATTCAAAAGCACCACCTGTGTGGGAGATCTTTGTCATGGCCTCATATACAGGCAATGAAAGAAGTGAGCAATGAAACAGGATGATTTCCCGTTTTTCAATGAGTTCCCACAATTTGAAAAATAAAATAAATAAAATATTGAAACGCATTCTCGGAGCGTTGTTTCTTTATTTAATTCACCTTTATTTGTTTTGTACATCGCGGAATATGTTCCCAAGATGGGCTTGCACAAACAAATCGCTACACAGAGGAGCAGAAATTAATGATTGTACTATTTGATCTGACAATTTCTGATCAAACAAATGTACTAAAAAGTATTTTTCCCCGTTCTGCTCCGTACTCATGCTCCTTCTCCTTATTTTTTCTCCCGGCCTTGGCCTTCAGACCCGCTGGACAGCCAGCGAAACCGAGCAACACACAAACACGCACAAACAGACATTTGGCCTTCATATCGCCGTCTACACTTCCCTGGCACTTACTTCTCTCTACTTCCCCTCTTGTTAGTGTCAAAACCACTGAAAAATTCCGCACTTGACCTCGCGCTAAGGTATTCATTATATGTGTAGTATACTGTGTATTATTGTTATGCTTATGCTTATGCTTTGATGTGGCTGTTAAAGTTCAAGTCTGACTCCATTATTATCCCCAGATTTCTAACTTGATTGTAGGTTTGAGAGCGAGACTCTGGAGGTGACTGCTAACACTTTCTCTTTCTTTCTGTGGGCCAAAGACGATGATTTTAGTCTTGGCTGAGTTCAGCTGGAGAAAGTTGTTCTGCATCCACACACTGATCTGTTGGATGCACGGAAAGAGGGAATCCACAGGTCCATATTCACCTGTCAGTGAAACATAGATCTGAGTGTTGTCTGCATAATTGCTATAGGACACACAATACGCAACGCTGCGTATTAACTGATCTAACGGCAGCATGTAGAGGTTGAACAGAAGGGGTCCCAGGATTGACCCTTGTGGCACCCCACAGGTCAGGGGCATGTAGTCTGAGACACAGTTATCAATTTCAACAGATTACTTTCCGTCTTCCAGATAGCACTTTAGGACCAATTTAGGGCAGTGCCAGTGATGCCCACCTAGTCCTCTAGTCTCTGTAAGAGAAAAGCAGCACTCAGATCTAACAGAATTAAGACTGTGGCTTTGCCCGCGTCAGTGTTCAGGTGGATGTCCTTTGTCACCTTGACAAGAGCAGTCTCTGTTGTGATGAGGTCTAAAACCTGACGGGAAAACATAAAATGAGTTGTTTATTAAGAGGAAATCAGTGAGCTATTGGTAAACAACCTTTTTGAGGACTTTACCCAAAAATGGCAGATTAGAGATGGGCCGGTAATTACTCAGTACTGCGGCATCAAGACTGCTCTTCTTTAGGAGAAGCATTATGACTGCGGTTTTCAAATCTCTTGGGAATGTTCCAGATTTTTTAAATCTGGTAGCAGCACATCGAGGCAGCATGTAGATGAACAGTGTTGTCAGTTATAGGTCCAAAGTTAGTTAACTCTAAGTGTCTAGGTGGTCTTATGGTTTTTACTTGCATTGTAGATTTTATAGCATTTTTCATGTCCTAAACTTTGTCATTGTCATTTGCCCTGACCAAATTATTATTTCTCCATGGCGCCTTCTGCCTATTTGCAATGGTGTCCAGTACATTCAAAAACACTAGATGTGACAGAGTTCAACAAATCATTTACATTAGAACATGAGACATTTTCAAAGTTTATCATTTCCATAAACTGTGCACTCGTGCTGTCATTTATGTGTCTCCTCTAAACAACTGCAGGACCAGCCGGCGTTGTGGGAAAAACAAATAGGTCAAAGAAGAGACAGAAATGATCAGACAGAGCAGCATTGACACATTAACGTTTGAGACCAACGGTTTCAAGGACAGCATCAAGCTCTTTAGTGTTTCTGTCACAAATATTATCAACATTAACTTTGACAATCACCAGTAATTACCAAACCATCAAAGTCTGTGCAATAGAAAGCATCTCTGTAAAATCCTCCATAAAACTTTGGCAGTGCTGGAGGAGGCTTGTATAAAACAATGAAGAGTATGGCTGGAGAATGTTTTAGCTCCATAAACACCCCAAAAGACAACTTATGGGTAACTATTTAATCTCTAAAAACTGCACAGACAGTGCCTCTTGAATTTGACACTATGCAAAAATTCCAGTCGCCACCACAGATTAGGGTTCCCTCAGAGTGGTTTACAATCAGGTCCATTATATCAGTATAGAAGGTCATATCACTCCCTAGTGGAGCATACACATTCAGCAGAGTAAAAACCTTTCCATTAATAGTTCCTTTAACGAGTACATATCTGCCCTCCTTGCCTTTACATTCAAAACTGTGTTCAAAAGCTATTTGGTTTGAAATCAAAACTGAAACTCCTCTCCTGTGTTTGCCTCTTGAGGGTCTGTTTTAAATATATAATGTCTATTCTTTCTTTTCTCATTCTTGTTAAAATTTGCGATAGTTTGATTGGTTGGTGCCATTGGGAATTTCTGAATGCTTTTAAACTCTGGTCACAACACAACAAATAAGACACAAGAAATACAGAAAAGATGAAATTATGACAGAGAAAACAAAAGGGTTCATGCTGGAAACATGCACCAAACTCACAAAATTGATCAAAAAGTGGAGGGAAATCTATTCCTAATGAAGGGCCCCTTAAAGCTCCCCGGCCGCACCTGGCTCCAATCCTCCCAAAGAACTGTACACACCACCTTCCCAGACCACCTCACCCCCCTGCTGTCCACTACATGTATTTTTCCATTTTCCCACAAATCCAATCTCCCACATTTGGAATTCCAATGAGTGGATGCAACTGGAGTTGTACTAAACCACACAGCCAACATGGAGCATAAAGTCTGATGTCAAAAACAGATAAATCACATCACTATCATCAGTCTCTTCAAATCAATAGAAATAAATTGCCATGTGACCACAACCTGAACTCACATACCACATGCTGGTGGCTCCATCTCTTGTTGCTGTTCAGTTCTCAGTGTTTTGCATCTTCTTGAGGAGCACCTCTGCCTCTCCTGGTGTTCTTAGCATGTGATTTTTACCTTCGTACATCACCAGAAATGTTGCCGGGAAAGAAAACTCATGTCTTTCTTTTTTCCTGAGCTCCTCGAAGATGTGGTGGAACATTCCTCGTTGTTGACGACCCTCGTATGGAATATCCGGGGCCCCCACCTTTGTCTCCTTTAAATTTTGCGGGCTTCATGACACGTTCCTTCACACGATTGTTAAGAATCCTCTTTATCAGACCTTGTGGTTTATCAGAAGCTGGTCTTGGTTTGCCCAGGTAATGTGCTCTTTCTATTTTGATGGGGGGTTGGACTTCAAATCCAGAGTTTACAACGAGCTATGGAATGGCCTTCTCCAGGAAACTTTTTTTCATTTATTTTTTCATTTTTTGGAAATTAAAGAAAGACAGATCAATAAAAATGATATATATACATAAAGAAAGAAAAAAGAAAAAAAAAAGAAAACATGTACAAATGGAAAAAAAAAAGTGTATAATATTTGAGATGACTGTTTTAAGAAGAATAGTGCAGCCATAAAAAAATAAAAAGCAAGGTTAAAGCACACCAGGTCCAAGATTTGAGTCCCATTTAGTCCAGTTTATGTCAAAATTGTCCTTTTCCAAGTTCAGTCTGTATGTGATTCCATTTTCTGTATGTCAATTATGGTGTCGGTCCAATCCTTTATTGTCAGTGCAGTTTGTGGGCCTTTTTCCCAGCCGCCAAAAGTATCTTCCAGAGATATTCATTCTTGTTGTCCATGGCAACGGTTCTGAGGCCCAAATACATCATTCTCAAGTTGAATGTTAGGTGGTTTGCAGTGCCTTATTAATTCCTGTCCAATATTTCTGTGCAACAGGACAGTCCCAAAACAAGTGATAATGATGTGCCTCCTGGGATTTTCTACAACATTCAGCCCCTCCTTGTGAATGATTACTTTGGCATAGTGTTATAAAGAAAGGGTCACATTCTTCCAACAGAATTTCCTCCAAACATGGGATCTTGTGGTTCTCCATTGTGAAATATAAACACTGTCGCACTCCTCGTCAGTCAAATCAAAAAGACCCTTTTTATCCCATTTAATTTGGATGTATTTAGTAGGTTGGTTGTCCAGGTTATTAATGAATTTATATACTTTAGATATGATTCCCCTTGAGAGTTTGTATGCCTTAATAAAGATTTCTATCAAAGGGTTATAATTATTGTTGCTTAAGTTCTTATTTTTAAATACCTTAAAACGTCTTGTTTCTCCAAGCCAAAGGAGTCTTTCAGTATATCAAAGCTTTTAATCTGATTCTCTTTCACAATCTGGCAAAAAACTCTTCTGCTTTTTGCTATCCAAGTCTTAAATCTCAAGTTGGTGCTATTTGACTTAAAACTTTGGTCATAAACCAACCAGCCCAAGACTTGGCCTTATCTGCCAATAAGGCCTGCACAAAGACCCCTGGCACAACATCACACTCAACACTTTTCCATTGTGCCTCATACTCCGGGTCACACCAGTAAAGCAGTGCTCTGATTTAAGCTGAAATAAGGTCGTTTTTCAGACATGGTAGGCCCCAACCTCCTACAGGGTTGGGAGAGTTTTGGGAGAAATTTGGAGTGTCTTAAATTTTTTTTGAGAAATCTGGGGAAAACATTAATTTTTATAGTTTCAATTCTTCGACTTAGACTTGAATATCGGATAAGGTTAAATTTTTCATGGTCTTTCTTTATAGAGGAGAAAAGAAGGGTATAGTTTTCCTCCAAAATTAAGAACTGCGCCTAAATATTTGAGGGATTCTGTTCTGATTCTGGTCTTTCTAAATGTTGAAGGGAGGTCGCCAGTAAGCTAGAATTTCAGTTTTTTGTATGTTCAGTTTGTATCCAAGCAAGACTTACTCTGCGTAGAAGGCATGTTTATGTTCCATCCCATAAACTGTAACGGCATGAATAGTGTCCTATTGTCTAATATATTGGGCCAATGGTTCCAGGTACAGGGCGAACAAGAGGGGGGGCCAAACACAATCCTGCCTCTTCCGTCTTTCCAAAGTAAATGGATCTGTCTTGTGACTGTTAACTTTGATTCTTGAGGTTGGACCGTCGTAAAGAGCCCCAATATTTTAAATTTAATAAATCTATTTGAAATTTGCACAACACTTCAAATAATAATGCCAGCTAACAGAGTCAAAAGCTTTCTCAGCGTCCAGGCTTATTGTTACTTCCTTGTTTTGTTGTTATTGTATATGGTTCATTATGTGTAAAGTTCATCTTATGTTATCTTGTTTTTGTTGTTTGTTTATGAATCCTGTCTGGTCATTATGAATTAGATTTGGGAGTATTTGTTCCATTGTTTTGGGCATAATTGAGGTGTATAAACGATAGTCCACATTCAGAATTGAGATTGGTCTACATGAAGCACAGTCAAGTCAGTCCTTTCCCCCTTGAGGTATTAAGGATTCCTTCCAACACAGAGGGATCTCAGCTTTTTTAAGGGCCCAGTTAAAGGTTGATCAAAGCAGAGGAGTAAGTGTATCTTTTGGAGCTGTATACCACTCTGCGTTGAACCCATCACTCCCTGGAGATTTATTGTTTTTCAGGCTTTTAATTGGACTTTTAATTTCAGTAACAGTTATTTTAGCACCAGATTTTTTGTTTTGCACCTCTGTCATAGCAGGTAAGTTGAATGTCTAGAAGAGATTGTATTTCTTCTTCATTATGTTGTGGTATTGAAAAGTATTTTGTAGATTGTTTCAAACGATGATTGTATTTGATCTTAAAACCACATTGTTCTGGTTGTCTCGTATTTTAAAAATGGTTTTCTCTGCCTGTTTTTTTCTAAGCCTCCAAGATAACAATTTAGTGAATTTTTAACAACTTTCATAATATCTTTGTTTGGTGAACAGCATTTTAAAAATTATTTCTTGTGAGGCGAGCTCATTAATTTCCTCTAGCATTTGAGGGTTCTTGTTTACTGCGTGTTTAGCTTCCAAACATTATAACTTGTTCTGTAAATCGTTTAGTTTTCTTGCTTTTGTTTCTTTTTAGCTGAGGCAAATGCAATTACTTAATCCCAAATAATGGGTGGTGAAACTTCACCATTATCATTTTCCTCTACATAAGTCTCAATGTCTTTTGAATTATTTTTGTTAAACTGAGGATCATTGAGTAGACTAGTTTTAAATCTCCAGAGTGTGTTTTTTCCATTTCTGTTCCAACTCTATAGTGATGTAAATAGCAGCAGGATCATTTAAATCTATTGTACCCATGTCCACCATGTGATTTTTGACCTATGTTTGTTAAAAAATAAAAAATAAAAAGTCTAGTATGTTTCTTATGTGGATTAGAGAAGTGTGTATATTGGTGGACATTCGGATTAATCTCTCTCCAGATATCAATTAACCCTATATTATTTATCAGTTTGCAAAATGTATTATTTATTAATCTACCAGTACTTTGTGAGTTTGAAACATTTAATGTCAGCTGAACAAGTAAGTTCCAGTAGCCGCCACAAACAAGGATTCCCTCAGAGTTCTTTGCAATCAAATTTATTGCTTTAGTATAGAAAGTGAGGTTGCTCCAGGAAACTTTCAGTATCATCTCCTTCCTCTCCCTCTGGGACCCCCACAAGTCTGAGATTGAGCCAACGTGATCTGGACTCCAAATCCAGGATCTTATTTATCATATTCTTGTTCTCCATCAGCAGCATCATCACTTGGGCCTGCAGCGACTCCATCTCGGCCCTCATAGTCTTCAGCTCGTCTATAATGTCTGAAATACGCTGTTCAGCTTCATCCATGTGTGTGCCATTCCCTTCTGCCTCTTTTAGCTCCTTTATATCGGATTCAATTTGGTCAAATAGGGCTGCACCAAGCACTGCTCTCATTTCCGCCCTCAGCGACGTCATGTCACGCTGCATTTCACTTTTCATTTCATGCATCACAAGGGCCAGTCGGTGTATGGTGATCTCCCCTCCACTTTGGGACAAGTGCGAGCTTGGGGACCCTTCTTCGGGTATGGAGCTCTGTTTACCGGCGGGGAGTGGGCTGTCAACAGCTGCGCCAGGCCAGTTAGCCTTGTTAGCTTGCGAGGCGGGTTGTTCTCCACCGGAACCGTTGACCGTCAGATTTGTTTGTTTAGTTCTTGTAGCGTTACCAGTCTTGTGTTTCCCAGTTTGCTCATCTCTTGCCCCTTGTTTCTTGGAATTTTGTGGATAAAAGTCAAGAGTCATAGCCCGAAGTTTCATTTCCATAAACAGTGCACCTCTGTGGTCCTTTATGTCTCTCCTCCGAACAGCTGCAGGTCCAGCTGGTGGTTTGAGAATAAGAAGACGAAGAAGACAGAGAAATGTAGATTAACATCAACCACATTGACATTTGAAATGTTAACCCACTTTATAATTAGAAGATCCAGAGTGTGCCCTCTGCTGTGGGTGGGACCACTCACGTGCAGAGTGAGACAAAAAGTTTCAAGGACAGCTGTCTGTGCAAATTTCTGTCACAACCATTGTCCACATGAACATTGAAAATCACCTGTAATGACCAAACTATCAAAGTCTGTGCATACAACTGAAAGCATCTCAGTAAAATTATTAATAAAACTTTAGCAGTGCTGGTGAGGCTTGTATAAAACAACAAAGAGTATGGATGGAGACTTTTGCATGCTCAAATGATGAAAACACCTGTGGGGTGCAATGTTATCTCTAAAAACCACACTGACACCAGGTGCTGCTCTGACACACGGAAATGGTGAGCTTTGCTGGGCAGGTACAACAGGGTTTTAGGGTTTTCCACCAACATTCAAAAACGCATTTTTATTTAAACAACAGGGCTTCACTGCGGTGAATGAGGTATTTCACAGAGAAGATGTCCTCACTTTACTGTGTCACAGTGGATCTATCACTGCAGCCCACGGGTCCACGTCACACACATACTACTCTATACGAGATGGTGACTCATACCAATGCACTCATGTTTCACGTTTACAACTAAAAAGCACGTTGGATCAAAGCGGAAAGGGGGCGATATAAATGCACATAGAAAGTACTTTGATATGACAGTCTTTACACTGTCAAATGAGTGGTCAGTTTGTTGAGTTAGACTCAGAAATGGAGGAGACGAGCCCGGGGGGCAGAACAGAAGCACGGAGCAGCAAAAGCACGCAGAGAGGAACAGAGCATAGTGACCAAAACCGTGGGGGCAAAAGGGCACGGAGAGACGGACTGCTCCACTCCTCCGCTTCTCTCTGTATGTAGAGATCAACCCAGAGTGGCACAGGCTGTTTGTCCATCTTGCATAATATATGATAAACTTCTCACGCCCCCATAAAATTTGAGCAATCCAAAGTCTAGCTTCCATTTGGATGATGATTTGGAGAAAAGAATGCAGACTCAGGTGAAAACGAATATAAGGCAAAACGCAGATATAAACAAAATATGATAACTTCTCACCAAACGCTGACTTGATCTTGTGATGAACCAATGTATTACCACCGTTGACAACAATAATCAAAATCATAATAATGCATGAGAAGTGAAATTAATGATAAACCACAAGTAGTTTTCACTTTACTCTAGCACTAGAATTACTAAACGTCTTTTTGGGAATTGCTGAGATTGGCCTCAGAAGTAAAAAGTATAATTCCAATTTAGATTTTATTCATAAGAAAACATCTTGTATTTGGATGACATCAGTTCCTTCATTCTTTCCTCCTGCTGAGCTCCACACTGGCAACCCATCTCCAATCATCACCTACTACTTCACAAGCAAACTGACCAGTCTCCAGCGCCAGCTCCTTCCGTCATGTTGTGTGGTGCATAATCGCTCAGGCAACTATTTCCATTTTTACTATTATTGACTTACCTGCATTTGTTTCCCGTTTGCTCCAGTGCCTCTCGTGCAACCAGCTCCCGTTCCTTTCAACCCCCGGCCCACCTATCAGCCTGCCACCACCTACAACTTTGCTGTCCTGCTGGATCCACTCAGCCCCCTCCCGGAACCAACTCCTCGTTCCAAGACTATTTTGTTTTCTGTCTCATTAAACTTTGAAATCTGTCTTTTTGGGTCCTCCCGTCTTATTCCTAACACCCAGAGACCCTGAACATGGACCCATTAAAAGCATGATTTCAAAGCGCTCTAAGGTGAACCGGCCTGAGGGATGGGGGGGCTGTTGAAACATACCTTCCCAAATGTAAGTCGAAGAGTGGGCCATTACTCAATTTGATAGGCTAAATGCTTTGGTCTTTCTGTAAGATGTAGATATCACCATTGTCTTGAGCTTCACATAGTACTTTTTTGGTGTTTAATATTGAATAAACAAATGTATACATTGCACCTAATTAAGAAGACTGACAAATACAGGGGTGTATTCTGGCCTAGGCTACTTTAGCACACACTAGCTACTTGGTTAAATAGTCCCTGTGATAAACATTAGTTTTACATTCAATTGGCAGCTTGTGAAGTTAAGGATGTCACAACATACAATTTTAGTGTTATGATTATTGTGAGGAAAAAACATCACAGTTGATTATTCACTGTTGCCAAAAACTGCCAGATAAAAACTTTACATTTAGGTCTATTCTTTGAACTATAGATTGAACTAAGAATCATTTTTCTTCTATAATTGTCACAATTATTGTTTTTTGGTTCTTACGATTTATATTGTGACTCGAATAATCACGATTATCAATTAACTTAATAATCGTGACAACCCTAGTTGTGGTTATTACCTCTACCTATGTCCCATTTGCTTCTTATGCGTAATGATGAAGTATTGTAAACTTCACCAAAATTGAAAAGGAAAAATAGGCAACATTTTAAATATAATCATGTTCAATACATTTGAGGTAAATGTGTAGTATAACTTTTCATATGAACTTTAATCAACTTCCGGCGCTGGTGAGAGCCGGCTGCTCGTTGCAACGTTGTTTTCTTTTTCTAAGTTATCTGTTTTTTATTATTATACTGTGCATAATCTGCTTCTGTACCCTTTGTTGCTGGAATTTCCCCATTGTGGGACAAATAAAGGTGATCTTATCTTAAGTCTTACCATGACTACTTTGAATGTACATTTTATACTTTAAAGTGCACTATGTAACTATTCTGGTAGAGGGTTGCCTGCATGTCTCATTAGTGAGAGATACTTCATGAAATACTGTGGAATATTTTTGTGAAAGGAATAACATGTTCATGGAGAAAAGCAATTCACAATGCAAAAGACTTTTCTTGGCTGGATAAAGTAGTGAAAAAGATGAAAACTGTGTGGGTGCCTTGGCGTTGATCGTTCGTGCCAGCCTATCCTGTGTGCGAATGTGTGAGTCTCCTGCTCTGTGAATGAGAAGAAAAGCATGTTTTGTTTTGTGAAAAAGGCTAATAGGGTTGACCTGCCACTCACCCCGCAACAGCAGAAACAGCATCAGAGAGAAAAACAGAGGGATGAGGAGCCGCAGGCTGAACCAACGAGAGAGGGTTGAGCCCCTTAGAAGAATGGATTTACAGAGTCCGGATTGGTCCTGAGCCGGTGACAGAGAGGGATCACAAGAGAGTATCTGCACATGTTCATGCACTTTAACAGGAAGTGGCCTCGGTGTAAACAGGAAACGTGCAGCAGTATGGTAACCAGGCCAGAGGGCAGCCAAAGCTCTTTATAATAAAGCTGGCACAGGTGAAATTAGCTGTTAAGAGTTCAGATTTAGTGCCACTGTTTAGTGGATTTTAATCATCATTGTAGATTTTCTATTCTATGGAAAACACAACACAACTGTGTAGCGAACTGCAGATGACCTCCGAGCATTCCCATGGTGACAGGAATGCCGGACAATAGGCTTTCCGTTACTATATCCCCATCCCCCTTTTCTGGAAATTCACATACCTTGTCTCTGGCACAAGGAGAGGCTTCATGCTTTGAGAGTTGGAAAAACCTTTATCATAAAATGACTGCTTTCAATTTCAAACTGGATTAAAATGATCTTTTGAAGAGCCATTTTCTCTCCCCTGACAAAAGCTAAAACTCATCTTAAAGACTATGCAGTTTTATTAAAGAAACTTTATCCACATGACGAAATTGTGTAAAATGTAAACATTGTCAATATTGTTTGCATTGATTTGTAAATGTCTTGAGGAGTTTAATCTTTGCCATTTGGTAATATCGCTTATAATGTTCTACATATTGGACAACTAATTACAAATTTAAATTACCCACTTCCTTCTCAGGCTCACTTTAACAAGCCTCCTGACTTAGCGTGCTTGTTGATTGGACGTCAAAATAATCAGCTGGGCTAAACTTGGAAACAAAGACATTCCAGAAAGACATATGCAAGGTGCTGAATTTACTCTCTTCCATTAGTAATTCAATGCCTGTCTTTGGGTGTGATTTTTGCTTTGCTTAATTGCAACACACAAACAGGACTTTTGCAACTTTTCAAGTCAACAGCAAAATTTTTATCCAGGATATTCTTCAAATTGGCCTACTCTGTGAATCAGTGCCATAGCCTTTTTGTCAAGGAGTCAAGCGGCCCTCATCCAGGGCTTCTTCAGCCTGACATTGTCCGAGCCAGTGCTTCAGACCGTGTGGCCCATGTGGCCCATGTGGCCCATGTCCCAGCGTGATCCCTGGAGAGATGAACCCCGGGAGGTGTCAGTTCCATACATGCGGACCTACAGACCCATCTCGGCTGGATCACACAGCTCCTGCTTCTGGTCATATGAACACACATATTTCACAGTTTTCGCTGATAAGATCATCTTAGTATCAACTTTAACTCTAACACACAATTACATAGCTCTAGAACAATCGTATCTAGTGTCTCCATCTGTGTCTCCATCTGCTTATTCCATATTCATATTTATCTGTTTAATTAATGGGTCAATAAACCATCATAAACCACAGTTGGTAAAGTGTTCATTAATTTCCAGAAAAGGGGTCA
Organism: Chaenogobius annularis; assembly: GCA_015082035.1. Taxonomy (NCBI): domain Eukaryota; kingdom Metazoa; phylum Chordata; class Actinopteri; order Gobiiformes; family Gobiidae; genus Chaenogobius; species Chaenogobius annularis. The sequence continues at coordinate 112,297 of BJKM01000090.1, read as the reverse complement.
ATGTGACGGTTACGTTCTTATAACCTTCAAATTAACGAACTATTTTTTATTTATTAATTCATTTATATATTGATTTGAGAATTGTTGATTGGCATAAGAGCTGATGGAAGTGTCTAAGAGGCAGCAGAATGAGAAGTTCATGGGTTCGATTCCCAGGCAGGACCAGGCTTTTCTGTGTGGATTGCATGTTTCTCCCTGTGTCTAGGTGGGTTTCATATGGGCTCCGGTTTCCCCTATCAACCCAAAACATGAGCAATAGGTCAAATCCTCAAGCTAAGGTCTAGACCAAGATCTGGGTCTGGTCCCCGTGCACTACCAATACTCCAGACTAGGGCTGCACAAAATAAAAACATTTTTTAAAAATTGAGATTTTCTTTTTTTTTTTTTTTCATGTATTATGTATGGCAATGCATTTGATTTATTAGCACTTTGGTAAAAATGCGAGGCTAGTCTATCAGGACCTCGCTACGCACTGGCAGCACAAAATTAGAAACAATATGGCAAAAACAAGGATCCTCAAATGCTACATTAAATTAAAAAGACAGGATTAATGACCTGGCCTCACAGGTAAAAAAAAAACAAAAACCTCTTCACCAAACAAAGATATTATGAAAGCGGTTCAAAATTCTCAAAATTATTAACTTGAAAGCATAAAAAAACAGAGAACATTTTTTTAAATACAAGATAGCGAGATAGACAGAATAATGTAGTTTTAACCAAACAAGACCAACTACAACCTTTGAATCCTTCTACAAAAAACGTATCACCAACATACAAGAAACAAGAAAATAAAATACAATATTTTTTTAACACTCAATTTACCCGTCATGACCAAAGAGCAAAACAAAAAAATTGGTTTGCAACGGGTTCCCCTCAGAGTGGTATAAAGCTCTAAAAGACACACTTACTCTTTTGCTTTTACCAACTTTAACTGGAACAAATACTCTGAATATACTGAATTTAATTCACAATGATCAGACAGGATTTATTAGATAGCGCAAGACAATTTTTACATATAATGAACCATATACAAAAACAACAAAACAAAGTTGTAATTATAAGTCTGGACACTAAGAAGCTTTTAATTCTGTTAGCTGGTCTTATTTAAAGTGCTAACCAAATTTCAAATCAACAATTTAATTATAAAAATATTGGGGCTCTTTACGATGATCCAACATCAAGAATTAAAATGAATGGCCATCTGACAGATCCACTGACTCTGGGAAGGGGGGTGAGGCAAGGCTGTGCCTGGTCTCCCCTCCAATTTATTAGACAACAATGGATGGGTTGGAACATAAAATTGTCTGCTGCAGATGATGTTCTATTGTATTTGACCAAACTAGAAATTTCCATACCCAGTATGATGCATTTTCTTCAAGAAATTGGTCTAATGTCTGGATACAAATTAAATGTACAAAAAACTGAAATTCGTTCTTACTGGCAACCCCCTTTGCCATTTAAATGGTGAAGTCTTTTCAAAGGTCAAACAGAATTCCTTAGATATTTAGGTGTGGTACTCCAGAGAGACCCAACAACAATTATGGAGACAAATTATACTTTATAAAAAGATTTTGAAAAATGGAATCTTATCCCATACTTTAGTCTAAATCAAAGGATTGAAACTATAAAAATATATGTTTTGCCCAGATTTCTCAATCGGTTCCAGATTTCCACGCCTAACCGGCTGTTTGATGAGTGAAATAAAGCAATCTAAAGATTTGTGTGGCAAGGCAGGAAACCCCAAATCCGATTTAAAATGCTACAATTATCAAAAGGAAAAGAAGGTTTAAATTACTTTATTTCAGCTCAAATCAGAGCGTTGCTGTACTGGTCTGATCCAGAATATAATCAGAATCAGAATCAGACGGGGTTTATTGCCATTGTCAATTAACAAAATTCACAAACATAGGAACTTGTCTGGACATTAAGGTGCAACATAAAACACTAATCTATAATAAAAAACAACATATATGAAAGCAAAAAGGGCATGCATTAAGAGACAATTTAAAATGACTATAGTATAAGATAAAAATAAAATAGACATTACTATGTACACGAGAATTACAGTTAAATTTACAGTTGTAGTGCAGAAAGTGACAGAGTGAGTGCAGTGAGTGGTTGAATAGTTGCAGTTAAAGTGGCAGGTGCTAAGAAGTGTTCTTGAGTCCAATGGCAGAGGGAAAGAAACTGTTCTTGTGGCGGGAGGTTCTGGTCCGGACGGACCGTAGCCTCCTGCCTGAAGGGAGTGGCTCAAAGTGATCCAACGTGCTCTGCTTTCTGGTCAGGACTTTAATAAACTGTCTGTACTTTGGTAGTTCGTGGCTGAGATTCCCCTTGTTAAAATCACCCAGGATAATACACCAAGAGGTCCGCTCCACACTCAGAATCTGGTCCGCGAGCGTGCGCTGTGCCACGTGCACTTTTGCACTCAGTGGGATGTAAACAACAGCCAGAATGAATGAGGCGAACTCACGTGGCGAGTAGAATGGTTTGCAGTTAGCAGAATGGTTTGCAGTAAAGCTCAATGGAAAAAATATTGAGATTAATGTTGCGCAGGGGTTCCTGTCAGGCCTTAATGGCAGATGACATACAGTTGAGTCATTTGAAGGAAGTTAAGAATCCCTGGATAAAATCTGTGCCTACAACATGGAAGGTGCTAATCAAAACATACAAACTAATCAAAGTTTTAGCTGGTTGGTTAATGACCAAGTCTTTGTACCAAATAGGTGCAAAGATTCAACCTGAGATTCAAGGTCTAGATTACAAAAGGTATAAAAGTTGTGTTTTTCACCAGATTGTAAAAGTTAATCAAATGAAAAGCTTTGGTATGTTGAAATAATCCTTTGTCTTGGACTTTTATAGGTTTTAACAAATAAGAAATTACTATAACCAAGAAATTAAACAGGGTAAACACTGATTGAGATGTTTATCAAGGGTTATAAATCTAAACTTTCAAGGGCAATAATATCTAAATTACACCAAAGCATTTCTAATCTGGACAAATACTCTACTAAATGTATAAAAAACAAGTGGGAGGGAGAGAGTGGTCTTGTTATGACGGACAAAGAGTGAGAAGATCCCTGTGGAGGACAAAATCACATGTTGTTGGAAAAATGTAACACGTTTTTTCATAACACCATGTCAAAGTGCCCATTACTCACAGGGAGATACAAACTGTTGGAGAAATTGTGGCAGCAAGGAGGCAAACAACTATCACATGTTCTGGGACTGTCCTGTTGTTCAGAATTAGACAAATGGAAAAAATAACATTCGAGCTTGATTTGGAAAAGGACAGATTTGACCGACTCTGCACTTGTTGGGATTGTTTTCATACTTGTTCAAAATGTTAAATGGATGTCTGTATATTTTTGTTTTGTTTGTTTTTATGTTTTATTTTGAAAAACTAACCAACTATAAATTGCATTTATTTTTTTATTGACAAATACGGAGTTATTATTAAGAAATTAAACAAAGCAATGACCACTTTGAATATTGTTTAAAGCTTATAAATCAGAACTTTCATGGGAAAACTATCTACATTATATAAATGCTTAAAAAATCTGGTACCCTGGTATATTCAACCATATATATTTTTAAAAAATGGGGGAAAAGTAGGTTTCTTTGTTTGACAGGGACAATGCAATCATACGTAGTTACAAAGCAAAGTTTATAGCCAGTGCTAAATATATATATATATATATATATATATATATATATATATATATATATATATATATATATATATATATATATATATATATATATATATACATACACATTTTCCCTCATACCCATACACATATATAAATATATGTTTGCACTTATCCATGTATACATACACACACACACACACACTCATTCTCTCATATGTATATATTAGAATGATAATAATTTAAGAAAACAATAATAATAATAGTAAAAAAAGATTCAGTTGTAGTCATCTGGACCTGTTTATATCCTACTTTGTGAAAGCCCTGCCCACAGGGTGGGACCTCCTGATAATGGCCCACTGAAACTTAACTGGACAGGAGAGGGAGCCAGAAGTCAGAGAACAATTGGCCCATCCCAGTTAAGTTTCAATGGGCCATTATCAGGAGGTCCCGCCCTGTGAGCAGGGCTTTCACAAAGTAGAATATAAACAGGAGTTCTCAGACTTGTTTCACTGATTGAGAATGACTCTTGGATGAGAGTCGAAACGTGTCGTTTTTTCTAAAACAGAGTCCAGATGACTACAACTGAATCTTTTTCTACTCCTGGACGAATGAGGGATTACACCAACACCAACCAAGAAATAATTGAAAAATTATAGTAGAAAAAGATTCAGTTGTATTCATCTGGATTCTGTTTTAGAAAAAACTATACGTTTCAACTCTCATCCAAGCGGTGCGGTTTGGCTGAAAGCTTTGGTCATAAGCCACCCAGGTTCATTTTTTTATATTTTTTTGGTTCAATTTATATGTTTTGATTAGCTTCTTCAATGACATAAGCGCAGATTTTACCCATGGATTCTCAACTTCCTCCAAGTTATTCAGCCGTTTGTCATCTGCCAGTAAAGCCTGCCCAGGAACCCCTGGCACAGCACTTTTTCCACTGTGCCTCGTATTCTGGGTCACACCAGTCCAGCAGTGCTCTGATCTGAGCTGACACAAAGTAATTTTTCAGGCAGGGTAGGCCCCAACCACCTTTTTCTTTTGGTAGTTATAAGGTCTTAAATCGGATACGGGGTCTTTTACCGTGCCATATGAATCTAGAGATTGCTTTATTCCATTAATTCATTGATTGATTCAATCCTTTGTCTTAGACTAAGATATGATATTAGATTCCATTTTTCAAGGTCTTTCTTTATGGAGGAAAAGAGGGGAGTATATTTTTTCTCTAAAATTCTTGATGAGTCTTTATGGACGATCACACCTAAATATTTGAGGGATTCTGTTTGCCATTTTAATGGGTAAGTCATTTGAAATGTCAATGGGGGTTGCCAGTAGGATAAAAATTTCAGTTTTTGTACGTTCAGTTTGTATCCAGACATTGGGCCAATATTATCAGAAGATGCATCACTTTAGGTATAGAAATCTCCGGTTTGGTCAAAAATAATAAAATATCGTCTGCATAGCAGGCAATTTTATGTTCCATCTCGTCAATCTTCACACCGTGAATTGCTTCCGACTGTCTAATATACTGGGCCAATGGTTCCAAATACAAAGCAAACAAGAGGGGGGCCAGTGCTAATTTTCAACTCCCGTCCGTGGTAACTTTGTTTTGACGGCTGAAGAGTGGGAAAGTATATGTACATTTCAGTGGAAGACCACAAAATCATGTCATGTATTTTTGAACTGTTCTGTTGCTCAGAATTATTGGACCGAGATCAATTATGCCCTGCAGACAATATCTGACATCACCATCCCACTCAATTTCAGGAACACGTACATGGGCCATGGAGACAATAAACAGTTACATCTGGAAACATTTTCTGGCAGTGGCGAAAAAGGCCCTAACTGAAAAAAGGATGACGCAAATTGCACCAACAATCAAGGAGAGGACAGACATTACTTTGGACATTCGCAAAATGAAAAAAAAATAAAAATAAAAAATAAATCAAATACTGACTTGAATTGAAAATGTACAAATTCAAAGACCTATCGACTAAAGAGGATGTTTGGCAAGGTTTATAGTTGACTTAATTTTCCGTTGGATGTCTGCTTGTTTTGAATTTTGTCCTTTGTTCTCTTTCTGGTCCTGTTTTATTTCTTTGTGTTATTTTTATGTTCCATATATTTGTAAAACTTATACCCGTCCAAAAAAATCCACTATACCTTTTTATAACAAAGAAAGTGGAATTAATAAACCAGAAGTAAAAAAAAAAAAAAAAACCTAAGAAAATGTTGTTTTTTAATAATACATTTTATTTGGAAACATTTAGTTTTCAGACAAAAAATTCAAAAAATCTTAAAAGTACAATCGCTTTGTCACTAGTCGAACTATGAAAATAATGATCACACATTACTAAAATAATGGTTAGTTGGCACCTTGAATACATGGCAATAACAATGACTCAAACCTGCATGAATTACTCAAATGGATAAATGATGAGGGGAAATAATTATGAGCCTCTTAAAAAGCAAAGTTTTTAATATAGCACTTTCACAAGAAAGTCCCAAATTTCTTGACAAACAGAAGTAAAAAAATAAATAAAATAGCACACAATTTAGTAATCTACTTACAGTAGACAATATGCATACAACAATATGGCAATAAAGTCAGTCCCTAGATCTGCTATAACTAAAGCACACACACACACACGACAAATAATAAGGTTTTGAGTTGGCTTTTAAAAGTATCAGCAGAGTATAGTGAAAGTAGGGAGAGCTGAAGATTGTTCCGGAGTCTGGGAACAACAGTCTTTAAAAAATCGGTCTCCTCTGGTCCAAAAACGAGTGCGAGGAACCATAAGCAGTTTCTGGTCCAAAGACCTCTGTGTGCGGTATCCGGTAGGACAGTGGTTCCCAATTTTTTTTCCTTGAAGCATCCCCCTGCATGAACTGGTGACTGTCTGGGCAAGGCAAGGCAAGTTTATTTGTAGAGCACAATTCATACACAAGGCAATTCAAAGTGCTTCACACAACAGGAAAAAAATGCATTAAAATCACAAAGACATGGCAGAAATCACAAAATAATAGTTCAAGACATAGAAAAGAAGAGTGCAAAGAAAAGCATTTCAGTCATATGCACAGCCAAACAAAACAGTTTTTAGTTTAGATTTGAACATTGCCAGAGTAGCGGCCTGTCTCACATCTTCTGGAAGACTGTTCCAGATTTTAGCTGCATAAAACTGAAACGCAGATTCCCCATGTTTAGTCCTGACTCTGGGCACCAGCAGGAGGCCGGTCCCTGAGGTCCTCAGAGTCCGAGATGGTTCATATGGCACTAACATGTCCGAGATGTACTTTGGTGCTAGGCCATGGAGAGACTTGTATACAAGCAGAGCTGCTTTGAAGTCTATTCTCTGAGCCACAGGGAGCCAGTGCAGAGACCTGAGCACAGGACTAATGTGATCGTATTTCCTGGTTCTAGTCAGGACCCGGGCAGCAGCGTTCTGGATGTACTGCAGCTGTTTTACAGCTCGTTTGGAGAGGCCAGTGAGCAGGCCGTTACAGTAGTCTAATCTACTAGAGACAAACGCATGGATAAGTCTCTCCAGGTCTGGTTTAGACACTATACTTTTGATTTTGGCAATGTTTTTTAGATGGTAAAAAGCTGCTGATGTGATTGATCTGACGTGGCTGTTAAAATTCAAATCTGAGTCCATTATTACCCCCAGATTTTCTAACTTGATGTGTAGGTTTTTTAGAGCGAGACTCTGGAGGTGACAATTAACACTTTCTCTTTTGTTTCTGTGGGCCAAAGACGATGATTTCAGTCTTGTCTGAGTTCAGCTGGAGAAAGTTGCTTTGCATCCACACACTGATCTGTTGGATGCAGTGACAGAGTGAATCCACTGGTCCATATTCACCTGCCGTCAGTGAAACATAGATCTGAGTGTCGTCTGCGTAATTGTGATAGGACACATTCTCGCTGCGTATCAACTGACCTAACGGCAGCATGTAGAGGTTGAACAGAAGGGGTCCCAGGATTGACCCTTGGGGCACCCCACAGGTCAGGGGCATCTGGTCTGAGACACAGTTACCAATTTCGATAAAGAATTTTCCTGTCTTCCAGATAGGACTTTAACCAGTTTAGTGCAGTGCCAGTGATGCCCACCCAGTCCTCTAGTCTCTGTAAAAGTATCCCATGATCGACAGTGTCAAAAGCAGCACTCAGATCTAACAGAATTAAGACTGAGGCTTTGCCCGCGTCAGTGTTCAGGTGGATGTAATTTGTCACCTTGACAAGAGCAGTCTCAGTGCTGTGATGAGGTCTAAAACCTGACTGGAAAACATCAAATGAGTTGCTTATTAAGAGGAAATCAGTGAGCTGTTGGTAAACAACCTTTTCAAGGACTTTGCCCCAAAATGGCAGATTAGAGATGGGCCGGTAATTACTCAGTAATGCGGCATCAAGACTGCTCTTCTTTAGGAGAGGCTTTATGACCGCAGTTTTCAAAGAAATTGGGAATGTTCCAGATTGAAGCGACATGTTAACTATTTGAGAGAGTGGTGTTAACAAACTGTTCAGCACAGACTTTAGAAATCTGGTGGGTAACACATCGAGGCAGCATGTAGATGAACTCAGGCTGGTGATGATCTCCTGGACAGTTTTGTCAGTTACAGGTGCAAAGTGAGTCAGATATAAGTGTGTAGGTGGTTTGAGAGTTATTTTTTGCATTGTAGAATTTTTATAGCATTTTTAATGCCCTGAACTTTGTCATTTAAGAATAATGCAAACTCATTACACTTGGATGTGGAAATGAGTTCTAACGGCAGCTGAGCTGGAGGGTTTGTTAATCTGTTTACTGTGGCAAACAGGACACGCGAGTTGTTACTGCAGCTTCCAATTATTTCAGAAAAATATCCTTCCCTAGTTCTACATAAAATGAGGTTGTACATGTACAACTTCTCTCTCTGTAAGTCTCTTTCTGAACTTGGAGCTTCGACTTTCGCCATTTTCGTTCGGCCCGGCGGCACTCCCTTTTCTGTGCCCTGACCGAATCATCATTTCTCCATGGCGCCTTCTGCTTATTTTTAACAATTTTAGCCTTCATAGGAGCAATGGTGTCGAGAACATTCAAAACACTAGATGTAACAGAGTTCAACAAAATCATTTACATTAGAACATGAGACATTTTCAATGTTAATCATTTCCATAAACAGTTTTCCCGTGCTGTCATTTATGTGTCTCCACCGGACAATTGCAGGACCAGCTGGTGGTTTGGGAAAAACAGACAGGTCAAAGAAGACACAGAAATGATCAGACAGAGCAACATCGACCACATTGACGTTTGAAATATTAACCCCTTTTGTAATTAGAAGATCTAGAGTGTGCCCTCTGCTGTGGGTGGGGCCACTCACGCGCTGAGTAAGACCGAAAGTTTCAAGGACAGCATGAAGCTCTTTAGCGTTTCTGTCATAAATATTATCAACATGAACATTGAAACCACCTGTTATGACCAAACCATCAAAGTCTGTGCATACGACTGAAAGCATCTCAGTAAAATCATCAATAAAACTTTTGCATTGCTGAGGAGGCTTGTATAAAACAATGAAGAGAATGGATGGAGACTGTTTTAGCTCAATTTTAAAGGCTACGTACTCAAATGTTGAAAACACCCCAAAGGACAACCTGTGGGTAACTATTTCATCTCTAACAAAAGCACACACACCTCCTCCCTTTTTTGTTTTCTCGTGTTTCAGATTCAAACATAAAGTTGGGTGGAGCAGACTCTATTAGAACTAAATTTCCTGTGTTTTTGTCAAGCCATGTTTCAGTTAAAAACATACAATCAAGATTATAAGAAGAAATAAAATTATTAATTAAGAATGATTTGTTACATAAGGATCTGACATTTAGCACAGCAAGTTTCAGACTAGTTTCAGTGAGACTGGGCGTTATCTTTTTACAGGGAATATGAATCAAATTTTTCAGATTGGGCAGTCGGACTCGCATTTTGTTTTCCCATCTGTGTGATGTTACTACAGAAATAGCACTAGGGGAGGCTGTTTTAACACAGGGCCCCGGGTTGGTTTGATTTTTAATATGACTATAAGTCCCGGCAACGCTGAGACCCAGTGCATCCTAGCTATGGGAGATACCAGGTGAAAGGCGAGGGGGGATAGGTGGGGGGACTTTTGTTGGTGTAGTGGGACCAGGTGAAAGGCGGGTGGGTTTTAGGTGGGGTGATTTTTGTCTGTGGAGCAACAGTCAGGGGAGAGTTCATCATCGTTGACATCAGAACTCTTGCTAAATTAGGCGTGAGTGGAGCCATCTTAATGCCTGATTTGATCAGATGTTCAAGATGGCTGGGAAGACCCCTGGGTGAGGTGGAGATGGAAAGGAGAGTGAAGAATCTGTAGTGGGAGTAGATGTTGCAGGGGGGATCCAGGGCTGCTCTGAGGGCAGGGGGGCGATGGCGGGGATACTGCCGGGCCCGCCACAGATGGGTCCAAGGCCTTTGATGAGGGCCGTGCAGGAAAGAACTGAAATTACTCCTGCGCTAGCCGCGGTGAAGATTGTTTTGGTGCTGCTGCAGATGAGTCCTTTGCTGGAGGTGGTGGAGGTAATCGTGGAGCAGCTGGAGTTGAATTCTTTGCTGGTGGTGGTGGAGCGGCTGCTAATAAATCCTTTGGTGGAGGCTGTGGTTGTGGTGCTGCTGATGTTGAAACATTGGCTCGGTCTCTGGCTGATGAAGCAGGAATTTTTCTCTCATTCCTCTCTTCTCTAATTATAGCAGGAATTTTTTCTCTCATTCCTCTCTTCTCTAACTATAGCATGAATTTTCTCTCATTCCTCTCTTCTCTAACTATCTGCTCAGGACCCTGTCCAGGCCCAGTCCAATGCCTCAGAGCGTGGAGCAGGTTCTCTGTCAGTACCCTCACTCCACCTCTACAGAGGTGTGGGCCATTTCTCTTAAACAGGTCCTCTCGTTTCCAGAATAGATAGAAGTTCTCAATGTAGTGCAATTCTCTTGTTGCACACTCTTTAGACAGCCATGTGTTCAGCTGAAGCAGCCGGCTAAACTTGTTTATCTTCCTGTCAATGTTTGGAAGAGGTCCACTTATGAATGTTTTTATTTCCATTTTATCAAGCACGCCGAATAACTCCAAGAAGTCTCTTTTCAAAACTTCAGTCTCTTCGCGTCGTGTGTCCACTGCGCCCACGTGTACAATCAGCTGTTTAACTCCTTTATGTGTGGCCAAAACATTAGAAATACGTGACGTAATCTCAGTGACTGTGGCGCTGGGAAAAGAATGTGTTTTCATTTTTTCATGCATCACGTGACTTATCGCACCATCCCCAATCAAGACGACCTTGACGTTAGGCACAGATTCTCTCTCTGTCTCTGTCTGCCTTTTCGCCACGTCATGTCTCCCATTTTTTCCTTTGTTCAGTCTATGAAAGTGGTAAAAATCTGTTTGTAAGCTGTATTTTAGGTGGCGTTACATTATCTTTGCATTGCTTGGGACCAAAAACTGTGGCCCAACAAAGGCATTATTAAACAAATAAACTGAACTGTTTGTGTTTATGTTTCCACACCCCCAATTTCAGGATCAGGAATCAGGAATCAGGATATATTTATTGCCATTATCAATGAACAAAATTCACAACATAGGAACGTGACTTGATGACAGATGCGACACGAGAGACATGCATAAAGAGCACCGGCCACCGGGGCGCCCTCGCTTTAGCGTGGCGCCTACTCGGGTACTTGAACTCTTAGAGAATGAAAACGAAAAACAGTTCCAGCGATAGGCATACAATGATAAACAACACATATTGAGTACATTACACGAGGTCAACGTGATGGATATTTTCAGTGGATATTGGGGGATGGGACACAAACAAGATAACACAAAGATTAGATGTGGGATGTGCAGACGGTGAGTGAAGGCCAAATCTTGTTTTGTGTAAGTGTCTGTGTGTCCAATCCAATCATTTGTATGGTATTATGTATTATTTTACAATTTAATTTGCACCAACTATTACTTGTTACTACTGATGACCTGACCCTCTCTGGCGTCCCCCATGGGGGTCCCTGCCCCCATAGGTTGGGAACTACTGCGGTACGAGACCAGCATTCAATGAATTGCTTTGAAAATAGTGGAAATGTGAGCCCTTCTATTTGTGCAGGTCAATCACTGCAGAGTTCTTGATCAACTGCAAGCGAGACAACCCCGTATTTTTTAGACAGAAAACAAACTATTACAATAGTCTAAATGTCAAGACACAGAGTTTAAAGAGTTTCCTCAGCTGAAAGAAACAGTTCCTTGTCTGAGAGCTAACTCTGCTCTCACTATCGGTCACACTCTTGGTCTCTTCCGACAGATTAGTGTGTATGTTTGTGTTTGTGCTTACCCGAGCTTACCAGATGCATCCTGCCCCACTGTGTCCATGTGGTCTGGGATCTGTCAGTGGCGGGGTCTCCTTCTCACCTCTGCAGGGGAGTCTTGTTGACTGACCAGTAAATCTCCCATCTTTAATCCCACATTGACCTTTGACCCTGCCACTAATTACACACGGGATGGGTGCTGACTGCTATAGTGCACCCCAGGCCTACACAGAGCCTCCTGAGGGCTGCCATGAAAGAGGCACAGGGGGCGGAGCTAGCGTCAGTGTTGGTGCCAGACTCCGGCTGTGAGGAGGCTTTTCCCAAAGTCTAAAAATGTCCTTTGTTCTCCTGTAATCCCAGACGCAAATAAAATTACATTCATGATAAGGTGCTCATGGGAAAGCCTGCATGGAGAAGGTCTCAGGACCTTTGTTATAGCTGCATTCACTCTCACAAACACACTTGCTTTCATACACCAGTATACTTGGACACTGGAGGCAAGATCTTACCCATGGACTAAACACTAACACACCTGTGGCACCTGGCATTCCAGCGGTCTCCCATCCAAGTACAAACCTAGCCCATCCCTGCTCAGCTTCTGAGCTCTGACAAGAACAGGTATTGACAAGTTGTATAGGCACATTTTTTTAGTGTAAACTGCAATACTGACCCAAAACGGCTTAAAATATAAACATGTCCATGGACTTCCTGTTCAAAACTGCAGGATTTATAACCCCTCACGACCAGGGCGCACTCGTCTCCCCCTGTCACCACCATGACCAGGGCGAACTCGTCTCCCTCTGTTTGCCCCATGACCAGGACGCACTCGTCTCCCCCTGTCACCCCCATCTGACTTTGAGTTCTCTCAGCATCTTTTTAAAGTGGAAGTTACAAACATATTTAACAATTTTAACATTCTTAAATGAGGCCCTTTGGATTTTGAAAAAACATTTATTGTTACTGTTTCAGTTGAACATTTCACAATGTACATATTATAAAAAGAAAATTTGGATTTTATTTGTTACTTATTTTGTAAGACTAAAAAAACTTTGAATATATCCTTGAGTCTTGCATACTGTATGTACATTTTATTTTTTACAGACTATACATTTGCAAATGCTGTTGTTTGCTCACATGCTGTCATAGGGTTAAGGATAAGGGTAGTGAAAAGGTGTATTCGGGCCTATTTTGACAAAATTATTTAGCATTCGCAAACGCTATATTTAAAAAAATGAAATGTTCCCAAACCTAATCCTAAAAATAAATTTTTTGGTTGAAAATAAATTGAACTTGAAAAACTTGAACAATATACGCTCCACCTGTAACAAAATGCCAAAATGTTATGCAAATGAAGATCAGTTGCATAAAAGTCCTCACAGTTCTTGTTGATTAAGTAATGGTATCAGTAGATTTACATAATGTGTTGTGAGTTTATCCACTAAGACCCATTTCTACATTATTGATTCACTAGCAGGGACCACGCCACAACAAATTGAATATGAAAGAATGTTTATTGATAATAGTGATGATGGATCGATGATGGATCGATGAGAGTTGGCTGGGTAGAGAGATTGTCGATGGGGGCTACGTCTCGGGTAATCAGCCCAGCCGATCCAGAACCCCCAAAGATTTAAAATTAGCAAAGATGGTCTGGACCGCAACGTAAAGCCTGGCTGAAAATGAAGATGTTAACTGAGTCGTACAAGAGAAGAGGAGCTGGATAATCGAGGACCCTCTGAAGAGTAGCTGGATGGAATCTTACTTATTGGAATCTTATTACTGGAGAAGAGGAATACAGGTGCAGCTGAATAGGGTTTTGAAATTTTTTTAGGTGATGAATAGGAAGATATGGAGACCAGGTGAGTGCGATAGAGTTGTCGGGGCGGTAATACAATCTCAAGTCAAATGGATGACAATGCGTTGGTGGGTAGCCAATGGAAGTGCATTGGTATGAATAAGGTGCGAGTGATGGGGTTGAGGTTCGGACGAGCAATCGTTAAACAGCGTGGGTTACATGGTCGTCGCCTTGCCTCGGAGTAGAGAGAGGTTGAGAAAAACGGGATACTTATCCTTATAAAGGAGTTGATGACTGCAAATAGTTACGAAATCACTATGAGCGATGGATGAGGGAACTTAACGGAGAGCTGGATGAGATTGGAATGAGTGGAACGAAACATAGATGAGAGGGTAGTCTGATTTAGATAGTTCCTGAAGATCGAAGAAGAGGAATTAGGACGATTGTCGAAGTTCGGTGCTGAGCATCGGCTTTTGGGACATTGAGGTAGAAGTTGGCTGATTATAGTGACTCGAGTACAAGAATTGCGGTTGAATTAATGGAGGAGAGTAGACTACGAGTCTTGAGAACGATGAGGTATGGCGTGAAGAATATCCCTTACTGATCTACAAAAGAGGTGTTGAATGAGTGCCTTCTGACTAATCGAACCCCCAAAAAATGTCTGGAACAATAGTGGGGTATAATTCGAACAGACTTGAGAACCTGTTAGACTAGACAGAATGAGCTTTCTTCCCTTGAAATCTTGAAACGAGAGAAAGATTCGTTCTACTGAGGAGTTTGATGTCGCATGAAAATATTAAAATGCGTGAGTCTACTACCTCTATGTGTTGACATGAGGTGTATTAAAATTAGTCATCATAGAGACGAGAAGTAGATTCTTGGTCTGAAAAAAAAGGGCTTGCCTTGTAGGATGATCTGAGGACTGTGTGTATGGCAGCTGGAATGATTTGGAAGGGGCTGGAGTGCGCTGAGCGGTCTTCGATGCATCAATTGATGCAAAATGGATTGAAAGAGATGTCTCCTCTGAAAAGGAAACAGGAAACCTGATCGCCGGAGCTATTGAATCGGCAGCTGGAGGAAGAATGATTGAGATTGTCGAGTTAGCCTGTAAGAGAGAAGGGTTGATGAACAGAGTAGAGGGTCGAAAGAGGGATGTGAGATGATTGATAGAGCATCCCAGTGCCTGGCGACAGCTCTGGAGAGAGACGGCATCCCGGTGCATGCTGCGACCCTGGCGAGGATGCAGAAAAGGCTCGAGTAGGATAAGGGATGAATAAGAAAGGGGTTGAGTGAATGAATGGGGACGGAGTTGAGTGGGATGAGTGATGAATGAGGGAGGGATGAATGAAGAGTCGAAAGGAGATTGAATGGGGTGCGAGAAGAGGGTCAAAGGAGAGACTGAAGAGAACCAGAGGGGCATCCCGGTGCCCGGTGGCTCTGGAGTAGGCATCCCTGTGCCCGTTGGCACTAAGAGAGGGACTCTGGGGAATTAATGGCTCAGGGGAAAGCACCCGATGATATGCAGAGGCCGGTATGAGTGGCTGTCGGAGGATCGGAGCGAGCGTGGCTGCTTCTGTGCTGCCGTGGATCGGAGCGAGCGTGGCTGCTTCTGTGCTGCCGTGAATCGGAGCGAACGTGGCTGCTGCAGTGGCCTTGGAGCAAGCGTGGCTGCTGCCGTTGGTGTGGTTGCCACTGTGGATTGGCGGGTGCATGGCTGCCATTGGCGTGGTTGCCGGCGTGGCTCGGCGTAAGCATGGCTGCCGTTGCCGTGGTTGCCAGCATGGATCGGCGTAAGCGTGGCTCGTGCTCGGAGCGAGCATGGCTGCTGCCATACCCAGGGAGGGGGGGGCCTCGAAGGCCCTGTGGTTAGCCTGTTCTATGTCATATGCGCTAGTAGCAAAGGCTACATGCGTACTCTTACAACCACTGTTACGTTAGGTAACTTGGATTTCAGCTGTTGCTGAATCACTAACTACAAAGCAAAAGAAGAAGGGTCGTCTGAGTGCAGGGCATAGGAAGAAGAAGAGTGCAGTCTCTAATCTGCAGTCACACTATTAGGGAAAAGACCTACTGAGCTCAGAAATTCATGGGGGCTCATTGGAAAGGAAACCTGACGTTTTCCAAGACACAGTCACCTGCAGACAGGCGAAGTCGTGATTAGGAGTGGGAAAAACTGCAATCGCACAGATCTCATCTTGTCCAAAGACATTGGAGTTTCTGGCTTATAGCTATACATATTGTATATCTTTGCATTCATTTGATGATTTTTGCACAAAACTTATATTCGTGCGGGAAAATAGGACATTGCATGCCGGAGATATGCAAGTTTTAACACTTAAAAAAAGACAATTTTGTTAACAAGCCCACATTTGGTATTGTATCAAAATTCTAAAAGAATATCTGTAATTTCACATGGGTGCAGTTAATTTTCACACATTTTCAAGCCTTTTGACTGAAGATCCTAACAAAAACTAGATGTAAGATTTTTTTTAAATTGGGTTCCGCCCATAATGGCTCCCTGTGTAGTTTAGGGTGGGGTCATGATATAATTTAATATAATAATATAACTTTTCCTGACATGAGGTACGTTTGTACCCAATTTCATTAGTCTAAGATGAAAACGGCCCGTCATTGCTGGAATGTATCTTGAAATGGCTCTATCGAGTCATTTTGCGACATAAATTTTTTTGGACAGCAAAAAAAAATTGAAATGCAAAACTTTGCTTTGAAATCATTGCTTGACCCACCTAATCCCAAAGAGCAAGGAGACAAGAAGACACAAAACCGGTAACACTGCGGGACCACATCAAACAAAGCTGGCCCCCGGCTCCATTGGAAAACAGCCCGCATCACAAGCTAGCAAAGCTAACGAGGCTAACATGGTGAGCAAACATGATGAGAGCCCTCCCAAGCACATCGCCTAGGCAAACCAAGACCAGCAGCTGATAAACCACGAGACCTGATCATGAGGTTTCTTAACGATTGTGTGAAGGAACGTGACTTCTTTGTCTTCTTTGCTCCTGATATTCCATACGAGGTTCGTCAATGACGGTAAAAGTTCTACCACATCTGTGAGGAGCTCAGGAAGAGAAAACTGAGACATGGATTCTCTTTTCTCTTCTGGTGACTTTTGAAGGTAAAAAACACCAGGAGAACACCAGGAGATGCAGAGGTGCTCCTAAGGAAGATGCAAAGCACAGAGAACTAAATAACATGACAGATAAAATAAAATCAATGGTCATCTGACAGATTCACTGACTCTGGAAAGGGGGGTTAGACAGGGCTGTGCCTAGTCTCCCCTCCTGTTTGCTTTGTATTTGGAACACTTGGCCCAATTTATTATGCAATCAAAAACTATTCATAATGTTACAATTGATGAGACAGAACATGAAATTGCCTGCTACGCAGATGATGATTAAATGTACGAAAAAAATGAAATTCTCTCTTACTGGCAACCCTCTATGACCTCTTAGATATTTAGGTGTGGTACTCCAAAGAGACGTATTAACACTTTAACACTTAAAAATTACACCTCTCTTTTTACTACTATTAAAACAGATCTTGAAAAATGGAACCTTATCCCATATCTAAGTCAAAGGATTGAAACTATTAAAATGAATGTTTTACCCAGGTTTCTGTATCTGTTCCAGACTCTCCCAGTTTCCCCAACCGGCTGTTTGAAGAATGGAATAAAGCAATCTCAAGAATTATATGGCAAGGAACAAACGGTTGAGTCCTTTTGGGAAGGTGGAGATCCCTTGTGTGAAGTCTGTTCTTACAACATGGAGGGAGCTGATCAAAACATACAAACTAAACAAAGATGTTAAAATTTTAAATTGGTTGGCTTATGATCTAAATTTCACACCTAACAGCACAGACTCAAGATTTAAAGTCTGGACAACAAAAGGTATAAAGGTCTTTTACCAGATTGCAGAGAATCAGCTGAAGAGCTTTGATGAGTTGAAGGAATCCTTTGGTTTACAGAAACAGGACTTTTATAGGTATTTACAAATAAGGATTATTATAACCAAGAAATCAAAAGGCATGACTACCATCATAGCCCTTTGACTGAAATATTCAGTCGAGAGGTTAAGGCACAGCACATGTGCCTGCTTCAAGTCGTCCATCATTGTTCCTGTCCCTAAGCTTGGACATTACAGACTGGGAGGTTTTCAGAGCTGCCACAGAGAGTTTGGATGAGTACACGGACACTGTGACGTCATACATTCGATTCTGTGAGGACAGCTTCATACCAACACAAACCAAAGTCACTTTCAACAATGACAAACCCTGGTTCACTCCAAAACTGAGGCAGTTAAGGCAGCAGAAGGAGGCAGCGCACAGGGCTGGAGACAGGGGGCGCTACAAAGACGCAAAGTATGGATTTAGCAAAGAGGTTTCTCGAGCGAGATCACAGTACAATACGCGTCTGAAGCAGCAGTTCTCTGACAACAACCCAGCCCGAGCCCACCCTGCTGCAGACAATTGAAAACTGGCTGAGCAACTTACCTTCTACTCCAGGTTTGATGTGGCCACCCCCTCCCCCACGGTGGCCACCTCCGCCAACCCAAACCTGGTCACCATCCACCTCCCCCACACCCTCTCAGTTCAGGAACAGGATGTTCACAGGCTATTTCGGAAATCCAACCCCCGAAAAGCTGCTGGACCAGACGGCGTCTCTGCCGCTACATTAAGACAAGCAGGAGAGTTAACCCCCGTCTTCACAGACATTTTTAACACCTACCTGGGGTCATGCCATGTCCCAGCCTGCTTCAAGTCTGCCATCATTGTCCCTGTCCCCAAGAAGCCCCGGATCACTGGACTTAATGACTACAGGCCTGTGGCGCTGACGTCTGTAGTCATGAAGTCATTTGAACGCCTGGTCTTGCCCCACCTCAAGTCCTTCGCCTCCTCCCTGCTGGACCCCTGCAGTTCGCCTACAGAGCCAACAGGTCTGTGGACGACACCATCAACCTGGCACTCCACTTCATCCTGCAGCATCTGGACTCCCCGGGAACCTACGCCAGGATCCTGTTTGTGGACTTCAGCTCTGCTTTCAACACCATCCTCCCTGCTCTGCTCCAGGACAAGCTCTCCCAGCTCAACGTGCCTGACTCCACCTGCAGGTGGATCACTGACTTTCTGACGGATCGGAGGCAGTGCGTGCGGCTGGGAAGAATGTCTCAGACACTCGGACTATCAGCACAGGCTCTCCACAGGGCTGTGTACTTTCTCCTCTGCTCTTCTCCCTGTACACAAACTGCTGCACTGCACCTCCAGCCACGACTCGTAAACTCATCAAGTTTGCGGACGATACCACCCTCATCGGGCTCATCTCGGACGGGATGAGTCTGTCTACAGGAGGGTAGACCGGCTGGTGTCCTGGTGCAGCGGTAAACAATCTGGAGTTCAACGCCCAGAAGACAGTGGAGATGATCGTGGACTTCAGGAAAGCCACAGCCCCCCAGCCCCCCCTCATCATGACAGACTCCCCATCACCACCGTGGACTCCTTCCGCTTCCTGGGCACCACCATCACCCAGACCTCAAGTGGGAGCCCTCCATCAGCTCCCTCATCAAGAAGGCCCAGTAGAGGATGTACTTTCTGCGGCAGCTGAGGAAAGCCAAGCTGCCAGCGCAGATGATGGTGCAGTTCTACACGGCCATCATTGAGTCCATCCTCACCTCCTCCATCACCATGTGGTACGCTGGAGCAACAGCCAGGGACAAACAGAGACTACAGTGCATTGTGCGCTCTGCTTAGAAGGTGGTCGGCTGCAGACTTCCATCTCTGCAGGACCTGTACGTCTCCAGGGCTCTGGGACGAGCAGGTCGGATCACAGCTGACCCTTCTCACCCTGGACATGGTCTATTTGAACCACTCCCCTCAGGCAGGAGGCTACGGTCCATCCGGACCAGAACCTCCCGCCACAAGAATAGTTTCTTTCCCTCTGCCGTTGGACTCATGAACACTTCAAAACACCTGTCACTTTAACTGCAATATTCAACCACTCACTGCACTGTCACTTTCTGCACTACAACTTTATACATAACTGTAAACTTGTGTACATAGAAATGCCTATTTTTATTTTATTGTATAGTAATTTTAAATAGTTTCTTAATGCATGCCCTTTTTTTGATTGAATATATGTTGTTTTATTATTACTCAGTGTTTTATGTTGCACCTTAAGGCCGAGACAAGTTCCTATGTTTGTGAATTTTGTTCATTGACAATGGCAATAAACTCTTTCTGATTCTGATTCTGATTCTGATTCTGAAGAAGCCCCGGATCACTGGACTTAATGACTACAGGCCTATAGTCATGAAGTCATTTGAACGCCTGGTCTTGCCCCACCTCAAGTCCTTCAACTCCTCCCTGCTGGACCCCCTGCAGTTCGCCTACAGAGCCAACAGGCCTGTAGATGACGCCATCAACCTGGCAGTCCACTTCATCCTGCAGCATCTGGACCTATGCCAGGATCCTGTTTGTGGAGCTCTGCATTCAACACCATCCTCCCTGCTCTGCTCCAGGACATCATAATGGGGAGTGGTTTGAGCGGTTTAGTGCAGAGTTGGGCCAATGATTGATGCTTAAACAGTTTTTAAGATTCCCAGTTCTGTAAAATTGTCCTCTTGGCGGTAGTTAGAGATGTAAGTAGACTATTTTTGTATTTGATAGGTATGGAGATTTTGTGGTGATGCAGAGAGACGGGGGAAGAGGGACTGTAGCTCAGGATATCTGTGAGATTATAGATGACTGTATCGCAGCTAAGCTTCAGCAGCAGTATTGAGGGGAATACAGACTTATTCGGATATTTTTTTGAACATTTTAAAATAATTTAAAAAATGTATTTTATTGATCAATCATTGATTGAAAATGTTGCTCGCCCCGATCACACGCCACAGGTGAAACGGCGACCACTGTTTTTTTCGGGGTATTTATGAGGAATACAAACACCCATACACACAAAACACCAGGCAAACTTCTTCTAAATCACAATATTAAAGAACATTGTTATACAAATGGACACAACAGCAAGCAAACCTACCTCATCAT
The DNA here is from genome assembly GCA_015082035.1 of Chaenogobius annularis. Taxonomy (NCBI): domain Eukaryota; kingdom Metazoa; phylum Chordata; class Actinopteri; order Gobiiformes; family Gobiidae; genus Chaenogobius; species Chaenogobius annularis. Next base: position 91,466 of record BJKM01000090.1, on the reverse strand, counting down.
CCTCACATACAAAAAGTGGATAATGTATTGGACTTGGAACAATAGCATAGCCACATAGCCTTCGAGGCAACCGCTGTTGTGATTTTGGGCATTACAAAAATAAATTGAATTGAACATCGACTACTACAATGACCAGCAAAACATGGATACACGTCAGACCGCTCAGCCAAACTCAAGAAAACAGACTCTGCCTCATATACAGATGGCCTCAAAATAGCTATTCGTTTGTTAGATACCATCAATAACCAACTCAGACTACTACACACCCTTCACAATGACATTATAGAAATGCGTCATAGCCCTTGAATTCGCTCACAGTCAAATACTTACGCTAGTACAATCTAACACGGAACTCAAAACATCAGTCAGATAATTTGAAAGCAAACTGGAACTGGTCAAACATCAAAACAAATTATTAAAGCAAACTATTTTAGATCTACAGACTACCAGCATGTATGATAATATAATTTCTTCAAGATTGCACAGACTGACACAACCTGTCAGTTGACCACAGCAATACCAAAATCAACAAAACCTCACATTCCACTGAAACAATAAAACAATTTATGAATGATCGAGGCCTTACCGATAGCTGGCGCCATCCAAACCCAACAACATTCTCCTTCTTCTCCCCAGTACATAAATCTTACTCACGAATTGGGCATTTCCTCATCACAAACACCATAGTATGAAACATTTTAAACGCTAAAATACACCCCATCATTATCAGTGATCATGCACCGGTATCTTTTTGCTGGAACAACCTGAACCCACATAAAATAACCACTAGATGGTGACTAAACCCATCCCTTCTTAATAACTCAAAGTTTAATAACCTTATTCAAAGAGTGGGCATCCTTTTTATTTCCCAAAGTCATTTCCAGCAGAATGATCATATAATTTTCAACATACACGAAAAAAAATTACAACAGGAACAAAACAAATTAGAACTAAAATAACACAACTGGAAACCATAAATGCAACTAACCCCACAGAAAAAATACAAGATGAATTAAGGCAACATAATAATAAGATGAACAATATTATTAATACTAATACCAAAATTTATGATAACACAGGCTTCGACATGAACATTTCCACCACAATAACAAATCAGGCATGTATTTAGCCAATCAAATAAAACAGAATAAGGAAGAAAAAAAACAATAGTTAGCATTAAGAAGAAATAAACCGCAAATTCAAAAACTTGGATACATAACCAAACAGTCAGATTTCTTAACAATAAAAAACTGCCAAAACTCTCGCAAGACCAAACAAACATGCTTGAAGCACCAATACGCAACCAAGAACTATATACTGAAATTAAATTAATGCCCAACAATAAGGCTCCTGGACCTCATGGCTTTCCTGTTGAGTTCTACAAGCATTTTTTCACCATCTTCTCATCGTTGTTGATTAGACTCATCGCTGAACACACATGAACAATTCATTAATCTCTCTCATTCCAAAACCCGACAAAGATCCAACGCAAATCCAAACATAAACAAACTGATACAATTTTGAAACATTTTCACATATTTCAGACTATTAAATCAACCTTCCTTACCTTTACCAATCCACCATCCTACCTGTACAGACAGAGCGTTGGAATGCGGCAGTCCATATGCACAAATCATATTACTTACCTTAGCATTGGCCTTGGTGTGCCTCTGGTAACCACATTTTCTCCAACATTTACAATTTTCCTGTGAATAGTGAGCACTTTGACATGGTATGAAAATACACATTCATATTCACATTCAAAGCCAACCAGTTTAAGATTTCAACATCTTTGTATAGTTTGCATGTTTTGTTTAGCTCTTTCCAAGTCTTGAGCACAGATTCTACCCAGGGATTCTTAATTTCCTGCAGATGACTCAACCGTTTGTTGTCTATCAGTATGACCTGTACAGAATAGTTTCAAGCCTTTGGCTTAGACTGAAATATGGAGTCTTTCTTTATGGAAAAAAGGGGGGGATAGTTTTGTTGACTTGTTAAGTCTTGATGGAGAACCACACCTAAACATTTGAGGGATTCTGTTTTGCCATACTATTTTTTTATTTTTTATTTTTCTTTAATTTTGTGTCCTGTAGACTTTATTAGACAGGAAAGGACAGTGTGAAATTGGGGATGAGAGAGAAGGGAAGACATGCAGCAAATTGTCAGCTGGGATTTGAATTCACGACACTGCTCTTTCTAAAGTCAAGGGGGTGCGCAGTAAGAAAAAAATTCAGTTCTTTGTATATTCAATTTCTATCCAGACATTGGACCAATCTTAAGAAGGAAATGTATTTCTTCAATTTTAGAAACATAATAAAACAAACACAGGGAACGAGAACTAAACCAGAAAGAAAATACAAAAACCAAAATAAGTAGGCATCCAACAACAACGAGAGAAATCATGGCACACAAAAACCCAAAGAATACGTCCCATTTAGGATGATATAAAAGGAATTAATATCATCCTCTTTATCTTCTGGAATTTTTTTGAAAAGTTTTTATAGAATGATTCAAATGCTGATTGAATTTGGTCTTGTTTGGTTAAGATTACACAAGTTTGCCTGTCCCGTATTTTAAAAATTGTTCTTTCAGCTTTCTAAATTTCCAAGATAGTAATTTAGAGAATATGGATTCACTCATTTTTATTATTTAAAAAAAAAAGTTTTTCAAAATGGAACAAACACAAAAAACAGAACATGGCCATAGAGAAAAACACAAAGTATAAAAAGAACAGACATCAACAAAACATTTAAACACGTATAAAAATGGTCCACCTTCTGCTGCCTTAAGTGCCTCAGTTTTGTGTGAAGCAGGGTTTGTCATGGTTGCAGTTGACTTTGGTGTGTGTTCGTATAATGCTGTCTTCACAGAATCGAATGTATGCGCTTTGAGTGGCTTGACGGTAGAAAAGCGTTATTTAACTGTGACCATTTATTTATTTATTCTTAGAAGCCCTCACTACAGGTTTGGAGAGCTTCAGCCTCTGTCTGTACATGTGGATCAGGTGAACCATGCCGTGATCTGAAAAGCACTCAGCAGCGTGGGCCACGAAAGGCGTTACTGAGAGTTGTGATCCAGCGTGTTTTACTCTCTGGTCGGGACTTTAATAAACTGTCTGTACTTTAGTAGTTCATGGCTCAGATTTCAGATTTTTAAAAAGCACCCAGGATAATAAACAAGGAGTCATGGAAGGTGCACGACTGTGCACTGGTCCTCCTGCACATTTGTGCTCGATGGAATGTAAACAGCAGCCAGAATGAATGACTCCACTCACATGGAGAGTAGAATAGTTTGCAGTTAATGAAGAGATATCCCAAAGCAAGAGAGCAGTGTTTAGAGATCACAGTCACATCGCGACACCAGTTGTTGATGAAGAATAAAACGCCTCGGCCTCAAGTTTTTGCCCTGGAGAGATCCTTTTGTCTGTTGTTGCGGAGCAGCTGGAAATCTTCTAATGGCACCACGCACTCTAGGACAGACTCGTCTCATCGGCAGCGCCAGTTCATCCGTGTGGTTGGTAAGTTAGCGAATGTTGAGAGGAGAAGATCCCAAATAAGGACGTACGCTCGGCGCTTCTCCGAAGACACACGAGAGCCTCCCGCTCCCTTTCCTCGTCTGCGGCGTCTCACTCTCTAAAGAAAGTTGGACTAGATCTGTAGGAGTGTTATTCTGCTGTTGAAAAACTTTTCTTGTAAGAGCGCGCTGATACAAGATTTACACACAAAGACAGACAAAGCGCACTTAAACACCAACTGTGTCGCCATCTTGGAATGGCTAAAGTCTGAAGTCTGGCTTTATGATATTAATCATATAATATTAATCAATAATATTTTATTATAAATCTTGAATCCTTTGCTCTAGTAATAATAGAGCAAAGTTTTTTGACAATCGGATGGGAAAGGATTTTCCAACCAGGATTTATCAAAATAACTAATGCTACTGGAAATATGTTTTTGATGAGGGAAGTATGTTAGAACATGGTTAAAATCTCAAAAAAGTCAATTTTGCCCACTGTGTGTCCTTATAGATCTCAGATCCATTTAAGTACCTTGAAGTCACCATTTCTCATCCAGTAAATAACTTTATAGTATATTTCGTCACGTCACAAACATTTTCTATTTCTCTGCAATTACAGCTGCAAGTCTTTTGGGGTGTGTCAGCCTTGCATACATACAGACTGACATTTTGCCCATTCTTTTTTGTAAAACAGCTCAAGCTCAGTCACATTTGATGGAGAGCTTTTGTGAATAGCAGTTTCAGATTTTTCTACAAATTCTCAATTGGATTTAGGTCTGGAAAAGGGGTGGCCAACTTGTGGTTCTAGAGCCGTATGCGGCTCCCTGCAGCTTTTTCAAAAATCTATTAAAATGGAAATAGATGGGGGGAGATATATTTTTAGTTTTATTATGGTTTCTGTAGGAGGGCAAACATGACAAACATTCTTTCCAATGCTGTAAAAATGTTTAATATTAAATTTCAACATTTCTGTCAACGAAGATTTGCGTCATAGCCTGAATGTGCGGCGCAGTGGATTGCATTTCAAATTCCACTACTGCAATCCAGGAGCTGGAAAACCGTTCACAGATGGTAAGTACATGAAGAATTCATTCATCAAAATATTGGAGCACCTATTTTCAGACTTCAAAAACAAAGCCAAGATAATACAACTTACCTTTTCAAAAGGCTGCTGTTTTATTTTCATAATTGCAGGCTGTGTTCAATTCCACTGTTGGCCAGATATGGGGGAGAAGAGGATTGTATTGTTATTGAGGTTTGAAGAAGACTTTTGTTTGTGTTTATTTCGAATCCTCAGAATAAAAATGACACCAAAAATCTGATTTCTTAATTGTATTTCTATATTTATTGTTAGTTTTCCGCCACACGTGCTTTCAGGCCAAAAATTTCAATTTTGGTCTTAACAGACCAGAGCACTTTCTTCTACATGTTTGCTGTGTCCACCACATGGCTTCTGGGTAACTGCAACAGGACTTTTTATGGCTGATTTTAAACAATGGCTTCTTCTTGCCGCTTTTTCCACAAAGGCCAGATGTGTGTAATGCACAACTAATAGTTCTCCTTTGGACAAAATCCCTTTCTTCCTGAGCTGTGGATCTCTGCAGTTCCTCAAGATTTACCATGGGCCTCTTGGCTGTATCTTTGATTAGTGCTCTCCGTGTTCAGCCTTGTAAGTCTTGGTAGACGGCTATGTCTTGGCAGGGTCTTTCCATTTCCGGAAAAAGAATTGAACGGTGCTTTGTGAGATGATCAAAGCTTGGGGAATCTTATTCATAACCTAACTCTGCTTTAACACTAGAACTCCCAAGGCCGTCAATTTGACGGTTTTCAGAATTGTACGTCTAATTGCTCTGGTTACGTTGCTCTTTCAGATTCATGGGCTCTTGACTTTTTCTTTACCTTTGTGTATATCCTCCCCATATTGCAATTCAACTGAAATAAAACGTTAAAAGGAGTTTTGAGTAATTCTTCCTCTAACTTCCACACCCGTCAATTTGACAGTTCCGCGTGAGCTTTGCCTCACCTTTAGTGTCTCTCAAAGCAAAGCTAAAATGGATTTGAAGCGATTATCTGTACAAGAGGCCCTGGCAATGCTTCAAAACATTTCAATCCGGAAGTGAAGGCAATCAGACAAGAACTTGTGGGCTTTGGGCAGCTCAGCCAAACCAAGAAGCGAGTCGGACGAATATGGAGGACGCAACAAGAAGCCGGAAAAATCTCACTGGCAGTAGGTCGATTGTAAATGTTCAAGATATTTATGACAAACGTTATTATATAGTTATGGCATTTTAGGCTGTCGAGATCGATAAACTAAGCGCCCGTTGCTTCAGCTGCCTCGGCAACATCGCCTCACGTGAGCGGCATATTCTTGACAATGGCGAAAATATTCAAGGTATTTACGAATCCTGTATTTAAAAAAATAAATGTTTTAGCTAGGTGGGTCCAGATCAATTAATAAATATGCATATATTCTCTGTAACAGTGGCTTTGCTATCGCAAACAACCCAAATCCTGCTCTTCCTCCGCTGAAGCTGGTCAATTTCGGCACTCTTAATGATGCTAATATTCATTAAAGAGGCTAATAGACCAATTTTTAGCATGTCAGGATAATCATTCTTTTGATTACGTCATCGCATGAGCGCAAACGTCAAATTGACGGCTTGGGAGTTCTAGTAGTTTTACAATCTTGGTAGTCCTCGTGTTAAACTCCTCCACAGCTTTATCCCTGACCTGTCTGGTGTGTTCCTTGGACTTCATGATTCTGTTTGCTCTCCAACATTCTCTTGACAAACTTCTGTGGCCTTCACAGAACAGCTGCATTTATACTGAAGGTGGGGACTCACAGGTGGACTCTATTAAATCATTAGGTCAACATTGAATATCTGATCAAATCAGGCATTAAGATGGCTCCACTCACCCCCAATATAATAAGATCAAGAGTTCTAACGATGACCAACTCTCCTTTACTGCTGCTATACAGACAAAACCGTCCCACCTAAACCCCCCCGCCTTTCACCTGGTCTCGAACTCTCACCGGCTCCCGCTACACAAACAAAAGCCTCCCCACCTATCCCCCCTCGCCTTTCACCAGTTATCTCTGATAGCTAGGATGCACTGGGTCTCAGCTTATAGTCATAGTCACGTCATAAAGACCTGAAAACAAAATGCGAGTCAGACTGCCCAATCTGAGAAATTTGATTCATATCCCCTGCAAAAAGATAACGCCCAGTCCCACTGAAACTAGTCTGAAACTTGCTGCGCTAAATGTCAGATCCTTATGTAACAAATCATTCTTAATTAATAATTTATTTCTTCTTATAATCTTGATTTTTATGTTTTTAACTGAAACATGGCTTGACAAAAACACAGGAAATTTAGTTCTAATAGTATCTGCTCCACCCAACTTAATGTTTGAATCTGTAACACGAGAAAACAAAAAGGGAAGAGGTGTGTGTGCTTTTGTTAGAGATGAAATAGTTACCCACAGGTTGTCCTTTGGGGTGTTTTCAACATTTGAGTACGTAGCCTTTAAAATTGAGCTAAAACAGTCTCCATCGATTCTCTTCATTGTTTTATACAGCCTCCTCAGCACTGCCAAAGTTTTATTGATGATTTTACTGAGATGCTTTCAGTCGTATGCACAGACTTTGATGGTTTGGTCATAACAGGTGATTTCAAAGTTCATGTTGATAATATCTGTGACAGAAACGCTAAAGAGCTTCATTCTGTCTTTGAAACTTTCGGTCTTACTCAGCACGTGAGTGGCCCCACCCACAGCAGAGGGCACACTCTAAATCTTCTAATTACAAAAGGAGTTAATATTTCATACGTCAATGTGATCGATGTTGCTCTGTCTGATCATTTCTGTGTCTTCTTTGACCTGTCTGTTTTTCCCAAACCACCGGCTGGTCCTGCAGCTGTTCAGAGGAGACACATAAATGACAGCACAGGAAAACTGCTTATGGAAATGAAAAACTTTGAAAATGTCTCTTGTTCAAATGTAAATGATTTGTTGAACTCTGTTACATCTAGGGTTTTGAATGTTCTCGACACCATTGCCCCTATGAAGGCTAAAATTGTTAAAAATAAGCAGAAGGCGCCATGGAGAAATGATGATTTGGTCAGGGCACAGAAAAGGGAGTGCTGCCGGGCCGAACGAAAATGGCGCAAGTCAGAGCTCCAGGTTCAAAAGGAGATTTACAGAGAGAAGTGGCATTCTCCACTTTTCAGTATTTATTTTTATTGCTTATGTTTTTTCATAAAATAAAATTATAATATATATATATATATATATATATATATATATATATATATATATATATATATATATATATATATATATATATATATATATATATAAAATATTTTTAACAATATACAGTTGTGGTCAAAAGTTTACATGCACTTGTAAAGGACATAATGTCATGGTTCTCTTGAGTTTCCAGTTATTTCTACAATTCAGATACTTCTTTGTCAAAAAAAACATTCTTGAAGTTTGGATTCTTTATGACTTTATTATGGGTTAACAGAAAAAGTGACCAAATCTGCTGAGTCAAAAATATACATACAGCTACATGAATTGGTAATTTTGGTGACTTGACTTGTGTCAATGAAATGCGCTTCATAGCATGGCCTCTTAACTTCTTGTGCGTTATTATGAGTAACCACAGCTGGTGTTTCTCTGAGGCCATTTAAATAGGGCTCATTGGATACAAACTTCCACAAAAGCTCCAATGGGAAAGTCAAAGGAGCTTAGCACGGAGCTGAAATTCGAATTACTGACTTGAACAAGTCAGGAAAGTCACTTGGAACCATTTCAAAGCAGCTGCATGTCCCAAGAGCAAAAGTGCAAACAATTGTTTGTAAGTAAGTATAAAGTCCATGGCACTGTTTTGGACTGCCACGATCAGGAAGAAAATGCAAGCTATCACCTGCTCCTGAGAGAAAATTGGTCAGGATGGTGAAGAGTCAACCAAGAACCACCAAAAAGCAGATCTGCCAAGAATTAGAAGCTGCTGGAACACAGGTGTCAGTGTCCACAGTAAAGCGTGTTTTGCGTCGCCATGGACTGAGAGGCTGCCGTGCAAGAAGGAAGCCGTGGTGGTAGTGGTGGTGGTGGTATTATGTAGTGGGGCTGTTTTGCTGGCAATGAAACTGGTGCTTTACAGAGAGTAAATGGGATAATGAAGAAGGAGGATAACCTTCAAATTTTTCAAGAAAACCTAAACTCATCGTTGGCGCAGTTGGGTGTTCCAACAGGGCAATAACCCCAGACACATCAAAAGTGGTAATGAAATGGCTAAATCAGGCTAGAATTAAGTTCCCAAAGTTAAACCCCATTGTGGACAATGCTGAAGAAAAAAGTCCATGTTAGAAAGCCAACAAATTTAACTGAACAGCACCAATTCTGTCAAGAGGAGTGGTCAATGATTCAACCAGAAGCTTGCCAGAAGGCAAGGATACCAAAAGCACCCTAATTGAAGTAAAAATGGCCAAGGGACATGTAACCAAATATTGTTATATTAATTATATATATATATATATATATATATATATATATATATATATATATATATATATTATATATATATATATATATATCCATCCATCCATCCATCCATCCATTTTCTACCGCTTGTTCCCATTAGGGGTCGCGGGTGACTGGAGCCTATCCAGTGCCTTTGGGCCTTAGGCGGGGTACACCCTGGACAGTGGCCAACTCGTCACAGGGCTAACACAGAGACATAGACATACAGACAACCATTCACTCTCACTCTCATTCACTAGGGCCAATTTACAGTTGCCAATTTACCTAACACATGCATGTCTTTGGACGGTGGGAGGAAGCCGGAGAACCCGGAGAGAACCCACGGTAACACGGGGAGGACATGCAGACCCCATGATTTCCTTCTTGGGAGGCGAGAGCTCTAACCGCTCTGCCACCGTGTACCCCATATATATATATATATATATATATAATTCTAATTCTAATTCTAATTATTATTATTATTATTATTTTGACACAGCAGATTTGGTAACTTTTTCTGTCAAGCCGTAATAAAATAATCAAACTTCATGATTTTTTTTGTGACAAAGAAGTATCTGTTTCAATCAGTCTATCAAACTAAACTCAGAGTTGTAGAGATAACTGGATACTCAAGAGAGCCATGACATTATGTTCTTTACAAGTGTATATAAAGATAGGATAATTGTGGAATTTGTTTGGCAAAAGAAAAATGCTAGAATTAGGAAGGAGTAAATACAACGGCCAAAAGAATCAGGGGAAATGGTTTTACCAAATCTACAATTGTACTATTGGGCCTGTAACCTAAAACAATTGTCTTTTATTGGATTTACATTTTAAAAGTTTCCATTTGTGATGGAGATGAAACAAAACTGCTGCCCCATCTTCTCTCAGACAGTTTATATTTTGTAGATATTACCTTTGTATCACATGATTTTGTGGTCTCTCATTCTCTTCGAATATGGAAACAAATTGTATGGCATTTTGGTCTTTGCTCTAATCTACTGCTATGACCTATTTACACCCTCTCAGGGAGTTTTTTCGACTGGTATAGATTCTTCCTTCATGGATTCTTTTTATTGAGACATTATTCCCTACATTTGAGCTGCTTTTCCATTTACCAAATTCTCACTTTTAAAAATATTTGCATGCACAAATTGATTGACTGCTGCTAGAGAGGGCATATCAAAGTGTAAAACTAAATAATCCAATTTAGTGGTCCTCAAACTTTACATTCTCTAAGGCAAGCTTGACAGGAGGAATTTGACACTTTTTTCTGCAGCACAATGGAAACAAGCCCTTACCTGCACACGCGCCGCCTCAGTTTGTGCTAGTAAGGCCGTGGGAGTGGGTATGTGTTTGGGTGCTGCAGCACCCTCTGGTGGTGACTGGCATGAGCTGCACAATCATACAATATTTCAAGTTGCTAAATAATTAAATTAAAGGCTTTAATCTCAAAAATATAAATTTTACATTAAGTCAAGTTTATCTTGTTTGTTTGGAAATTCTTTTTTCAATTTTTATTCATCCCTTTTGAGTAGGAACTAAAGTCTGGCCTATGTGAGTATACGCTGGGATATCCTCCACTGCGAGTGTCAACAACGCTTGTAAGTGTCTCCTATCCGACTGCATGCTTATAACGTGCATGAAGGGAAGGAGGCAGGATAACACCCAATTCATTGGGTGTTATCCTGCGTGAAGCAATCGAGTGGATTTTTCCAAAACGTGCTTGGCTTCACTCCGCTTATCCTAATAAGGATCCACTACTGATGAGAAAGTGAACAAGAGCAGTCACGAGACCCGCCGAGGGAAGGAGGACGGGTGGTAGCAGGAGCCTCAGGTGAGCAAAAGTATAAATTAAGTTGCCACTAAGCACCTGCTGGGCCGGGCTCTGATACATTCATGTGCCCTGGTTTGCTGCGTACAGACATCCAGAAGTCTGTATTTTTTTCATCCATGCTGACTTTCCAGCTGACAGTGGCATACAGTATCAAGCACTAGCTATCTGTTTCGCTTTTTAGTTCTGCTTTATTTGATTAGATTGGATTATTTAATGAATTTGACGGACAGTGGTGTGTTGATGCGCACTGTAAAACGAGAGATCAGTATTTGTGAGCTCCTCTGTCTCCTGCTGCTGGCGCATTACGAATTGATTTTCACTGTTCGCGTGGTGTGGCCCTTTCCATGCATCAAGATCATTAGGATATGCACATGCATTTTGCCAAAAGCAGCGCCCTAAACGTGGGCTGTTTTGGATCAGTTCAGCTGCCCCACGGCCCCAGATTTGCAGGAGCTGCTATATTTTATTCCCCTTTTTGACAATCAAGTAAAAGTTTGTATCAATATTTTGGGTTAAATTATGAAAGCTATTTAAATATTGTGTCCAGGAGTTATTAAATTAAGCAAGTTAGACGAGGTAGGCCCACAGTTTACACATGGGCCTATAATACCTTGTTCTAGGTCTTTGTTCTCAGCACCCCCCAGCCAAAATATGTTCCCACGGCTACGTGTGGCAGGCAAGGCTTTAAATGATTTAAGATTATAAATAGACGCCACTGGTCTAAACTCAAATTATGCAAGGTGTTCCCAGAATTCGACCTTTTCTGCCTTTTTAAATTGGATTTTTTTTTTCTTTTTCAAAAATTAACAAGACCAGAGAGAAAAGACTAAACCAAAACAAGTAGACATCCACCAAAAACAGAACAAACAAAGAAAAGGGGAATCATGACACACAGAACCCAAAAAACCGTCCCAATTAATCCAAAATCGAGTGGAATGGCAATGTCAAAAACGTTTTATAATGCATCCTTAATTTCACAGTCCCAACAGTCCCAGAATACGTGATAGTGGTTTGCCTCCTTGCAGCCACAATTCTCCTACAGACTGTACCTCCCTGTGAATAATGAGCACTTTGACATGGTGTTATATTCTTCCATCAAAACTCTCTCCAAGCATGTGATTTTGTAGTCCTCCACAAGGATGTCCAAACATCTTCCCACTCTTTGCCTGTCAAAACAAGACCACTCTCTCTTCCCCACTTGTTTTTAATATATTTAGTAGAGTAGCTGTCCAAATTAGAAATGCATTGATATAATTTAACTATAATTCCCCGTTTAATTTCTTGGTTATAGGAGCTCCTTATTTGTAAAAACCTATATAAGTCCTGCTTCTCCAAGTCAAAGGATTCCTTCAACATATCAAAGCTTTTCATTTGATTATCTTTTACAATCTGGTGAACAACCTTCATACTTTCTGTAATCCAGACCTTGAATCTCGGATCAGATCTATTTGGCACAAAACCTTGGTCATAAACCAACCAGTTTAAGATTTTAACATCTTTGTTTAGTTTGTATGTTTTAATTGGCTCCTTCCATGTTGTAAAGCACAGATTTTACCCAGGGATTCTCAACTTCTTCCAGATGACTCAACCATCTGTCATCTGCCAGTAAGGCCTATACAGGAACCACCAGCACAACTTTAATCTAAATATTTTCGCATTGAGCTTCATATTCTGGATCACACCAGTACAGCAATGCTCTGATTTGAGCTGAAATAAAGTAATTTCTCAGGAAGAGCCCATTCTCCTTTTTCTTTTGATAATTGCAGTGTTTTGAATCGGATTCGGGGTTTCTTGCCTTGCTACACAAATCTTGATATTGCGTTATTCCACTCAAACAGCCAGTTGGGGATGGGAATTAGAAGAGTCTGGAACAGATAGAGAAACCTGGGCAAAACATTCATTTTTTATAGTTTCAATCCTTTGACTTAGACTCAAGTATGGAATAAGAGTCAATTTTTCAAGATCTTTTATGGTCTTAAAAAGAGGGATATAATTTTTCTCCAAAATTGTTGTTAAGTCACTATGGAATACCACACCCAAATATCTAAGGGATTCTTTTTGCCATTTAGATGGGCAGGTCTTTTTAAAGAGAGCGCTGAAGAGCCGCAGGTTGCCGACCCCTAATCCAGATGCTCCTCAACTGCCTGGACAAACGGGCTCTACGCCAGATGAATGGTTCTTCATCTGCCTCAAAGAACTGGTTATCTTCCTCAGTGGTTACAGCTCCACAGTATATCTGCAAATTGAAGCACGTCTGCCTGTCCGTCCGAAGGAGTCGGATCTCCACCTTCACCATGGAACTTCACCAGGTTTCTACTTTTTCCCGGTTTGGTAGTTTTTCCTTGCTGAGAAGGAGGGTCTGACAGGGGATGCTGGGTCATTGCCAATTCCCTATGAACATTGTTTAATCTGCTCTCATTGTCGCCCTTTGACTTACAAAAATAAATTAAATTGAATTGAATTGTTTGACGTAATTTCATAAAATGCTGAAAACGTAATAAAAAGAGTCGGGGAAAAAAATGTGCTTCCTTTAACGTTAACGGCACATTAAACCAAATCAAACATTCAAAGATACTAACAAAGATGAGAAGAAATATATATATAATGAGAAGATTATATATATATATCCAAACTTTTTTCACCGAGGGCTGCATTATGAAACTTACACGGAGCAGAGGGCCACAGACAACCAAACAATGAAGTGAATCATTTGAAATGTTGCATTTGATCAGCCTCCACACCTTTAACTAGACTTGGAACATTAATATTAGGCTGGTAACATCAAAATGCTTGAATTTTTCCAATTTTACAGTAAGAAGTACTACTTATTGCTATTTGGACCAACTTAGCAGGAAGCCGGAGGGCCAACAAAAATTTGTCTGAAGGTCGCATTTGGCTCCCGGGCCGTAGTTTGGACATGCCTGATACAGACCATGCAGCCAGAAACGTGAGCGCTGTGCTGCAGAGCGAAAGGAGGCGGGCGCTTAGCAACTGTCAGTCAAACCTGCACCGGCTACCTAAACCGACCCAGGGAAAACGTGGCACCTGATTGGTCAGTTATTATAGTTCATAACTTGTTTTATGAACAAAATGGCTAAATAAAAAATTCAGATCATGTAGAGCTGTTTAATATGAACATTTTAAGGCCAAAATGACAAGCTTCACAGCAGCAGTTACAGAGAAAGCAGCTAACTTTTTCCAACAGAAGTGAATGGGAATCAGAACCCGATGAAACTGCACATGACTTTCTATTTGCCACGCAGCAGCTAATGCGTTAGCTCAGTTCACTGACATTAGAAGTTATGTAGCGAATACTATATCTCTAGCCGTCAAATATTGTCTTTGACCATTCTCTGGTACTCTGGTAGGGATGTCAAATTATGTTACTGAGCCCTGAGGGGTGGGGCTAGTGCCAATGCCAACCAATCCAATATTATAGGCATCTCTGACCATATATAGTAAAAAGGACATCCTCATCCAAACTATTTTCAGGGAGCCAATTTATAGATATGAGATACTGCTTTTTAATTTTTGTGATGGCCGGTTGAAAAATCTGCACAAACTCCCACAAAGGGAGTATTTTTGCTAGCATGGTTTAGAATACGCTAAACATTTTAAACTCTCAAAGACACATCACAAATCTCCTAGTTTTCATCAAAAATTAAGAAGTTGAGTAAAGCTGCACTGCTAATTAGCTCTGCTATTGGACTACTGCTAATTACATGTTTGTTGTGGAAACACTGACACCACCGGTCTGTTTGTCGGTCATCACATCACACCTAGTTAGCATCTTTAGCACCTCAACATTTACTGTTAGCTTGTTGCTTTCTGCTGTTCCAACAATTAGCTTGGATTTAAACAGAAGAAAACAATGGTTTGCAAAATTAACCGGCATGATAGTGCTACCACAGCAAATACAGAGTAATCTTTACTAGTTAAATTCAGCCTGAGAGAAGACAATGTGCCTTGGAGCTTAGGACACAGAGTAAACGCAGGCAGTAGGAGGTCTGACATGCTATCAGCTAGCTTCTAATTAGCTGATAACACCTTGCAGATAAGCTAAAGACATTCATTAAACTCCTTCTGTAAATGCTAGGGAGATTATGACTAAGTAGCCACACACAGTTGAAGCTGACGGAAATTGTGGAAAAGCTACCCAGGCACAGCATAGACATTGTAGAGCTGATGGGCCTCATTTACAGGTCACGTTAGTTTGGATCATCCTGTCTGACTTGACTCTCGGTCAGTTAAAAGTTGTACTTTTCACCTAAATATGTGGATTATATCGAGTTGTTTTTGTGTTTCTTTGCACAATTATAAGGCCTCAGACGCGTTGTTGCTGGGGCTTTTCTGCTGAAAAACTGACCTCGTAACTTTGCCAGAGCGCCCCGCTCTGTCACGTGGCAATAATGACCTGCTTTACGGCCCTCCCCCATCAGCTCTTTTACCCAAGGCACAGGTAGTGATGGGTCATTTGAAGCCGAGGCTTCGAGGCTTGTGCCAAGTAAAAGGAGGCGTGGCAAATGAAGCCCTGCTACAAGGCTTGTATTAGTTTGCTAAAAAACACGTGACCTGTAAAAGCGAGGCTTCACATTTGTAACTGGTAACGTGACTGGTTTAGTATAGTCACTTTCAAATAAAAGCGCACTATGCCTCGCGGTGCGTAGTGGGTGTCAGTCAGTGTCAGATAGTGGTAAAGAGATAAAATAACAGTTCAGTTTAGTATTTATTAATCAGGTTTGTAATATGCTTTAATATAAAGCTCCATCAGGATTGTATGAAGTCTGGATGAGGCGGCCAAGCGTGGTTGCCGCAAAAGCTCAGAATGAATAATTTGTTTGGGTTGGAGATGGTTTGACATTGTAGGGAATTAGTTCGTCTTGCTATTCCCTTGTGTGTTCATGCATCGGAGAAGAGACAGCCAGAAACTTAAAGGTTTTAGTTCAGATGATTTATTTGCCCTAATACAAAGAAGTCTAATAAAAAATGTGCTTACAGACTTTATGCTTTAGACTTTTATCTTTAGACTTCATTCTTTAGACTTTAATCTTTAGACTCCATTCTTTTGAACTCCAGACTCCATTCTTTATTCCTTAGTTCTTTTGCTGGCTAGATTGGTTATGATCCTGGACCTTGTCCAAATATGGAGTTGTTATCTTGTCGTATTTTGGCCGTCGTTTTGTGAGTCCATCTGCACACAAATATTACAGAGAAAACAAGCAGGGCCTCTGCCCACGGAGAAGTACAGTCTGTGCCTATGTCTCAATGTGGGGCTTTTAACCAAGATTATCTGTAAATAAAGCTGCAATACAAGCATGAATATGTGATGTGTCATCCTTCAATGTTAAAATTTTTCTCAATTAAAATCAAGTTGAATTTCCCTTGTCACAACGTTGTGGTCAATGAAATCTTGCAATAGTTAAGTACTAATATAAAAATGCCTTCAAAAAATGTTCGTGTGACTGACTGTTGATGCATCTTGTCTCGGGAGCAGGAGAACGTGAGCTTGATGCCTGATCAGGTCTTGCTGTTGTACCATGTGACACCATCTGTTGTTATGGAATAAATATGCATCACTGGGTAGATGATTTAGATGTTGTGTATTAGTGTTATTTTCTCAATAACATTGGTTATTATTTGGTTTGTGACACTGTTCTATCTTACATGCATTACATTTTTTGGATCACAAGATGGCGTAGTGTAGAAAATGAAACCTCTTTTGAGGCATCGACTCATGTATCGATACAATTAGCTAAAGCCTCAAATGGATCATGGGGCTTCATTTGGCCATCAGAAGGCACAGTTATATACAAGGTGCTTTTAGCGTTCATATTTTTGCCAGTTTGTCATGGCCGAAGGATACAAGAAGTTGAAGACTATGTCGGAGGGGGAACGGAAGAGAAAAAGTGAAAGGGACCACACTGCATCCCAAATTAGAGTAA
Organism: Chaenogobius annularis; assembly: GCA_015082035.1. NCBI lineage: Eukaryota > Metazoa > Chordata > Actinopteri > Gobiiformes > Gobiidae > Chaenogobius > Chaenogobius annularis. The sequence continues at coordinate 74,644 of BJKM01000090.1, read as the reverse complement.
ACATTGGGCAGACTTTTGCTCGCTGGCGTCAGATAAGAGAAAGAGATGACTGCACATCAGATTATCATTTTGCACCTTTGTTATTGCACAGGTAAATTCATCTTTGTTTATGTTTTTGGCTTTGGTACGTGCTGTTTATACAGTTATTAGTTTACTATGACCATTGTGCGATAGCTGTCAATAAATTATCTGATGATAAGCTATTGATGATAACAAACACTGTGACTACACGAATGGCTAGCTACAGTTGTTTGTACAGTAAACGTGAATGCACTGAATAGTCCTATTTTTACTTCTTTGCTAAAGTTGGAGTATGTCTTAGGACTGCTTACTTTTACATAAACCTTTGTGGACTTGTTTCTCTGCCCAGCTGTGAACGCAGATGTCATGTAACGTCCACATCGGGCAAACGACACGGAACACACTTTCTTCAACTACCAAATATGATGGGTAAATGGTCAACGCAGAATAAATTACAATAATTGAAAATGTGTTTGTGGATTTGTTTTTGATCCTGTGTGTGGAAAATACATTCCTTGGATGTTTGTCATGTCTCTAAAAACCTAGGGATGAAGCTCTTTCCTTTTTGTCCTTTTGGTTCTTTCTTCTTATTTGATGTAGAATAATTGCAATTGAAAGGTGAATCTTTTTTCATTCAGGCTGCAAAAGTGAAGGATCATTCTCCATTTGTGCCTTGGGTCAAAGATGTGGTGAATCATTTCTGACATTACTGTCAACAAGCTGATACTGAGGAGCAATTCAAGGTACAATAAATGTGTTTATTATTATCCACAATAAAATAATGACTTTTTTTTTTTTACAGATAATGTAGTATGGTGTACTCTACATTATGTCCAAAATGAGCACATATGGACAACTGGCTGCTATGACCATGAGCCACTGGAAGAGTAGAGCGAGAAGAGGGAGAAGCCATGGTTACGGCAAGGTTGTAGACACAAATATTTCTCGTGCAGATCCATTTCTTAGAACTACGTTTTCAATTAATTCACAGCTAAACTTTCATGTCTTGATAGCTTCTACAGGCACACTGGCTAAAAGATGCGAAAAAGTACATCACGTTTAGGTACGTTATCCAGGTTAGACATTTTTTTTTGTCTCCAATTACACTCCGTTTCCACCACTTTCCCGAGGACAACCTCTAATTTGGATAACTTTCAGAATCACACAGTCATGTAAGCTGCAAAGCGCTATGCCTACAATTCAATTCAATTAATTTTTGTAACGCCCAACAACAGCAGTTGCCTCGAGGGGCTACAGTGGAAAAAACAGAATAAAAACAGTCCCAAAGTTTACACAGCTCGAACACAACACAGCTATAGACTACAACCACCATGACGGCCATAACGGCCAAGTACATAATTAGAACTTTCACTTTTCTAAAGTCCAGCCACAAAGTTCTCTTTCTTTTACAGGTACAAATGGTACTACAATAAAAAGTCCAAGAACTGGAGTGTGTACGCTCCAGTCAAGACATACAGTTATATTCCTGAGCTCCAGACAGCTATCGTTTCGAGGAGAATAGAGAGTGGTATTGGCCTTCCATGAAGAAGAAGCCTTCAGGAGGATGATCCCAGGGGTTTTCAGGCTGTTCTTCTCCAGGTCCTGGGGCATCATCAACTGTAAAGATGTTGTTCCACGCAGCAAAACCCCTGCATCTAGGATGTAGAAGTCCATGTGTGGCCCTCTCCGAGGGCAGTCTCAGGAGTTCACACCTCCCTTGCCCCTGCACCTACCCCCCTCTCCCCTCTTCCCCTACCTCTCCCTCTAGCTGGAGATGACTCTTCAGACAATGAATGTAAGAATGATGGCTGAAAATAGAAATAACATAAACAAATAAAAATGAAAACTTACAAACAATTTACTGACTTAATGTCCACCAATATAAAAATGTTTCCCACCCAAACAAGATCCGTACCAGAATAGGCAGCGTTTTTAATTTTCAACAAAGATAGGTCCAAAGTTACAGAAGCAGAGAGGGGTACAATACATTTTATTTATCATACCCCTATTTACATCACTGTAGATCTGAAAGAGAAACAATAAAACACACTTGTAACGCTAGTCTACTCAATGACCCACAATTTGTACAAATTATGACAAAGAACATTAAAATGTATGTAGAGGAAAACGATAAAGGGGACGTTTCTCCACCCATCCTCTGGGATGCAGCAAAGGCAGTTTTGAGGGGCAGGGTAATTGTGGTTGCCTCGGCCAAAAAGAAACAAAGGCAGAACAAATTTTAACAATTTGCAGAACAAACTAAAGCTGCTGGCGGCTAAACATGTTCGAAAACAAGGATTCTCAAATGATACAGGAAATAAAAAAGACAAGGGGTGAGAGTGCCCTCACAGGAAATATTTTTTTAAAAAAAGGTTAGAAAACAACATAGAGAAAGAACTATTTTGAAAATATGAGATGGTCAGAATAACATAATTTTACCCAAACAAGACCAAATACAATCATCGTTTGAATCCCCCTTCAAAAAAACACAGAAGAAAAAATACAATCTTTTTTGCAGGGCTGTGCCATTCAGTCCACGCCATAACCGGAAGTCTTAGAAGTACTCTTCCATAAAGACTTATCAACAATGTTGGAGAGAAATTATACCCCTCTTTTTAATAAAATAAAAACAAATATTTAAATTATTCTGATCCAATACTTAAATCTAGGACCTAAACTGTGTGCATGATGTGCGGATTGTTTCACGAGTTGGGTTATGAAAGTTGGACTGCGGTCTCGTCTTGGGACATGTGCACTATTGTTTTAAGCGCGTCTAAATTCATAAGATAGATTTCTCCGTGAATATGTGTCGGATTGCATATCTTTCAATGCTCAGTATGGGCTATTTTTAATAGACTGCTGTGGGTCAGAGAACTCCCAAAAACATGCATGATACTGTGCATGGGGCCTAGTGACAGCTGCGTTTGTTCTTATGAACTAGATGCAAAGTGAGATTTTTACTGTAGGCTACAATACTTTTAATATCATTTGAACTAAATGTTCTAATGACATTTATTTGAAAATAGTCCTGTTTTAGTCCTGCTTTAGTCCTGTTTTAGGCCTGCTTTATAGTTTATTTTATCCATGTTTTTCTGGTAGATATGGTTCGTTCAGTCTTTGTTTAAACCTGTTCTTGTTCCAGGTTTGCTTTGCACTAGTCAAGTAATGTTTCTGGTACACACTGGGTGTTTGTGCTTTTGTCCTGTTTTTAGTCATGTAATGTTGTCATGTTTTTACTTTTCTGAACATCCAGTTCAGGAACAGGATGTTCACAGGCTATTTCGGAAATCCAACCCCCGAAAAGCTGCTGGACCAGACGGCGTCTCGCCTGCCACATTAAGACATTGCGCACGAGACTTAACCCCCGTCATCACAGACATTTTTAACACCTCCCTGGGGTCATGCTTCAAGTCTGCCATCATTGTCCCTGTCCCCAAGAAGCCCCGGATCACTGGACTCAATGACTACAGGCCAGTGGCGTCTGTAGTCATGAAGTCATTCGAACGCCTGGTCTTGCCCCATCTCAAGTCCTTCACCTCCTCCCTGCTGGACCCCCTGCAGTTCGCCTACAGAGCCAACAGGTCTGTAGACGAGACAATCAACCTGGCACTCCACTTCATCCTGCAGCATCTGGACTCCCCGGGAACCTACGCCAGGATCCTGTTTGTGGACTTCAGCTCTGCATTCAACACCATCCTCCCTGCTCTGCTCCAGGACAAGCTCTCCCAGCTCAATGTGCCTGACTCCACCTGCAGGTGGATCACTGACTTTCTGACGGATCGGAGGCAGTGCGTGCGGCTGGGGAAGAATGTCTCAGACACTCGGACTATCACTATTACTTTCTCCTCTGCTCTTCTCCCTGTACACAAACTGCTGCACCTCCAGCCACGACACCACCCTCATCGGGCTCATCTCGGACTGGGATGAGTCTGTCTACAGGAGGGAGGTGGACCTGGAGTTCAACGCCCAGAAGACAGTGGAGCTGATCGTGGACTTCAGGAAAGTCACAGACCCCCAGCCCCCCCTCATCATGACAGACTCCCCCATCACCACCGTGGACTACTTCCGCTTCCTTGGCACCACCATCACCCAGGACCTCAAGTGGGAGCCCTCCATCAGCTCCCTCATCAAGAAGGCCCAGTAGAGGATGTACTTCCTGCGGCAGCTGAGGAAACCCAAGCTGCCAGGCAGATGATGGTGCAGTTTTACACGGCCATCATTGAGTCCATCCTCACCTCCTCCTTCACTGTGTGGTACGCTGGAGCCACAGCCAGGGACAAACAGAGATTACAGCGCATTGTGCGTTCTGCTGAGAAGGTGATCGGCTGCAGACTTCCATCTCTGCAGGACCTGTACGTCTCTGGGATGAGCAGGTCGGATCACAGCTGACCCTTCTCACCCTGGACATGGTCTATTTGAACCACTCCCCTCAGGCAGGAGGCTACGGTCCATCCGGACCAGAACCTCCTGCCACAAGAAATAGTTTCTTTCTCTCTGCCGTTCACTTTCTGCACTACAACTTTAAATTTAACTGTAAACTTGTGTACATAGTAATGCCTATTTTTTGACAATGGCAATAAACCCTTTCTGATTCTGATTCTGATTCTGATTAAAGTCCTGTGTTGATTTCTGTTGTTGAATGTTGCCACTGTGAGTTGTTTGTGGATCTTATAGAGATAAAACATAAAATTGTGGTCTAAAGAATTAGTATGTTTCAGATCAAATCAGAGAATTGTTGTACTGGTATGACCTGGAACATGAGATGAGAGAAGACAATATTGAGATTAATGTTGTGCCGGGGGTTTCTGCCATACTGGCAGAAGACAAATGGCAGAGTCATTTGGAGGAGGTTAGGAATCCCTGTGTAAAATCTGTCTCCACAACATGGAAGCAAAACATACAAACTAAAACAAAGATATTCAAAATCTTAAACTGGTTGGCATGTGATAAAAATTTTGCACCAAACAGCACAGACTTGAGATTTAAAGTCTGGTTTTCTACCAGATTGTAAAAGAAAATCACATGAAAAGCTTTGTGTTGAAAGAATCCTTTGACTTTGAGAAACAGGACGGAAAGAAGTTTTTATAACCAAAGAAATTAAGCAAAGTAATCACCATGATAACCCTTTGATTGAAATATTTATTAAAGTTTATAAATCAGATCTTTCAAGGGGAAATAATGTCTAAATTATATAAATGTATTAACAATTCATACAACCACACAACTAAGGTAATTACATAAAAAATAAATGGGAAAGAGAATGTCCTTTTGTTTTGACTGACGAAGAATGGGAAAATGTATGTACGTTCCACGTTCCAGTGAGAACAGCAAAATCACTTATCTGGAGGGAATTTTGCTGGCCCAAATACATTGTCTTCGGCTTTTCCATGTTTGTTTCTCCTCCTCCGGTAAAACTTTAAAAGGAAAACGTGGCCTGCAGGTAGACTACATTGTACCGAGAACGGGAACGGGTCAGTCCCGACTCAGTGCCCCTCTGCCGCACGAGACATCCCCGCGTGCCCCTAGTTTTATATTCTTTTAAACACGCCGTTATAGACAGTTGTATAGCATCCAATAACAGAGCAGAGCCTCATGAGGGCTCTGGATATGTTTGTGCAGAGCCTATATCATAATAAAGCCTCACTTCACTTGTATTACAGAGATATTATACTGCCTGAAACTTGAAACTGTTCAGAGGGACAAATGTACAACATCAGACAGCTCACACAAGGACCACAGTGCAGTTACGCCCACCACTCACAGCACTAATTCATCAAATTAATTCAACCATCCATTCACCACCATTGCTCTATTCTACTCACATAGTTCAAAGTGTTTTTGTGTGATAATAAAACCACCTGACGCTCAGAGCTCTCCTCCTACTGGGCATCTCTTCTCACCTGCTCTTCTTTACTGCAGTGAGCGCCAAGAGGACACGCGCACATCCACACACATACACAAACACACACATGCGCGGCGCGCACTGTTCTGTTTCCCATAGAACAGACTCTGCGTTCGTTCGCTCTGCACTTGTAGTGTTTAGGTCTGACCACCCTTTTTAGCCTGAGGCCACAGCAGAACCGGCCCCCGCGGGAAATCCTGCCTGTTTAAGCCGACATTTACCTTTTATAAAAATGTGAACTTGAACAAAATCTCCTTTGAGGAGGAGCCCCAAACCCTGCTTAATTAGGCTTGTATGTGGATGACATTGAAGACTACTTCCTGCTTCCGAAGAGTGCGACGCTTCCCGGCTTGCTCCTGCTTGCTTCAGTTGCTTTCCTTATTTATTTTGCTTTTAAATCAGTTTTTGTCTTCCAAACATTTTTTTAAGATGACTTTTTTAAGTCACCCAAGGATTTTAAGAGCATTTTTCGAGTTTTAATCAACAAATCTGACGAACCAGCGACATGTCCGTGAGAAGGGAAACAAACTCCTGTAAACGCTGATGGAAATTTCAACAAAAGAAATTCATGAGCTACAAGCACGGATATTTGCTTTGGAATCTGAAAAAGGACTGCACGATACAATCCCAGTGTCATCCAGTGGTAAGAAGTCCACATTTTTTAGANACAGGAAATAAAAAAGACAAGGGGTGAGAGTGCCCTCACAGGAAATATTTTTTTAAAAAAAGGTTAGAAAACAACATAGAGAAAGAACTATTTTGAAAATATGAGATGGTCAGAATAACATAATTTTAACCCAAACAAGACCAAATACAATCATCGTTTGAATCCCCCTTCAAAAAAACACAGAAGAAAAAATACAATCTTTTTTGCAGGGCTGTGCCATTCAGTCCACGCCATAACCGGAAGTCTTAGAAGTACTCTTCCATAAAGACTTATCAACAATGTTGGAGAGAAATTATACCCCTCTTTTTAATAAAATAAAACAAATATTTAAATTATTCTGATCCAATACTTAAATCTAGGACCTAAACTGTGTGCATGATGTGCGGATTGTTTCACGAGTTGGGTTATGAAAGTTGGACTGCGGTCTCGTCTTGGGACATGTGCACTATTGTTTTAAAGCGCGTCTAAATTCATAAGATAGATTTCTCCGTGAATATGTGTCGGATTGCATATCTTTCAATGCTCAGTATGGGCTATTTTTAATAGACTGCTGTGGGTCAGAGAACTCCCAAAAACATGCATGATACTGTGCATGGGGCCTAGTGACAGCTGCGTTTGTTCTTATGAACTAGATGCAAAGTGAGATTTTTACTGTAGGCTACAATACTTTTAATATCATTTGAACTAAATGTTTCTAATGACATTTATTTGAAAATAGTCCTGTTTTAGTCCTGCTTTAGTCCTGTTTTAGGCCTGCTTTATAGTTTATTTTATCCATGTTTTTCTGGTAGATATGGTTCGTTCAGTCTTTGTTTTAAACCTGTTCTTGTTCCAGGTTTGCTTTGCACTAGTCAAGTAATGTTTCTGGTACACACTGGGTGTTTGTGCTTTTGTCCTGTTTTTAGTCATGTAATGTTGTCATGTTTTTACTTTTCTGAACATCCAGTTCAGGAACAGGATGTTCACAGGCTATTTCGGAAATCCAACCCCCGAAAAGCTGCTGGACCAGACGGCGTCTCGCCTGCCACATTAAGACATTGCGCACGAGACTTAACCCCCGTCATCACAGACATTTTTAACACCTCCCTGGGGTCATGCTTCAAGTCTGCCATCATTGTCCCTGTCCCCAAGAAGCCCCGGATCACTGGACTCAATGACTACAGGCCAGTGGCGTCTGTGTAGTCATGAAGTCATTCGAACGCCTGGTCTTGCCCCATCTCAAGTCCTTCACCTCCTCCCTGCTGGACCCCCTGCAGTTCGCCTACAGAGCCAACAGGTCTGTAGACGAGACAATCAACCTGGCACTCCACTTCATCCTGCAGCATCTGGACTCCCCGGGAACCTACGCCAGGATCCTGTTTGTGGACTTCAGCTCTGCATTCAACACCATCCTCCCTGCTCTGCTCCAGGACAAGCTCTCCCAGCTCAATGTGCCTGACTCCACCTGCAGGTGGATCACTGACTTTCTGACGGATCGGAGGCAGTGCGTGCGGCTGGGGAAGAATGTCTCAGACACTCGGACTATCACTATTACTTTCTCCTCTGCTCTTCTCCCTGTACACAAACTGCTGCACCTCCAGCCACGACACCACCCTCATCGGGCTCATCTCGGACTGGGATGAGTCTGTCTACAGGAGGGAGGTGGACCTGGAGTTCAACGCCCAGAAGACAGTGGGGAGCTGATCGTGGACTTCAGGAAAGTCACAGACCCCAGCCCCCCCTCATCATGACAGACTCCCCCATCACCACCGTGGACTACTTCCGCTTCCTTGGCACCACCATCACCCAGGACCTCAAGTGGGAGCCCTCCATCAGCTCCCTCATCAAGAAGGCCCAGTAGAGGATGTACTTCCTGCGGCAGCTGAGGAAACCCAAGCTGCCAGGCAGATGATGGTGCAGTTTTACACGGCCATCATTGAGTCCATCCTCACCTCCTCCTTCACTGTGTGGTACGCTGGAGCCACAGCCAGGGACAAACAGAGATTACAGCGCATTGTGCGTTCTGCTGAGAAGGTGATCGGCTGCAGACTTCCATCTCTGCAGGACCTGTACGTCTCTGGGATGAGCAGGTCGGATCACAGCTGACCCTTCTCACCCTGGACATGGTCTATTTGAACCACTCCCTCAGGCAGGAGGCTACGGTCCATCCGGACCAGAACCTCCTGCCACAAGAATAGTTTCTTTCTCTCTGCCGTTCACTTTCTGCACTACAACTTTAAATTTAACTGTAAACTTGTGTACATAGTAATGCCTATTTTTTGACAATGGCAATAAACCCTTTCTGAATTCTGATTCTGATTCTGATTAAAGTCCTGTGTTGATTTCTGTTGTTGAATGTTGCCACTGTGAGTTGTTTGTGGATCTTATAGAGAGATAAAACATAAAATTGTGGTCTAAAGAATTAGTATGTTTCAGATCAAATCAGAGAATTGTTGTACTGGTATGACCTGGAACATGAGATGAGAGAAGACAATATTGAGATTAATGTTGTGCCGGGGGTTCTGCCATACTGGCAGAAGACAAATGGCAGAGTCATCTTTGGAGGAGGTTAGGAATCCCTGTGTGTAAAATCTGTCTCCACAACATGGAAGCAAAACATACAAACTAAACAAAGATATTCAAAATCTTAAACTGGTTGGCATGTGATAAAAATTTTGCACCAAACAGCACAGACTTGAGATTTAAAGTCTGGTTTTCTACCAGATTGTAAAAGAAAATCACATGAAAAGCTTTGTGTTGAAAGAATCCTTTGACTTTGAGAAACAGGACGGAAAGAAGTTTTTATAACCAAGAAATTAAGCAAAGTAATCAATCACCATTGATCCTTTATTAAAGTTCTATAAATCAGATTTTCAGGGAAAAATGTTTATATAAATTAACCAACAATTCATACAACCACACAACTTAAGGGTAATTACATAAAAAATAAATGGGAAAGAGAATGTCCTTTTGTTTTGACTGACGAAGAATGGGAAAATGTATGTACGTTCCACGTTCCAGTGGAGAACAGCAAAATCACTTATCTGGAGGGAATTTTGCTGGCCCAAAATACATTGTCTTCGGCTTTTCCATGTTTGTTTCTCCTCCTCCGGTAAAACTTTAAAAGGAAAACAGGTGCAGACTACTACAGTTGTACGAGAACGGGAACGGGTCAGTCCCGACTCAGTGCCCCTCTGCCGCCACGAGACATCCCCGCGTGCCCCTAGTTTTATATTCTTTTAAACACGCCGTTATAGACAGTTGTATATAGCATCCAATAACAGAGCAGAGCCTCATGAGGGCTCTGGATATGTTTGTGCAGCCTATATCATAATAAAGCCTCACTTCACTTGTATTACAGAGATATTATACTGCCTGAAACTTGAAACTGTTCAGAGGGACAAATGTACAACATCAGACAGCTCACACAAGGACCACAGTGCAGTTACGCCCACCACTCACAGCACTAATTCATCAAATTAATTCAACCATCCATTCACCACCATTGCTCTATTCTACTCACATAGTTCAAAGTGTTTTTGTGTGATAATAAAACCACCTGACGCTCAGAGCTCTCCTCCTACTGGCATCTCTTCTCACCTGCTCTTCTTTACTGCAGTGAGAGCGCCAAGAGGACACGCGCACATCCACACACATACACAAAACACACACATGCGCGGCGCGCACTGTTCTGTTTCCCATAGAACAGACTCTGCGTTCGTTCGCTCTGCACTTGTAGTGTTTAGGTCTGACCACCCTTTTAGCCTGAGGCCACAGCAGAACCGGCCCCCGCGGGAAATCCTGCCTGTTTAAGCCGACATTTACCTTTTATAAAAATGTGAACTTGAACAAAAATCTCCTTTGAGGAGGAGCCCCAAACCCTGCTAATTAGGCTTGCTGTGGAATGACATTGAAGACTACTGCTTGCTCCGCTTGGCTTGCTTCAGTTGCTTTCCTTATTTATTTTGCTTTTTTAATCAGTTTTTGTCTTCAAACTTTTTTAAGATGACTTTTTTAAGTCACCCAAGGATTTTAAGAGCATTTTTCGAGTTTTAATCAACAAATCTGACGAACCAGCGACATGTCCGTGAGAAGGGAAACAAACTCCTGTAAACGCTGATGGAAATTTCAACAAGAAATTCATGAGCTACAAGCACGGATATTTGCTTTGGAATCTGAAAAAGGACTGCACGATACAATCCCAGTGTCATCCAGTGGTAAGAAGTCCACATTTTTTAGAAGAAAAACAGCTATTTTCAACCTAAACCGGAGTGACTCTGTTTCGTTTCCATAACTGTCTAAAGGCGGTTTCGAAGAAAAGCAATACAAAGATAATGTAACGCCACCTGAAATACAGCTTACAAACAGATTTTTACCACTTTCAAAGACTGAAGTAAATGAACAAAGGGAAAATGGGAGACATGGACGTGGCGAAAAGGCAGACAGAGACAGAGAGAGAATCTGTGCCGAACGTCAAGGTCGTCTTGATTGGGGATGGTGCGATAAGTCACGTGATGCATGAAAAAATCAAAACACATTCTTTTCCCAGCGCCATAGTTACTGAGATTACGTCACGTATTTATTTGGCCACACACATAAAGGAGTTAAACAGCTGATTTGTGCACGTGGGCAGTGGAACACACGAAGAGACTGAAGTTTTGAAAAGAGACTTCTAGGAGTTATTCGACGAGCTTAATAAAATGGAAATAAAAACATTCATAAGTGGACCTCTTCCAAACATCGACAGGAAGATAAACAAGTTTAGCCGGCTGCTTCAGCTGAACACATGGCTGTCCAAAGAGTGTGCACCTAGAGGATTGCACTATATTGAGAACTTCTATCTATTCTGGAAACGAGAGGACCTGTTTAAGAGAAATGGCCTACACCTCTGTAGAGGTGGAGTGAGGGTGCTGACAGAGAACCTGCTCCACTGAGGCATTGGACTGGGCCTGGACCTGGACACAGGGTCCTGAGCAGATAGTTAGAGAAGAGAGGAATGAGAGAAAAATTCCTGCTCCATCAACCAGAGACCGAGCCAATGTTTCAACATCAGCAGCACCACAATCACAGCCTCCACCAAAGGATTTATTAGCAGCCGCTCCACCACCACCAGCAAAGAATTCAACTCCAGCTGCTCCACGATGACCTCCACCACCTCCAGCAAAGGACTCATCTGCAGCAGCACCACAACAATCTTCACCACGGCTAGCGCAGGAGTCATTTCAGTTATTTCCTGCACGGCCCTCATCAAAGGCCTTGGACCCATCTGTGGCGGGCCCGGCAGTATCCCCGCCATCGCCCCTGCCCTCAGAGCAGCCCTGGATCTCCCCTGCAACATCTACTCCCACTACAGATTCCTCACTCTCCTTTCCATCTCCACTCTCACCCAGGGGCCTTCCCAGCCATCTTGAATATCTGATCAAATCAGGCATTAAGATGGCTCCACTCACACCTAATATAGCAAGATCAAGAGTTCTGATATCAACGATGATGAACTCTCCCCTGACTGTTGCTACACAGACAAAAATCACCCCACCAAAACCCCCCCGCCTTTCACCTGGTCCCAAACGCTCACCGGCTCCCTGCACCAACAAAAGCCCCCCACCTATCCCCACTCGCCTTTCACCTGGTATCTCCCATAGCTGGGATGCACTGGGTCTCAGCGTTGCCGGGACTTTATAGTCATAATAAAAATCAAACCAACCCGGGGCCTTCCCTAGTGCTATTTCACATCACACAGATGGGAAACAAAATGCGAGTCCGACTGCCCAATCTGAGAAATTTGATTCATATTCCCTGCCCAAATAACGCCAGTCTCACTGAAACTAGTCTGAAACTTGCTTGCTAAATGCTCCTTATGTAACAAATTCATCTCTTAATTAATAAATCATTTCTTCTTATAATCTTGATTTTTATGTTTTTAACTGAAACATGGCTTGACAAAAACACAGGAAATTTAGTTTATAATAGAATCTGCTCCACCCAACTTTATGTTTGAATCTGAAACACGAGAAAACAAAAAGGGAAGAGGTGTGTGTGCTTTTGTTAGAGATGAAATAGTTACCCACAGGTTGTCCTTTGGGTGTTTTCAACATTTGAGTACGTAGCCTTAAAATTGAGCTGAAAACAGTCTCCATCCATTCTCTTCATTGTTTTATACAAGCCTCCTCAGCAAAAGTTCTATTGATGATTTTACTGAGATGCTTTCAGTCGTATGCACAGACTTTGGACTTTGATGGTTTGGTCATAACAGGTGATTTCAATGTTCATGTGTTGATAATATCTGTGACAGAAACGCTAAAGAGCTTCATGCTGTCCTTTGAAACTTTCGGTCTTACTCAGCGCGTGAGTGTCCCAACCCACAGCAGAGGCCACATCTTCTAATTACAAAAGGGGTTAATATTTCAAACGTCAATGTGGTCGATGTTGCTCTGTCTGATCATTTCTGTGTCTTCTTTGACCTGTCTGTTTTTCCCAAACCACCAGCTGGTCCTGCAATTGTCCGGAGGAGACACATAAATGACAGCACGGGGAAAACTTTTTATGGAAATGAATTAACTTTGAAAATGTCTCATGTTCTAAATGTAAATGATTTGTTGAACTCTGTTACATCAAGTGTTTTGAATGTTCTCGACACCATTGTCCCCTATGAAGGCTAAAATTGTTAAAAATAAGCAGAAGGCGCCATGGAGAAATGATGATTCGGTCAGGGCACAGAAAAGGGAGTGCCGCCGGGCCGAACGAAAATGGCGCAAGTCAGAGCAAGCTCCAAGTTCAGAAAGAGATTTACAGAGAGAAGTTGTACATGTACAACCTCATTTTATGTAGAACTAGGGAAGGATATTTTTCTGAAATAATTGGAAGCTGCAGAAACAACTCGCATGTCCTGTTTGCCACAGTAAACAGATTAACAAACCCTCCAGCTCAGCTGCCGTTAGAACTCATTTCCACATCCAAGTGTAATGAGTTTGCATTATTCTTTAATGACAAAGTTCAGGGCATTAAAAATGCTATAAATTCTACAATGCAAAAAATAACCCTCAAACCACCTACACTCTTAGAGCTGACTCACTTTGCACCTGTAACTGACAAAACTGTCCAGGAGATCATCACCAGCCTGAGTTCATCTACATGCTGCCTCGATGTGTTACCCACCAGATTTCTAAAGTCTGTGCTGAACAGTTTGCAAGCACCACTCACTCAAATAGTTAACATGTCGCTTCAATCTGGAACATTCCCAATTTCTTTGAAAACTGCGGTCATAAAGCCTCTCCTAAAGAAGAGCAGTCTTGATGTCGCAGTACTGAGTAATTACCGGCCCATCTCTAATCTGCCATTTTGGGGCAAAGTCCTTGAAAAGGTTCTTTACCAACAGCTCACTGATTTCCTCTTAATAAACAACTCATTTGATGTTTTCCAGTCAGGTTTTAGACCTCATCACAGCACTGAGACTGCTCTTGTCAAGGTGACAAATGACATCCACCTGAACACTGACGCGGGCAAAGCCACAGTTATTTATAACTATAAAATTATATACTTAATTCTGTTAGATCTGAGTGCTGCTTTTGACACTGTCGATCATGGGATACTTTTACAGAGACTAGAGGACTGGGTGGGCATCACTGGCACTGCACTAAACTGGTTAAAGTCCTATCTGGAAGACAGGAAGTTCTTTGTCGAAATTGGTAACTGTGTCTCAGACCAGATGCCCCTGACCTGTGGGGTGCCCCAAGGGTCAATCCTGGACCCCTTTTGTTCAACCTCTACATGCTGCCCTTAGGTCAGTTAATACGCAGCGAGAATGTGTCCTATCACAATTATGCAGACGACACTCAAATCTATGTTTCACTGACGGCAGGTGAATATGGACCAGTGGATTCACTCTGTCACTGCATCCAACAGATCAGTGTGTGGATGCAAAACAACTTTCTCCAGCTGAACTCAGACAAGACTGAAATCATCGTCTTTGGCGCACAGAAACAAACAGAAAGTGTTAGCAGTCACCTCCAGAGTCTCGCTCTAAAACCTACAAATCAAGTTAGAAATCTGGGGATAATAATGGACTCAGATTTGAATTTTAACAGCCACGTCAAATCAATAACATCAGCAGCTTTTTTACCATCTAAAAAACATTGCCAAGATCAAAAGTATAGTGTCTAAACCAGACCTGGAGAGACTTATCCATGCGTTTGTCTCTAGTAGATTAGACTACTGTAACGGCCTGCTCACTGGCCTCTCCAAACGAGCTGTAAAACAGCTGCAGTACATCCAGAACGCTGCTGCTCGGGGTCCTGACCAGAACCAGGAAGTACGATCACATTAGTCCTGTGCTCAGGTCTCTGCACTGGCTCCCTGTGGCTCAGAGAATAGACTTCAAAGCAGCTCTGCTTGTATACAAGTCTCTCCATGGCCTAGCACCAAAGTACATCTCGGACATGTTAGTGCCATATGAACCATCTCGGACTCTGAGGACCTCAGGGACCGGCCTCCTGCTGGTGCCCAGAGTCAGGACTAAACATGGGGAATGTGCGTTTCAGTTTTATGCAGCTAAAATCTGGAACAGTCTTCCTGAGGATGTGAGACAGGCCGCTACTCTGGCAATGTTTAAATCTAAACTAAAAACTGTTTTGTTTGGCTGTGCATATGACTGAAATGCTTTTCTTTGCACTCTTCTCTTTTATGTCTTGAACTATTATTTTGTGCCATGTCTTTGTGATTTTAATGCATTTTTCCCTGTTGTGTGAAGCACTTTGAATTGCCTTGTGTATGAATTGTGCTCTACAAATAAACTTGCCTTGCCTTGCCTACTTGTACTGGTATCTGGTTGTTTAATGCTGTTGTTTCAAAAACACATGTTTATCTTTGACTGCTAAGATGCTCTTAAACATATACACTTCACATAAAAAGCATTTCTAATACAAAGGATTATTTTGCATGAGGGCTGATGTAGGAAAATCTTTCCAGGCTGAAAATCAGTCCCACTCTGGCCCTGGGCATGGTCCACTGTGAGCATGTGGCTATTGACTGATTATAATATTCTTCAAAATTAAAACCCTTGCCTACTTATATTTGATAAAAATGAATTCCTTATTTAATGAATTGGCAGTTGAAACCCTAGAAACCAAATTTTGAAATAATTTTGGATTTTCTCCAACAAATTCTCAGACCCAAGATAAGCGCAGTGACCCTGGCCAGCGTTAAACTGAGGTGGTGGGCCGAGGGCTGGACCCGCAACACTGCTGTGCTCTAATCCTGTTAGGAAGGAAAGAGACAATTATTCTGTTTTGCTCCGGTTCAGCGCCCAGATCTGCTCCCGCAGAGAACCTCACCTCCAGTGATGTGCCATGCCAGGAAACGCACTCCCATTTAACCTTCACAGCTGAATGGTCATGCTTGTTTTACTATGTATGAAACTGGTATTGGCCTTGATCTGATCTGCTGTACAATTACCACAAGCTGTTTATAGCATATTGAAAACATTTTTTATTTATGATCTGAAAAAATAAAATATATATATATTAAGTGGTTTAATTGGCAAGTCTTGCTTGTCTGTAAATATAACTTAATTTGATATTTGACAGTTTTTTCTTCATGTCTAGATGGATAGTCGTAGGACTGCCTTAAGCCTTGATTACAGCACACATTCGCCATGGCATATGTGGCAGTATAACCTGCAGGCGGGCCCCTGCCACTGTTTACACTCCCCTGATAGGCTGATCGATTTAGACGTAGCTCAATAAATTTGCTTCTCGTGACGTCGTTCGACCTTACACACTTCCTGGTTGCTGTGTTGCTCCACATCACTCCTGTCTCCAGTGTGCCGCGGTGCTACCATGGGCCCGCGTGGTGTGCAACCTCCAGGATGTGCGGCGTGCTGTTTGCCGGACGGCTACCTGCGGTGTCGAGCCTCACTGTCCGAGCCCCAGCTGAGCCGTGTGTTGTGTTTCAGATGCCCCGGAGAAGACCCTGTCTTGCCTTTTTGTGTACTGTACTATGTGTGTCCGAGTGCCTGGACTAAATGGACTGAACTCGTAAAACAACAAACTGTTAAATCATTTTATCATTGTATGAATGAATTATCACTACTAACGTAAACCATGCCTTTGTCGTTCCAACAACGAACGTTCGCGCCTTAGATTGGTCCTGAGCCATAATCTCAGGTGGCGTTGTTGGTGATTTGTGTTTGTAAACAGCTATGGAGAGAGTTAGTTAAACATGTCAGTCCTCTCTGCTACACATAGTTTCAATATGCTTCTGCCATATTAAAAGATTTATTTCCATCCAGTGTTGCATTATTTTTCACCAATTGAGCTTGTATTGCTGATAGGAGAGAGTGACCACTGCACAAAGCCTTCTCTCGCTCATCCCAAAGGGATGGGGTTCAGACCTGTAGTAGATTGGTTACTCCTTGTCCTTTGAGGTTTTTTATGCTTCATGCCAAGGATTTGACTCTTCTCAAAACACACTGACATCTTTTCGATGACCATTGGATTTGTCTTTCCACATGGTTATTTTAAAAAAAATTAGAACTCAGTGAGCTCTAATTTTTTGTGTAAAATATTAAAAGACAGCTCAGTAGCTGCACCTCAAAATCAAATATAATTTCTTCTATTTTTCTAATGTCTATTATTATATCAGTTTGGTCTTTAATCGTCTGTTCAGTTTGTGTCATATAATAATATAATATTATGATTATAATATATATATATATATATATAAATATATATATATATATATATATATAATATAATATTTTTTCTGTGGTCAGAACTATTTTCCATTTAGAGCATCCATGTCAGTGGTCCTGAGGCCTGAGTGGGATGATGATGTCAAAAACTGATTGCATTGCTCTGATTTCAGTCTAATATTCCTGAGCAACAGGACAGTCCCAAAATAAGTGTTCACTAGCAAGGACCACGCCACAACAATGGAATATGAGAGAATGTTTATTGGTAATAGTGATGATGATGGATCGATGACGGATCGATGATGGAATGATAAGAGTTTGCTTGGTAGTGACTCAGGAAGGGGGCTCCGTCTCGGGTAATCAGCCCAGCCGATTCAGAACCCCCCTCCTTATATGGTGATGTGTTAAGGTGAAGATGATAGCGCCATGGGGTAAGAGGGTAGGGTCGAGAGAGCAGAGACAACAAGAGATGCTGGGATAGGCCTGTATAAATAGCACTTCTGGGTAATTAGAAGTGTGGTTAAAGAGTGGAGGCGTGGTTACTGGAGGAGTAGGAGGTTGAGGCGTGGTCCCGCTCCCGAACCTCAGTCAATGATTAACATCAGCAACTACATATAGCGGTTTGCCTCCTGGTTTCCACAGTTTTTCCAACAGTTAGCATTTCTTTGTGAATAATGAGCACTTTGACCATGAAAACGTTTTTTTTATATAAAACATAAAATATAAAACAGACACTGAACACGACCAGAGAGCCAGACATCAACTAGACATAGACAACATTAAAACAACACTCAACACACAATCAAATCAAAATAAAAAGTCCTTTGGTCCAAAGTCGGTCAAATTTGTTCCAGATTAAGTCTGAATGTCATTTTTTCCATTTGTCTGATATCCGTTACTATGTCAGTCCAGTCTTTGATTGTTGGTGAGGTTTGTGTCAGCCATTTTTTTGTGAAGGACTTTTTTCCTGCTGCCAAAAGTACATTCCAGAGGTATCAGTCAATTGGCATGGCAGAACTTTTAAAGCCCAAATATATAGTTCGAAAATGAAGATCTATCTAAAACAGTCTGCAGTGCCTTGTTAACTTAAGGCCAATATTTTTGAGAAACTGGGCAGTGCCAAAACACATGATAATGGTTTGCTTCCTGGCTGCCACAGTTTCTCCAACAGTTTGCATTTCCTTGTGAATAATGGGCACTTTGACATGGTGGTATGAAAAAATGTGACCCATTTTTCAAACAAAATTCCATCCAGACATGTGATTTTGAGGTCCTTCTCTGAAATGTACACACTTTTCCACTCCCTGTCTGTCAAAACAAGGTTACCTTCTCTTTGCCATTTGTTTTTAATATATTTAGTAGAGTAGCTGTTCAGATTAGCGATGCACTAATATAATATAGATATTCCCCTTGAAAGTTCTGATTTATAAGCCTTGATAAAAATGGGGTTGAATTGGTCATTACTGTGCTTAATTTCTTGGTTATAATAACTTGGTTATAATAAAAGTCCTGTTTCTCCAAGCCAAAGGATTCTTTCCACAAATCAAATATTTTTTATATGATTATCTTTTACAATCTGGTAAAAAAACGTTTATACCTATTGTAATCCAGACCTTGAATTTCAGGTCAGTTCTATTTGTTGCAAAACCTTGGACATAAGCCAACCGTTTTTTAAGATTCTAACACATTTGTTTAGTTTGTATGTTTTGATTAGCTCCATCCATGTTGTAAACACAGATTTCAACCCAGGGATTTTTAACTTCCTCCAAATGACACAACCGTTTGTCATCTGCCAGTAAGGCCTGTACAGGAACCCTCTGCACAAGACAGCTAAAACCCAACCTCCTTTTTCTTTAAGCATTACACATTTCAACTATACATTTTACCACCAAACTGTCAGAAAAGCATGTAAGCACTTTCTGTCATTGACAGATTCTAAAATCAAGTACAGCTGTTATCAGGTTGGAAATTGTTCACCCGTTTTGACAGTTTAAGCAAACTGGAACTGGCATTTGACATCCCAGATAAAGAAAGGACTGTCATTATGGGATATTGTTTTGGTGATGTTTTCTGTATTGCCTTGTATTTTGGAGCATTTGAAAGACCTGACCCAGACACAATCACTGAGGCTGGCCTGACTATTGACATAGCTAAATCATGGGAACACATGCAAAGATAAATAATTGCAGAAGGATTAATTTAAGGTTGGTTATTGTAGTCTGTCCTCTAATTTTTCCTGGTGTTGAGAAATGTTTTTTCCTAGACACATCAACAGAAAATCCATACAGAAAGAAAAAAGCATCAAAATCACAAAACAGATAAAGACAATAAAAGAGTGCAAATAAAATTATTTCAGTCATATGCACAGCTAAACAAAATAGATTTTAGCCTAGATTTGAACATTCTCAGAGTAGTGGCCTGTCTCACATCTTCAGGCAAGGCAAGGCAAGGCAAGGCAAAATGTATTTGTAGAGCACAATTTGTGCATAAGGCAATTCAAAGTGCTTCACACAACAGGAAAAAAATAACCATTAAAATCACAAAGACATGACAGAAAAAACAAAACCTTAATTTCTATTAATTCAATTGAACTATTTTCCTGACATGAATCATACATTTTGTGCTAGGCCATGGAGAGACTTGTATTCAAGCAGAGCTGCTTTGAAGTCTATTCTCTGAGCCACAGGGAGCCAGTGCAGAGTCCTGAGCACAGGACTAATGTTATTGTACTTCCTGGTTCTAGTCAGGACCCGAGCAGCAGCGTTCTGGATGTACTGCAGCTGTTTTACAGCTTGTTTGGTGAGGCCAGTGAGCAGGCCGTTACAGTAGTCTAATCTACTAGAGACAAACGCATGGACAAGTCTCTCCAAGTCTGGTTTAAACACTATACTTTTGATTTTGGCAATGTTTTTTAAGATGGTAAAAAGCTGCTGATATTATTTATTTGACGTGGCTGTTCAAATTCAAGTCTGAGTCCATTATTACCCCCAGATTTAAAATTTGATTTGTAGGTTTTAGAGCGAGACACTGGAGGTGACTGTTAACACTTTCTCTTTGTTTCTGTGGGCCAAAGACAATGATTTCAGTCTTGTCTGAGTTCAGCTGGAGAAAGTTGTTTTGCATCCACACACTGATCTGTTGGATGCAGTGAAAGAGTGAATCCACTGGTCCATATTCACCTGCCATCAGTGAAACATAGATCTGAGTGTTGTCTCCATAATTGTGATATGACACATTTTCGCTGCATGTAGAGGTTGAACAGAAGGGGTCCCAGGATTGACCCCACGGTCAGGGCATGTAGTCTGAGTCACAGTTACCAATTTCAACAAACCTGTCTTCCAGATAGGACCTTAAGCAATTTAGGGCAGTGCGAGTGATGCCCATCCAGTCCTCTAGTCTCCCATGATCCCGTGATGGACAGTGTCAAAAGCAGCACTCAGATCTAACATAATTAAGACCGAGGCTTTGCCCGCGTCAGTGTTCAGGTGGATGTCATTTGTCACCTTGACAAGAGCAGTCTCAGTGCTGTGATGAGGTCTAAAACCTGACTGGAAAACATCAAATGAGTTGCATATTAAGAGGAATTCAGTGAGCTGTTGGTAAACAACCTTTTCAAGGACTTTGCCCCAAAATGGCAGATTAGAGATGGGCCGGTAATTACTCAGTACTGCGGCATCAAGACTGCTCTTCTTTAGGAGAGGCTTTATGACCACAGTTTTCAAAGACACTGGAAATGTTCCAGATTGAAGCGACATGTTAACTATGTGAGTGAGTGGTGCAAACAAACTGTTCAGCACAGACTTTAGAAATCTGGTGGGGCAACACATCGAGGCAGCATGTAGATGAACTCAGTTACAGGTGCAAAGTGTGTCAGCTCTAAGTGTGTAGGTGGTTTTAGGGTTATTTTTTGCATGGTAGAATTTATAGCATTTTCAATGCCCTGAACTTTGTCATTAAAGAATAATGCAAACTCATTACACTTGGATGTGGAAATGAGTTCTAACGGCAGCTGAATTTGAGGGTTTGTTAATCTGTTTACTGTGGCAAACAGGACACGCGTTGTTACTGCAGCTTCCAATTATTTCAGAAAAATATTCTTCCCTAGTTCTACATAAAATGAGGTTGTACATGTACAACTTCTCTTTGTAAGTGGGCCGATGAGGCAGAGGAGGAGCTACGTGCGTGTTTTGACATTACAGACTAGGAGGTTTTCAGAGCTGCCACAGAGAGTTTGGATGAGTACACGGACGCTGTGACGTCATACATTTGATTCTATAAGGACAGCATTATACCATCACATACCAAAGTCACTTTAAATAATGACAAACCCTGGTTCTCACCTAAACAAAGGCAGTTAAGGCAGCAGAAGGAGACAGTGCACAGGGCTGGTGACAGAGAGCGCTATGAAGACACAAAGTATGGATTTAGCAAAGAGGTTTTGAGTGCTAGATCATGGTACAATACGCGTCTGAAGCAGCACTTCTCCAACAATCCACTCTCTGTGGAGTGGGATCCGGCCTCTCACCAACTACAAGCCTAGAGCCCCCCCAGCTGCGTTGACCGGAAACTTGCTGAGCAACTTAACTGCTTTCTATGGTAGGTTTGATGTGACCACCCCCTCCCCACGGTGGCCACCCCTGCCAACCCAACCCCGGACCCCCCACCTCCCCCACCATTTTGTCAGTTCAGGAACAGGATGTAAACAGACTATTTCGGAAATCCAACCCCGAAAAGCTGCTGGCCCAGACGGTGTTTCTCCCGCCACCTTAAGACACTGTGCAGGAGAGTTGACCCCCGTCTTCGCAGGCATTTTTAACTGCTTCAAGTCGACCATCATTGTCTCTGTCCCCAAGAAGCCCCGGTTCCCTGGACTTCATAACTGCTGGCCTGTGGCGCTGACGTCTGTAGTCATGAAGTCATTTGAATGCCTGGTCTTTCCCCACCTCAAGTCCTTCACCTCCTCCATGCTGGACCCCCTGCAGTTCGCCTACAGAGCCAACAGGTCTGTAGACGATGCCATCTACCTGGCACTCCACTTTTATTCTCTCCCAGCTCAATGCGCCTGACTCCACCTGCAGGTGGATCACTGACTTCCTGACGGATCGCGGCAGTGCGTGCAGCTGGGGGAGAATGTCTCAGATACTCGTACTATCAGCACAGGCGCTCCACAGGGCTGTGTACTTTCTCCTCTGCTCTTCTCCCTGTACACAAACTGCTGCACCTCCTGCCGAGACTCCGTAAACTGATTGTTTGCGGACGACACCACCCTCATCTTGGGCGGGGATGAGTCTGTCTACAGGAGGGATGTGGACCGACTGGTGTCCTGGTGCAGCAGTAACAATCTGGAGTTCAACGCCCAGAAGACAGTGGAGATGATCGTAGACACCAGGAAAGTAACAGCCCTCCAGCCCCCCCTCACCAAGACAGACTCCCCCATCACCACCGTGGACTCCTTCCTCTTCCACTTCCTTGGCACCACCATCACCCAGGACCTCAAGTGGGAGCCCACTATCAGCTCTCTCATCAAGAAGGCCCAGCAGAGGATGTATGATGATGGTGCAGGTCTACACGGCCATCATTGAGTCCATCCTCATCGTGTGGTATGCTGGAGCCACAGCCAGGGACAAACAGAGACTTCAGCGCATTGTGACCAGCGGGTCGGATCACTGCTGACCCTTCTCAACCTGGACACGGACTATTTGAGCCACTCCCCTCAGGCAGGAGTGCTACGGTCCATCCAGAACGGACCAGACCCTCCTGCCACAAGAAAAGTTTCTTTCCCTCTGCCGCTGGACTCATGAACACTTCCGAACACCTGTCACTTTGTCACTTTAACTATAATTTAATCAATCGCTCACTACACTGTTTACTTTCTGCACTACATCTATAAATTGAACTTTAAATTCTTGTGTACATAGTAAGTCTATTTTTATTTTATACTATAGTGAATTGAAATTATTTCCTTTAATGCATGCCCTTTTGATTTCATATATGTTGTTTTATTATTGTTCAGTGTTTCATGTTGCACCTTAATACCAAAAGAAGTTCCTATGTTTCTGAATCATTCTTTGAACAATTTCAATAAACCTTTCTGATTCTGATTCTGAGGAGTTCCACAGTGAAGGAGAGCTCCAACTCCCTCAGATGGACGTGCTTCAATTTGCAGATAGACAGTAGAGCTGGACCCACTCAGGAGGAGAACTAGTTCTTTAGGCAGATGAAGAACTGTTCATATGGATTAGAGACCGTTTCTCCAGGCAGACCGTTTCTCCAAGCAGACCGTTTCTCCAGGCAGTTGAGGAGAATCTGGATCCGCAGGCCATTGATGTGCCTATTCACTCTCCACGGGGAAGTGGCAGAAGAAGAAGAAGCAATGAACAGATTGCAAGTGAAATTAAATATTGTTTGATAGAAAAAGTAGACAGAAGCAGAGGATAGTGCTTAAGCTGCCATATGTCCCCCAGCATAGTTGCTCCTAGGGTAGAGTAGCTGGGAAACTGTAGGTGTTTATTTCTGTTCCTAACTGGCCTGACCATAAGCGATTTCAAAGAGGAACATTTTAAGCCTGGTCTTAAATGAAGAGACTGTGTCGGCCTCTGTAACATGGAAACGCTCTTCCTCCTACTGTGCTTTTAGAGACTCTTGGGACCACCAGAAGTCCAGCATTTTGAGAGCAAAGTGCTCTAATAAGGAACTATAGCATCTTTGAAGTAGGATGGGGCCATGTCATTTATTGCTTTGTAAATCAGGGGGAGGATTTAACATTTGATTCTAAACTCGACAGGGAGCCAGTGAAGAGACTTGAGCACTGGCGTAATGTGCTCTCTTCTTTTAGTTCCTGTTAGTAATCTTGCTGCAGCATTTTCAACCAATTGAAAGCTTTTTATGGAGCTTTTAGGATATTCTGCGAGCAGGGAGTTACAGTAGTCTAATTTAGATGTTACAAACGCATGGATATGTTTTTCAGCTTCGCTTTTAGGCCAAATTTTTCTGATTTTGGCTATATTGCGCAGATGGAAATAGGCTGTTTTACAGGCTTGATTTATATGTGCTTTGAATGTGAGCTCCTGGTCAAATAAGACACCAAGGTTTCATACAATGGAGCTGGAGGCTACACTGACATTGTCCAGTGTGACTATCTGCTCAGATAAGGCGTCTCGTAGATGTTTAGGGCCTAGTGCAATGACCTTGTTTTTTTCAGGGTTAAGAACTAGATAATTATGTGTCATCCAGGTATTTATATCCTTCACCCAAGCACTAAGTTTTTCTACTTGACCATGCTGATCGGGTTTCATTGATGAATACAGCTGTGTGTCATCTGCATAGCAGTGGAAATGAATGCCATGCTTTCCAACATCACATTCTAACCTCTGCAGTAGAATGTTGTGGTCGATGGTGTCAAACGCTGCTCTGAGGTCCAATAGAACCAGGATTGAAACCGGTCTATCGTCAGCAATTAATAACAAATCATTTGTGACTTTAACTAGTGTAGTTTCAGTGCTGGAGTGGACTCTAAACCCTGACTGGAAAACTTCAAATAAGTAATTGTCCTGTAGATGGCGACAAAGCTGTTTAACTACAACGCTTTAAAGGATTTTAGAGACAAAGGGTTTTGAAATAGGTCTGTAGTTTACCAACAGGTCAGGATCAAGATTAGGCTTTTTCAAAAGCGGTTTAATGACTGCATGTTTGAAGGACTGTGGAACATAACCACTTTCTAATGAAGTATTTATTATATTGAGATACAAGTTGACGCTTTAGAGGACATAATGGCTGAAGTTATCTCTGCTTGATCAACAGCAGTGAACCTTTTACTGATGGCTTTATATGGGACACTAGTTTTACAACTTGGGATTGTTCAGGGCTAATAGTGGGAGTAATTTCATCTAATTTATCTCTGATTGTCTGAAGAAAATCATCAGAGCTGAGAGTATCTGGGATTGAGAAGGATTACATGACATGTCACTAAATATTGGCTCTATTATTTCTTTGAACTTTGAGATGGATTGTTCAGATATTATCCTCTTCATTATAACTTTATTCTGTGAGGCTGGATAATCTTTAAGAATAAACTGAAAGGTAATTCGGAAATGATCTTCTTTTGAGGTAAAACAATTAGGTCACTAATCTCTATTCCATCATTACTTTATCCCAGTCAAACACCAAGTTTGATATAAAGCCAGAGAACTCTGTTAAAAACTCTGAAAAAAGTCCTTTTTGGTTTCTCCAATTTGGACATGTGATTGATAGCATGAGGCTTTCAAATGAGCAAAATGCATTGTTAATTTTAGGACTCAAGAGTAGGCTTGAGTGTGAGATCACTGCCACACCACCACCTCGGCCTGTGTCTGAAAGTTAACATGAGTGGGTGGAGTGGACTCATTTAGTCTGACATAATCATCTTGTTGAAGCCAAGTTTCAGTTAGAGCTAGAAGATCTATGTTATAATCACTAAATAATTCATAAACTAAAAGCGATTTGGAGTAAATGTACCTAATGTTTAGCAGTCCACATTTGATATGCTTATTTATTTGTTTATTTGTATCATTTGTGAGTGCTATTTTTATTAAGCTATTTCGTCTGAGACCAGAAATAGCTTCTCTGAGATTTAACTTTTTGGCATTATTTGCACCAGAGACGGACACAGTCAGAATCAGAATCAGAATCAGAAAAGGTTTATTGCCATTGTCAATGAACAAATTCCACAAACATAGGAACTTGTCTCGGCATTAAGGTGCAACATAAAACACTGATCAATAATCAAAACAACATATATGAAATGAAAAGGGCATGCATTAAAGAAAACTATTTAAAATTACTATAGTATAAAATAAAAATAGGCATTACTATGTACACAAGAATTAAAGTTAAATTTACAGTTGTAGTGCAGAAAGTGACAGTGCAGTGAGTGATGAAGAGTTGCAGTTAAAGTGGCAGGTGCTAAGAAGTGTTCATGAGTCCAACGGCAGAGGGAAAGAAACTATTCTTGTGGCGGGAGGTTCTGGTCCGGATGGACCGTAGCCTCCTGCCTGAGGGGAGAGGTTCAAATAGACCATGTCCAGAGAAAGGTCAGCTGTGATCCGACCTGCTCGTCCCAGAGCCCTGGAGACGTACAGGTCCTGCAGAGATGGAAGTCTGCAGCCGATCACCTTCTCTGCTGGGCCTTCTTGATGAGGGAGCTGATGGTGGGATCCCACGAGGTCCTGGGTGATGGTGGTGCCGAGGAAGCGGAAGGAGTCCAGGGTGGTGATGGGGGAGTTTGTCATGGTGAGGGGGGGCTGGAGGGCTGTGACTTTCCTGAAGTCCACGAGCATCTCCACTGTCTTCTGGGCGTTGATCTCCGGGTTATTACCGCTCCTCCTGTAGACAGACTCATCCCCGTCCTAGATGAGCCCAAATGAGGGTGGTGTCGTCCGCAAACTTGATCAATTTTACGGCGTCGTGGCTGGAGGTGCAGCAGTTTGTGTACAGGGAGAAGAGCAGAAGAGAAAGTACACAGCCCTGTGAAGATCCTGTACACCAAAAAGCCAGGGCAGTCGTCTGTGGCGCCATCTTTGACCAATCTATCTGCCAATCTATCCGTCTCTATCTGCCTTGAGTCTGAACACATGATTTGTGACAGAGCGGGCGAGAGCACAGCGACCCGGGCTCATCTGGGTGGTCACTTTAGACGACTAAGGCTATCGGTCAAATTCTGAACTAATAGGTATGTACCCTCCGAAGTCGGATGGATGCCGTCCCTGCTAGATAACCAGCAGTTGAATGCTGAAAAGCGGCTGTTCAGTTCATCATTGATCCGATTGGGCAGGGGACCAGAAAATATTACAGTATCTGACATCAACTTTGCCAACGACTTTGATCCTTGATCTTTTCCATAAAATGGAAAAGATTACATTTGGACTTAATTTCAAAATGGACAAATTTGACAGACTGTGCACGAGATGGGACGTTTGCTTTGGGTTCGGTGTGCTATGATGTTTTGTCTTCTTTTTTTAATCATTTATAACTGTTGTTGGATGTCTGCTTGTTTTGGTTTTTGTCCCCTCTCTCTGGTCATGTTCTGTTCTTCTGTGTTCTGTATTGTTCATAATTTTCTTAAATGAAAACATTTAAGTGAAAAATAAAAAAAGTAGCAAACGAATAACTCTCAAAACATAGAGTTATTCGTTCGCAGATGACATTCTATTAAATAAATAGTTGCAGTCTTTGAGACTATTGCAATATACTGTACAGCCCCCTATTGTAGAAGCAGCAATAATGTATATTTTTATTCAGTGTGGTGATGAAAGATTCAAATTTAGTCGTCTTGACTGAATTGAACTCTCTTTTCTTTTAGTTTATAATGTAGAATGGATTATCAGTATAACAGCCAGAAACACCAAATACTGCTGTGTGTACCTGAATGGGTGTCTTCAGTACAAATAGTGTTCACTTTGCGCCTCCCACACATTGAGTTCGGAGCAGAGGTTACAGGCTGGATGTTTCTCCAAGGCAGACAGAGGGTAGAGATCTATGGCTAATCACCACTTGTCACAACTCAGGGTTAAGTTTCAAAAGCTGTGTGTAGCTGCATCACTCTCCATGATCCGTGTCTCAACTCAGCTCAGATACGGCTTGCCTGTCTGTCTAGTGGCTGCGACATCCAGGAGGGTCTTTTATGTTAGAAATGAACAGATAATTAGTACAGGTGCTCACACTGCAGGTTGAATTTATTTTATTCTTTTGCCCAAATGTGACATGATTTGAATCTGATTTTTATTTCATTTTTATGACACTTTTGGTACTAAATCAAATTTAAATCTGATCTTTTGCAAAATGAAGCAGTCTGAACACAAGTCACATGAATTCTATAGTGCTTCAGTGCTACAGGCTAGTGATGGCTGGATGGGATTTTAATAATGAAAAAAATATATACATTGTTTATATTTAAGTGTGTCTGTATTTGTCAGTATAAGCTGGGGTGGCCCAAAGGATAAAAGTATTTATAGTAGAGGTGCTTCAATGCATTTTAATACAAACCTTAATGGTATTAGTATCAGATTGATATTGATATTGATATAGTATTACTATAGCCCATCCCTATACTACAGGAACCATATTGTTGTTTTAATGGAGAAGGAGGGAATAGAACAAATTAAACCTTCATGGCAACAACAGCAGTGAAACTAGGAATAGCAAATAAAGTGAGTTTTAAAATTATTATTTTGGAAAAGAAATCATGTCAAACATAAAATATCATATAATATATTATTTTGTTGTATAAAACACAAAACAAACAAATACAAACATGACAGGACCAGAGAAAAACAAATTTGGTCAAACTGAAAAGAATTTAGGAAAAATTGGCATCCAAAGAAAAGGAAGGTTGAGGCACATGAGGTCCAAAATAAAATTCCCATTTAGTCCAGTTTCTGCCAAATTTGCCCATTTCCAAGTCGAGTCTGAATGATTTTTTCCAATTTCCGTAGGTCAGTTATGGTGTCATTCCAGTCCTTAATTGTCGGTGCCGTTTGCGTCATACATTTTATGATGGCTTTTTTCCAGCCTCCAGAAGTATGTTCCAAAGGTATCCATTTATGTTGTCCATGGCAAAGCTTTTCAGGCCCAAATACATAGTTCTGAAATTGAGTGGTATCAAAAACAGTCTGCAATTCCATGTTAATTTCTGTCCCAATATTTTTGTGCAACAAGACACTCCCAGAACACACAATAATGTTGCCTCCTGGCAACCACAATTTCTCCACCATTCAGCCCCTCCCTGTGAGTAACGAGCACTTTGACATGGTGTTATAAAAAAACGGGTCACATTCTTTCAACAGAATTCCTTCCAAACATGGGATTTTATCATCCTCCTTTGAGAAGTACACACATTTTCCCAGTCCTTGTCCATCAAAGTAAAATTAATCTCTTTTTTCCATTTAATTTTAATGTATTTAGTTGACTGGATGTCCAGGTCATTAATGCATTTATATACTTTTCATGGCTAGAATAATCGTTGCTTTGTTTTATTTTCCGATTTTAATAAATTCTTATTAGTAAATACCTATAGAAGTCCTGTTTTTCCAAGCCAAAGGATTCCTTAAAAATATCAAAGCTTTTCATTTGATTTTCTTTTATGTTATGGTAAAAAACTCTTATGTCTTCGGTTATCCAAATCGTGCTACCCTCAAAGACAGTGCATGGTTTAAAAACATGTTTACCTTTTTTACTATTTATTTTTTACACATAAAACAACAATAATAAACATAAAACAAACAAACAAGGGAGGCGTTCTACTACAGACACCTGTAGGTCATCCAGACCCGAAGATAGCACAAGGGCTACATTTCAGGTTGGTGCTACATGGCTTAAAACTTTGGTCATGAACCAACCATCTTAAGATTTTAACATCCTTGTTTAATTTATGTTTTGATTCGCTTTTTCCATGTCGTAAGCACAGATTTTATCCAGAGATTCTCAACTTCCTCCAGGTGACTCAGCCGTTTGTCGTCTGCCAGTAAGGCCTGTAAAGGAATCTCCTTTTTGTAAATTAAATTTGTATTACATTTGGACATTGGGCCGGTATTATCAAGGAAATACCTGACATTAGGTATGGAAATTTCTGGTTTGGTCAAAAATAATAAGACATCATCTGCATAGCAGGCAATTGCATGTTCCATCCCATCAATTGTAACATCATGGATTTGACCATTAACTTTAATTCTTGATGTTGGATTGTCGTAACGAGCCCCAATATGTTTTATTATTTAATTATCGCTTGGATTTCTCACCACCCAGACTTATTACTGCCTTGTTGTTGTTTTTTTCTATATGGTTCATTATGTGTAGAGGGGTGTCTTCACATATGTTACTGTGGAGTGGCCCCAGAGTGCACTAGATTTAACTAACTTTTCGCTTTTGTATCCTCGTTCACATGCACTGCTCCTTATTCACCCCAAACGTCGCACCATGAGGCGTCAGATGACATCTGCTCATGAGAAGTAAGAAAGTTTCTGTTTATGTGTGTCTTTGACTATGTGGTAATGTGTTTTTGTTGTTTATTGGTGTTGTTGATGTGTTTTTTTTTAAATCAATGTAAGAAAGAAAAAATTGTAAGGGCAGGGGATAGTTATAGACAAATTCTTCTCCAAGGTTTCTGGGATCTTGCGTGCAGTCCTGTAAGCTAACATTCAACCCGTAATATTTTATATGTTTACAATTGCTTATCTTTAATTTCTTACAATGTGGTTTGCCAAACTATAAAATGTTTTTGATATATCACATTTCTGTCTAGATTCTAATGGAGAATCCCTGACAATATTTTACTTGCTTTAGAGCAGTCTGGCTTGGTTATATCATGATATATACCGTATTTTCCGGACTTTTAGCCGCTCCCCTATATAAGCCGCATTTGCTCTATTTTTAAAAAAACGATAATAAAACAATACATAGGCCGCACCTTTTGTATAAGCCGCAGAACTCTTTCCTTGACTTTTGGCATCGCATGAGCTCGTCCCGCTGTCCCCTCCATCCCCTCCAGCGTCACCGTACATTCATTGATGTTAAGCTTGCGTGCAGCCGCGCGGCTTCCTAGCAAGATCGATGGCCTTCAGCTTAAAACTTGCTTCGTACGAACTTCTTCGTTTGGGTTCCATAATGATGCGGCAAGAATTTGAAAATAATTTATAGTTGGTAATTTGTCGTCCGTGTTCTATTTGCTAGCTGAATAAAAAAGCAACATCTGCTTCTTTGCTTAACTTTTCTGTAGTTTTGATTCTAATTCCGGTTAGTTCGCCCCTAGCGGTGAAAGAAAAAAACCACAGAAAAGCCGCAGCCTCTAAATAAGCCGCATGGCTCAAAACATCTGACAAAAGTAGCGGCTTATAGCCCGCAAAATACGGTAATGTGAATGTTATGCCATTATCCGTATTCTGGGTGGCATTAGGTTGTTTGTTTTCTTTCTTTTATAAAATACTGTAATTTCTCTAATATCTTGATGTGTGGTTGGACATGTAATATCCCCACAGGCAAGCCTGTCCCCACAGATGTCACAAGTCCATGATGAATTATCCTCGTGATGTAACAAATACCTGCATCAGAGTCGCCACAAACACACACAATGAGTTTCCATATCTTCAGGGGAACATTACCTGAACAGTATCAGTCTAATGTGAAATATATGAGCCCACTAATGTCTAACTGCAAGACAGATATTACATAGAGTGTGTGGGTGTAAGTACGCTTCAGGGAAATAACTGCTGCTTCAGTTAAGAAAGCAGGCTTCAGTTATCGCACACGATTAATTTTAGTATTAACTAACTAAACAGCCTCACTGCTATGCCTCTCTGCCGACATTTACCTTAACTATCTGAATTTAACCGCCATAACCAGAAAAAACGAGAAAAAAGGGGAGATAATGCTTTGGAAGCTAAACAATTGAAGCTGATTGATTGTAACTTTGGCGTAAAGCTGGCTCTCTCACAAGCTACTGATCCTAATATGGATAACACCACACAGACAAGCGCACTCCGCAATGCAGACTCGCCTGGCCTCCATGGGGCAGATGGAAGAGAGGACATAACTTTACAGCGGCCGGCAATAGAAGCCGATATGGCGATCCTGAAGGCGAAACTAAACAGCAGGCATGCCACTGAGGCGGAACAACATATTTCAGACAATACGAATTAGTTGTGGGTGCTGAGAGCCATGGTGATGAAACTGCAGGTGGAGAACAAGGCTATGAAGAACAAGCTTCTGTTCTTGGAGTCCAGATCCCGCAGAAACAATCCAAAACTCGTGGGACTCCCATAGGGTGACGAGGGGAACAACACTGGAGTCTTCTTTGAGACCATGATCTCAGACCTTGTATCCAGGACTGGAGTTGCTCTTTCATCAGCTTTGATTGTTTAGCTCCCGTGGCGTTGCATGTCTTTGTTATGTCTTTGTTATGTCCAACAGAATGGAACAATACTCACAAAAAGAATCCACAATGATCAGACAGGATTTATCAATAAATGACAAACAAGATAATCCTTACAAAATAATCCTAAAATAATCCTTACAAATATTGAGTCATATACAAAAACAGCAAAACAAAGCTATAATATTTGGTTTCGTATGTCATTTCTCACACAAATCTAATCCATCAGCATTTTATTTTATAAACTCTATTTATTGTATAAAATGTAAAAGTGGTGTGTTTGTGCGCCTCCGGCCCAGAGGCCTTGGCCCGCTGAAAAATCTGGTCCTCTGGAAAATGAAGCTGAATAGCCCTGTATTAGGCAATCAAAGACAATTCATGGATAGTTGTCCAATGTCTGGATACAAATTAAACATAGAAAATTTTTTTGGGATGATGTTAATCATTGACTGAGCGGGACCATGCCTCAACCTCCTACTCCTCCAGCAACCACACCTCCACTCTTTAACCACACCTCTAATTACCCAGAAGCCCTATTTATACAGGCCTATCCCAGCATCTCTTGTTGTCTCTGCTCTCTCGACCCCACCCTCCGACGCCATGTCTCTATCATCTTCCCCTTAACACATCACCATATAAGGAGGGGGGTTCTGAATCGGCTGGGCTGATTACCCAAGAGTCCCCATCCTGAGTCTCTACCCAGCCAACTCTTATCGATCCATCATCATCACCATCATCATCATCATCATCATCATCATCATCATCATCATCACTATTATTAATAAACATTCTCTCATATTCCATTGTTGTGGTGTGTCAGTTCAGCTAATGGGGTCCATTTAAATTAACAATAAACAATTAACCTTTAATACCTAATGAATTCTGAGCATCATAAATATTCACTGCGATGTGTTTCTAATTGCTTTTCAAAACGTTTATAGCCCAGAGCAGAGTTTACCATTACAGTAAAGCTAAAACATTAGCATGCTAACAGAACACTTCCTGCTTTGCGGAAAATGATCTGATTCTGACCATAAGAGCTGCTTTTATAATATATCTGTGCTGGGGCTTTGTTACATGATGTAACAAAGTGAAAATAGGTATTTATGTGCATTGTACATTCTTTTGTGTTTGTTTTCACATGGGTTGTTGCAATACCTGTTTTGGTCACACAACGGTGCTGTTTACCTTATGTGAGCGTTGACAGGAAATGCTTTTGCGCTCGTTTGTTTTGGCCACAGGTGTTATTGCTGAACAATCTCTGTTTTTTGTACGCTTATGTACTATTCACTGGCGTTAAGTATTTGTAGTTCGGGTGCTAACAACGCTGTAGTAGCGCCATTTCGTTCTTGGGCGTGTTGCCAAGTTCATGGACTGATTTGAGGTCCATACCTTTTGAACAACAACATAAAACAGTTTGAGAAATAAAGAACCCCGTTTTTCATTTGAAGGACTGTGTGCTGCTTTTCCCTTGCTTCAATGAAAACAATTGGGTACAGCCACTTTAATTTTAGGGTTACAAAAGTTATTTATTGGAAAATACACTTTGAGGACGTACTTTAGTGATCATTACCACCTCTTCTAAACTAGTACGACAACTCAAAATTACACCTGCACGGATGCACTCCCACTATCCCACTATCCCACTATCCTTTCTGCATAGGCCAGTGCTAGGGAAATTAGCAGATTGTAGTCATATTTCTCATTTGGAGGGGCACGGCTTGTCCCAGAGCGCCTCATAAATCATCTGCTGTGACAGCGCAGCCCACGATAAAAGCTTTCTGTCACTCCGTCCACTTGTGGTCTCAAATAAAAAAGACCCCTTCATTTTTACTTCTACCTTCTCTCTTTCTTCTCCTGCTGTCTTCTGCACTTTCTCCATGCTGTCTGTCCTCCTGGGTTTTGCTGTTGTTTTCTCAAGGTCTGCCGGCC
This sequence comes from Chaenogobius annularis, assembly GCA_015082035.1. NCBI lineage: Eukaryota > Metazoa > Chordata > Actinopteri > Gobiiformes > Gobiidae > Chaenogobius > Chaenogobius annularis. The sequence goes on along the minus strand of BJKM01000090.1, from coordinate 40,557 downwards.
CCCGGCCCTCCCCTCCTCTTTCCGTCACAAGAAAAGAAATGAGAGACTGACAGAAGCTCAGGGGGAAGGATGGAATGCATTGAAATAGCGTATGATTGAGCTTGTCAGTGTATCATTGTTGGCGGTGTCAGGAGCGGCATGTGTCGGCAAAGAGGCAATAGTTGGTCAGGGCTAAAGAAGTCAACAAAGTTGCAACTCTGCTTGTTTTTCTTTCTTCCACCTGAACTAAAAAGTGCCCCTGACGCTGGCTTGTTGAGTGAGTTTCATGACCCGAACAGACCTGCTCAAATCCCCCCAAAAAGATCTGAGCAGAGAAAAGCAATTTTCAAAGAGGTGGCTCTGCAGTCTGTCATCGCCGAGTGTGTGCAAACCTCTTCATCTCAACATAATGTAGTGGCAAGCTGTCCTAGAATGGCTATGTGAAACGTAAAAAAACGTTTTTCAACAACATTTGCAGTTGGTAGTATTTCAATTCAATTTATTTTTGTAAAGCCCAAAATCACAACAGTTGCCTCGCAAGGCTGAACAAAATCTTTGCTTTAACCAACATAGGGTTAGGAAATCAAACAATGAAACAGACATTGGTCATTCATAGAGAAGCAGATTAACCAACGGCTAACTGTCCCAGAGCATCCCCTATTTTTACACCCTCCTTGGCAAGGAAAAACAACAACAAAACCAGTGGGAAAAAGAGAAACCTCAAGGAGACCCAAATAAAAGGTGTGACCATGTAATAATTACATTATATTACACTACAAGCAATGTGGTGGGTAAATATAGATTTAACTGTTTTTATAACTTTTACAATTTTACAGATCAAAATTACTCCTGCTGGCCTTAGGTTTGTAGATTGTAAAAATGGTAAATGCTTATATTTACATACCGCTTTTCTATCTTCAAGGCACTCAGTGCTCTTTACATCAAGGACCCCTCACCCATTTACACCCATTCAAACACTAGTGCACGCAGACACTGGGAGCGAGGTGGATTAGATGTTTTGATCAAGGACACCACGTCAGTATTCACCTGTGAGAGCTGAAATAGCACCGCTAACATATGGGCCAGTGGATCTGATTCAAACAGCCCATCTTTAGCTCAGAAGACGACTCACCATTGTGAGATCAATTTCTGGCTACAGCAATTTCTGAATGTCCTCCCTCTTCTCAACCCAGTTCATGCTACACTGTCCTGTATACCTGTTTAAACTACTGGCCAAAAAAATCCATAAATCCATAAATTCCCATGACTATTTCTGGTCTGAATGTAGTTGAGTTGTTATATTCAACTTGTCATTTTCTTCCAAACTGGGAGACACAATTTGTCTTTGGATATCAAGGAATACAGTTCTTTAAATGATGCAAACTAAAAAAATTCAGTTTTTCCATCAAATCGCTATGCTGCCGTCCAACTGCGATAGACATCGAGCCGATTTGCACTTTTAAGGGGTCACTAGAAAGTCTCCTACATTCCAAAGCCATGCACACATATATCTAAACTAACCACACTGAGCTGATGCAGAGCAGGTTGGGTGGACTCCTCGCCCAAAAACCCAATCCTGGCTTGGGGGGAGATTACAGGAGTATCAGCGTGGTGTCTTGAAGCAGAGGTCATCTTTGGGGGTATCACAGATTGTCTTTTGGGCTCTGAGTGACAGAGCAGAGAGCAGGGGGCCAGTATTGAGCAGGTCCCACAGTAGCACATCTATTGAGCTCCTGGTCAGGGCACTTTCCTCTGCGCCGACCTCTGACCTGTACCGCCTCAGATGACCCCATGGTAGGAGTGAGAGGAAAACGGCCCTTCAGCAATATTGTTGTTGTGGGTAGTGAGGGAAGAAAGAAGGACTCAACTTGTATATGTTAATCCTTTTGGAGAAGACTTCACTGATTTAATTTACTATCTAGTTAATAGTTTAATTGACGGGATGGTTTTATTACATTTTGCAAAGTTGTGATGTGAAAAATATATATTTCCTCAATGAAAAAGGAGAAATTTGAAAAGACAAGTTAATCTCAAATTGCAGATTAATATTTTAATATTTGGGTATTGACGTTAATATGTCAATTATTTGCTCTTTACTTTAAATGGCTTTCTAAGTATTTTTTTCTCTCTCCAAAATTCAACTCAACAGTGCATTAAAAATGTATTTAATAAAGTACACATACTGTGTAATCCCTCATTCGTCCAGGGGTGTTCCATTGCTACAATATTCCGTTGTAGTCATCTGGACTCTGTTTTCGAAAAAGTTTTTCTAAAACAGAAAAGGAAATCTTTTACTCCAATACACATATTGTAGTTTTAGAATGAAGTTGTGTTTTACTTTTGTGCATTTTTAACAGAAAACGAGCCCTCAAATGTCCGACTGAATGAGTTAATAAAGGTGTTGGCATGAAAATATGAACTCAAACTACACCGCATCTCTGCTTAACATCCAAAAAAGAAGTTTAATGCTGGAATCCAAGTGTGTCCTGTGGTGTGACATGAAGAATTACATTTAAAGACACACAAAAATCTGAATCAGCTCATCTGTTGGTAATGCTCCAGGACAAGCTCTGGGTTTCAGGATTTAAGACACAGGTCAAAAGAAATCACTATTATATTCTTAACTCTAAAATTATACTTCTCTGAAAAAACTTTGAATATGGGCCAATTTAAGTGGTGTGAAGCTTTATTTCCTGATAAAAAAAATAGGACAGTTACATGATTAATAAACAAACAATGTAGACTTATGTAATTTAATGGAAACATTTTAACATGGCTTTTTTGTGTGTGCTGTTGTGTGAGGAAGGGAACCAATTACAATCATCATTTGAATCTTTCTGCAAATTACTTTCTCTAACTTTTCAGGAGATTAAATAAAAAACATTTCTAGATACTCTCAATTTGCATGTCATGACCGATATACAGGGTGCAATGAGTCTCCGGGCAGCGATGGGTTCAAGTTCAGAGTGGTATAAAGCTTTAAAAGAAAAACGTACCCCTCTGCGTTTAACAACTTTTAACTGGACTCATATAAGCCAATCTCATCTTGAATGTGGCCTATCGTATATACACCTCAATTATGTCCAAAAGAATAAAACATCTCTGTCAACTCCCAAATTTAGAAGAGAGAAGAACAAGAATAAGAATCAGTTTTATTCCCATTGTCGTTGAACAATTCATAATGATCAGACTGGATTTATTAACAAACAATAAACCCAGGAGAACAAAAGACAATCTTTACACATAATCATATAGAAAACAACAAAATGACGCAGTATTAATTAGATGTCAGCTGGCCTTAATTAATTAAAGTGCTGAACATTTTTTAAATAGATGACTTAATAATAAAAGTCCAACATCAAGAATTTATGGTCACTTGACAGACCCACTGACTCCCTCTTATTTGATTTGGACTTGGAACCATTGGCCCGATAAATCCATTTTCTTTCTGCAGTTCAGTGTTTGTATTTTTCTGCCTCTGCTGGTGTTTTGCGAACATGTTTTTTACCTTCCAAAGTCACCAAAAGAACATCTAAAAATGAAAAACCATGCCTTATTTGTCTACTCTTGAATTCTTCACAGATGTAGTAAAACTTTTCTCATTGCTGACGAATCTTGTTTGGAATATCTTGGGGAAAGAACACCCTCTTGCCTTTGTACTGGAGGGCTCCTTTTACTTTTGCAGCCTTCATGATGCTCTCCTTCACATGGTGAAGTTCCAACGGTCCTCTCACGGGCCGTCGCCTCCCTTTTTACTCATTATCAGGCCTCGTGGCTTATCAGCTTCTTGTCTTTTTTGGCCACGGCGATGTGCTTTCTCTATAGTAAGGGGGGGACCGCAACTCCTGTCCCAGAAATACTGTAAGTTCGGTATGACCTTCTCGAGAAAGCCTTCAGAGTTTCAGCACCTTCAGCACCGCAATTCATCCATAATGTCATCGTCTTCCACTCTGTCAAGCCGGGTGCCTCTCTCAGCCCTGACCTCAGCTCTCATGATGCCATGTCATGCTGCATTTCACATAACGTGAAGGCCAACTGTTGTAAAGTTGTGTCCCGCCTAGACCTGGGGAGTCCACATCGGAGACAGGGCTTTTTCCCTCAGGATGAGTCCTGTTAGTCACTTTAGCTGTAGTATTCCCTCGTGGAGAAGTCTGTTTTACACCAAGGTGACAGTCCATCAGCTTTAATTGTTTAGCTCCCAAAGCATTACCTCCCTTGTTTTGTCAGTGTTTACACACAACAGGAAGTGGTATACAACAATAGCTTATTTACCTGGTATATATCTTTCACAACGTCTTGCTCCTCGTTTCTTGGGGTTATGTGAGTGAAACAGAGATTTTTAAGGCAAATGTTGGCCGGTGTTGGTCTACACTAGCACTAGACAAAATGGGACTTCAATTTATGCAGTGAGTTTTATTTTCTTTTTTTTTGCTTGTCTTTTGCCATTATTACCTGTTTGTTGACAATACGTAGTCTAATACCATAATCATTATAATTTCTTGTTATTGCATAAAATACTGCATGTAAGGAATCTTACACAAATATCACACAAGAAGCTTTTTTAAGTTTGTTTGTATTCAAGAAGTACCACTCAGCGGCATGTGTTTAGCATAATAACATTACTGTTCCAATTTATCTGATTGCAGCTAATGTGTTTTTCAAACGGCTTTGACAGCTGATCCATCAGGTCGCCTCCTAATCCCATTAGAGGCTCTGAGACAGTGGCACTGCAGCACACACTGGTCTTGCACAGAAGTTCTAATGGAGCCTTTTCTCCACACACCTCACAGTTCCTTGAGGGCTTCTCGAGTAACTACAGGGGCCCCCAGGGGACATTAAAAACTCCCTAATCCTGACAGTTTACAGAGCTGTCCCTAACACTATGTCAACAGCCATTTGCCACTCTGTAATGTTCTACTAACCTTTGCCTGTTGTTTTGGGTATTTGGTACTTTCTTTTTAATGCATTTATATATTTCAAAATAAAAACAAACAGAACAAGACAGCGAAAATGCAAAAAGAAAAAGAGTAGTTCCTATGAAGTCAGTCTGGCATATGTCCCCTTTTGTATATGTCCCATGTGTCCCAGTTTTCAAATGTGTATAATGTATTAAAAAACGTAACTCTTTTTTAGAAATGTTCAAAGTTATTTCAGTACAGTCCTTTACGGTCGGCTCTGACCCTGCCGTCCATCTCTTTGTTGCATTTTTTTGCTGCAGCCAAAAGTACTTTTCACAAGTATCCATCTATTGTTACCTTTGTTGAGTTTTGCATCCAAGACCATACAGTGGCTTGCAAAAGTATTTGTATCCCCACATTTAGTCACTTCATGGCCACAAACTTAAATCATTTGTATTTCTTGTGAAAGAGCAACGCAAAGTGGCACACAGTGGAAGGAAAATTATTTCTAGATTTTTTTAAAAATAAAAACACTGAAAAGTGCGTTCAAAAGTATTGAGGCCCCTGACTCAATGCTTTGTGGAACTGCCTTTTGCTAATTACAGCTGCAAGTCTTTTTGTTTGTCTCTACCAACTTTGCTCACCAACAGACGGACATTTTTCCCCGTTCTTCTTCAAAAAACAGCTCAAGCTCAGTCAGATTTGATGGAGAGAGTTTGTGAACAGCACAGATTCTCATCTGGATTTATGTCTGGACTTTGACTGGACCATTCTAACACATGAATGTTGGGGTTTGAAACCATTCCATTGTAGCTCTGGCTTTATGTTACGGCTCGTTGTCCTGCTGGAAGGTGAACCTTTACCCCAGTCTCAAACCTTTAGCCGATGCCAACAGGTTTTCTTCCAAGATTGTCCTGTGTTTGGGTCCATCCTTCTTCCCATCAGCTCTGAGCAGTTTTCCTGTTCCTGCTGAAGAAAAACAACTCCACAGCATGATGCTGCAGCACCATGTTTGACAGTGAGGATGGTCATGTGCCGTGTCACACATAGCGCTTTGCTTTTCAGTTTTGGTCTCATCAGACCAGAGCATTTTCTTCCACATGTTTCCTGTGTCCCCCACATGGCTTCTGACAAACTGCAAACTGGACTTCTTATGGCTGTTTTTCAACAATGGCTTGTGCTCCTCAATAGCGTGTTCCTGCTGATGGGTGCGAGTGTGTAGGGTGTCACGTTTCTCCACAGTGGTTAGTTTCTCCCCGCCTTTTTGGCACCCTTAGTCCACACTTTGGATGCGGACTCAGCAAAAGTGTATTAATCCATCGCTACGTGTGACATTTTAAACAAAAAGGTTGAAAAATTGTGTTTGGCTGACAAACTCCAGCGCTTATGGTCAAAAAAATCCTTATTAAAGTATGGAAATATTTTATCTTTACTAAAGATGTACACATGCAATTAACAACTGTGTTAGCTCAGTCACTTGGAAAAATATATTAAATATCTGATTAATGTACATGTATGTATTTAAGAATATTTTGCACCAACATTTTCATCAAATTTGACACTTTTTTAATTCAACTGGTAAAAAATAAAAAATGTGCAGTACATTCAGAATGTAAAAAGAACAACTACCCGTTACAACCCTACCAATAACCTTAAAATGACTAACTTCCATTTATTTAAATGTGTGGGACAATTTAATTTTTTTTCCTCTACAGGGATGGATCAAATTACCGAAAACGACCACCTCGTCACTGGCAGTGAGAGCAGAGCAACTTTACAACTGTTACTGTTACAACAATTTTAAAAGTAAATATTAAACATTAAAAATGTGTTGTATTCAATATATATATAATATATAAATAGGATGTTTTTATTATTGTAGTATATAACATTAAGTGGATAGATGCATGTATTATGATTATGTTAAGGACTTGACACTTTGATGCAGCGATCAAAGCTATCACTGAGGCCAGTCAGCCTCTACTCTTCAGGGCCAAGTGTAGTGGTCCGTCCCAGCCAGACTGAAGAGGAAAGGAAGGACTCTGCATCAGGGGCCGCAACCTCAGAGGTTGGCTCACCTAAAAGTGAAGAGGCCAGGAAAAAGAAGGAGGAAGAGTGATGAGAATACAGCAGAGGTCCTTAGGGAAAGGTGCAAGAGTATGGAGAGGAGGCAGAGAGAGGAAATGAACCAAAGAAATTAAACAATGATGTCACAATAATGCATTAAGTTGGTAGCAGATTCAAAATGTAAAAGTAATTTTAACATCTGATACCAGGGCGTATTTTATAATCATGATGTGTTTAGTGTTTAGTTTTGTCACAATAGTAACCAACACTAACATTTCAATACTAAAGAAAGGGTCCAATACTCAGAGAAATAATTCAGCAGTAGAAGCTAAAAAACCTGGAACTAGGTCCGTAGGAGTTGTGGTTTGGAAGGACAAGAGCTCTTCACGGGTGTAAGAGCACACAGACACACAATTTACGAACAAAAACAGACAAAAAGCCAGTGCGGCCTTCTGCGGCGCCATCTTGGATACTAATACTAATACGGCAGCTGTCCACTGCAACTACAGTTTTGTCAAAGGCTTGGGCCGGCTAAACATCTGAATCCCCTCAGTTCTCTAACTTCTCTTGGTTTAGATGGCAGATGATTTGTGTGCATTTTCCATTATTGCTTGTGCAATTCTGGGCACAATTTAGCAGATTGTTGACTTCGGCACAGAGAAGGCTCTGGCTGCAACGCTGTATGAGATTCCATGTGCAAGCCAATAGACAAAGATCAAAATCTCCAGTGGATCCATTGACAACATGATGAATAGAGAACATTGAGAACACAATGCGTTTGACGATGCTCTGTCAGTGGAAGTCACAAAAACGCCTCAAATCTTATAACGAGAACTATTTCAACTGAAGGCAGTTATTGTCCATCCAACTACTTTCCATCTAAGGCACAAACGGACAATTTGTATACATTTTATTGGTCTTCCTGGCTCAAAATTGTAACTGGCTACTGGGTGATAACGGGCATCGCTGCAGTCAGAAGTTTTTCCTCAAAATGGTCGTTTGGTGCAGCATTATGATAATATTTAGGAGTAAAATTGAGAAATCCGCAATCGGTACCACCATTTTGGATGTTGCAGGTAACGTTATGTGTTGATGACATACACGTCACCGTCCCAATTTTGCAATTTTACACCCTTGAGACTTGCATACTCAAACCCTATTGTGCACTTTTACTAAGTGCACATCTCATAGAGAACTGCAGTGTGTAGTGTGGGTATTGGGACATAGCCTTGGACTAAGTGTTTGACAAAAACTGATGGGGGCCATATTGTGTGTGAATAATTGAATTTGACAGACACACTTGAGTAGCCCCACTCACTCCTGGTGCCATCCATCACTCCAGACATGTGATGAATAAATAAATGGTGAGCTCAGAGGCTGTACTTTCTCATTAAATCTGGCTTTATTCTACTGGCCAAACTTCCTTCCTCCTCTCCTTTCTTAGTGATGCTGGCCCTCCCTCAACTAGCAGGGGACACACACACCAGAAGCTCACACACAATTAGCATGAGGGGCCGAGGCGGGGCAGGAGGCCGGGCAGCTCCCCAGGCTCCTGTTTCCTTTGTCCCAGACTGGTCCCTGGAGCTCGCCTCATCAGTTTGTGTCAGTATGAGGCGGCCTGGTACTCAGTCCTACCTGACACCAACATACAGTTAAACCAAATATCTGATTAATATATTGATAATGCATCAGTCAATTTCATTTATTTTTGTAACAGCAGTTGCCTCGAAGGACGCCGGTGAAATAGAGGAGCAGATTAAACAATGTTAACAGGAAATGGATAAATGTCCCTGCAATCCTGTTTCCAAGACCCTCCTTCTCGGCCAAGAAAAACTACCAAACCCTGTGGAAATAATTAGAAACCTCTGGGAGACCCACAGTGAAAGAGAGATCCTACTCCCACAGATGGACAGGCTGCAGATGGCCCAGGACTGATGCGCTCTCATTTGCAGATAGACTGTGGAGCCAGAGCCAGAGGAGACCTGAGGAGAGAGGGTAGTTCACCGAGAGACAGTTCATCCAGGCAGATGAAGAGTCATTCATCTAGAGTAGAGAGTGTTCCTCCAGGCAGTAGAGGAGCACCTGGATCTACAGGCCAGGGTCGTAGGATGAGGCATCTAAGGTGCAGTCGCCACTGGAGCAGCATGAGCAGTGTCAACTTTATTCAAGAGTAAAGAGGACTGCCCTTAAGATTTACATTAAGTTCACCTGACTTCCTTAACCTTTAAAGGATATTGTTTTGCTTCTATCAAAGCAGTAACAGTTTTACACTGGTAAATACATAGTTACTGTTACCATTTAAAGCTAAATGTAGTTAAATTACAAGACACTGGGATACAATTGCTGCCACCTACATTAAAATGGCCTCAGATTGGGTATACATGATTTTTGGAAAGTATTACGCCATGAAAAGAATGTGGTGTATTTGATAGGAGCGCTTACGGCTAACAAACCCGAAACTGTTACATGAAGTTTGAAGAATTACCCTTCTTCACTGAAGTTTTACACATGGCCTTATCCAAATGATTTGGCTGACCTTTTTCTCCCAAACAGCCGATGATGCATTGCTTTTAATACCAGATTTGTGGCTGCTGCTATTGTCTCAAAAGTCCCCGGAACAATAGGCTATTAGGCACCAAAATGTAATGGCATACAGGTATGATTACCCCTGTTCCACACTAGTTTTAAGCCCAATTCACACATAAATGACTCAAAGTTCCAAATTCTTCTGGAAATATTTAATTATTTTTTAAACATTTGATAGTATAGACTATTGTTTCCAGTTCTGTAGCTCTAGTAAAGACCAAATCAAGTGTAATATTGCGGTCATTGCGGCTCCTTGCACCCCCATACGGTTTAATTTGAAATGGCGTAGTGTGGCCCACGACAACCCTAATGAGGGAGGCGTTCCAATTTTTATTTATAAAAATACATGAAGTCAAACGCACGCAAAGTATGAAACACGATTGCAAATATGAAACTATGAACCCATCTGAAACCATATGTTTGCTCCTGCACACTTTCAAACTCCATGTTTATGATATACTTCTATTGCATTCTAATTAAACTGAAACTGTTCTATAATCACAATAAAAATGAAGTTTGAAATATTTGACCCAAATCTGAACATGTTAGAATGTAAACAAATGAATTCCTATGATAGACAATTGGAGCTGACATAGCAGACATAACAACAGGGAGGAACAGCCCTGAGTCATTTGAAGAAATCCTAATGGCCCCTGTGCGTTGTCATGTAATAATGTAAATAACAGAGGCGCTGAGGGGCCATGCATTCCTGCCTCTGGATGATGCTCCTCCAAAACATGTGGTGGAATGCAGGATGAATCACGTGTGGGGACTGACAACTGCAAAGAGGAGTCAGCCTAAGCTCACGAAAGGCTCACACAGAGCAATGGGCGGAAAGGGTGAGCATGAGCCAGACGAGGGGTGCTTGCTTACTTAAAGGGCCTGTACCTGATTTGTTTGCATGTATGTATTATAAAATTAAATCTGTTCTGCCCCAGAACAGATATATTGTAGAACCAACTATTTGGGTGAAAACGAGACCACAGCACTTACTCTGCATGTAATTATCATGCAGAAAGTGCACTGTTGGCATGCTAATATTTGTTGGCTTTACCATGATACTCGCTCTCGGACATGTTGCTATATTTTACTGATGATTTTTAGATTTAATGGCAATAAATCTTCCAAATACACCGTAAGAGCTGGGGAAACATAAAAAGATATTGTGTAAATGCTAAATGCCTTGTTCTTACACCTTAGCAAAAGAACTGTACTGTTAGCTTGATTAAAGATCATGATTACACATCAGTTAACTGTGTTTTGGCACACACAAAAATAACATTGACCTTGGACAAATATTTTTACAATTGTGCGTCTATGCAACATAAAACGTACCCTGTGCCTCTTCAGAGGGGCAGTTAACACAAAAACCATGTGGATTTTGCTCCTCTGCTTCTGCCTTTTAGTGTCTTTTTTTCTATATCAAGATAATTTGCGCAACAGCATCAAACAGGAAGTAGCTCTTCAAAATAAAAATGTAAGGACAAAAATACATTTACAGGTTTTGGCAAAAAGGAAAATACACATAGGGACATTTATGATCATATTTTGCATTGTGCAACATGCATAACGTAATAGTAAGGAAATAATCTCTTTAAGCCAAGTCTCTTACCCTGAAATGAAAACGGGTCACTTTGACGTTCTCCTGACTCCTCTATCACGTCTCCTAGAGGCGCCATGAGTCCACTTCCCCCTGCCATGGTTAAATACAAGCGGTTGTGGTATCAACAAGCAATGTTGGGAAAAAATAACTTGAATGCGCCATCGGCAGGTACAGTGTTGCAAGGCTGGTTTCCTGCCCAGAGACAGCAGAGACAGATGACGGACACTTCCAGCACCCTGAAAATACATATTTAACCATCACAGGGCCAGACATTTAATTCTGCTTTAAAATGTGTTTTGTTTAAGTTGTTTTTGCCATGGAACCTTTCTGGCTTTTTGTTTGCCATGATTTGTTCAAGAGCGTGTCAGGGGCCCCAGAGTGCCCTGAAGCTCTGTTTTATCAGGTACACCAGGGCTAGGCTAACCCGGGGACCAAATCAGGCCCTCCAAATAATGAATCCGGCCCTCGACTCGAAGATTATATATATATAATAATTTTGGTTATTTGTCACAATTATCTAATCTATCAGTCGTTGTTTTATTGAATTAGATCAGAATCAGAATCAGAAAGAGTTTATTGCCATTGTCAATGAACAAAATTCACAAACATAGGAACTTGTCTCGGCCTTAAGGTGCAACATAGAACACTGAGCAATAATAAAACAACATAACATACAGTTATTGTATTAACTGTGTTTATACAATAAAATGTGTTGGGGATATTTTGTGCGACCCATAATGTTGTTACAGTGGTATGTTGTGGACCTCCTGCCCAGAGGCCTTGGTCCTCCGAAAAATCTTGCCCACAGGAAAATTAAGTTGGGGTCAAGGGAACGTGTACCTGCTGGAGATATAACACTGGGCCCCTACAACTCACAATACATATAAACATGTCTGAAAAGTAGCATAATCACAGCTCCCGTTTACACTGGGCACAGATTGCTTTATACAGATAAAAGCACAGCATTACTCACTATCGGAAGCTAACGCCATAGTAGGCAACACAATTAATTATAATATTGCAGGGAGCTAAAGACATGTGGAAATTGATGTTTACGTTTTATAAAGAGATGTTTGAATGTCATAAAGAGTAATGCTACTTTCACTTCTCATTACACGTCGAAACGAGTAAAGATTTAAAAAGAGGTTAGTCCTTTTCATTCTATTAGGTGCAATAAACAATTCAAACTGTAAAGGTTCATGGTCTGCACCTAGTTCCCTCTGCTTGTTTAGCGAGCTGATGTAAAAAACAATTCCATATTCCTAACTATAAAAGCGAGCATCAGAGGGCATCTAAATGAAGTGTAGCTGGTTCGTGGTATCCTCAGTGATCGCTTACCCAGAGAACGGGAGGTTTACAATTACAAACACATGACAGTTGCTTCAGGTCCAGACGGCATAATTACAGATGGCAAATTCAACTTCTAAAGCAGCGCAGGCCAGAGGATCCAACATAGCACGTCTTTAACTGCAGCTTTAACTCAGTACAGCTTTGGGTCAGACTTTGATGCACTGGAAGTCCTTATTTATTGTTGCTGTACTTGATTTTTATTGTTTTAAAAATGTGAAAAACAGAACTAGTTCATTTTCTAGAGTAAGCTGTAGTTCGCATTTATTGCTAACTTTACTAATGTATTCCGATGTATTCCATAAATATTCACCACGATCATTCCTTTTTCCCCATCAAATTATCCTGAAGTAATCCAGTGGTAATCCAGAAGAGCCGAAACATGTTTTCTCTGGGATTTAGTCATAACCCATAACACAACTTTTTGATTTATTTATTGTTGAATGTTTGTTTTATTGATGAATATTTATACTAACTTGATAAATCCTTTTTGCCTGTTTCTGTCTAGCTGTAAATAGTCTGTGTAAATAGTTTGTGTATGTTTTTATCTTTTCCGTCAACCTGCCAGGGGGTTTGCAGATGGATATTAATCTAGCATGTTTACATTTCTTTAAATGTTCATTAATATGCATTGTTCTCCTTTTTTTAAATCAAAATAAATCAATAAACTGATTTTTGCCTGCCCCTTTTATGCCATAAACATCACCACAAAGCACAGCAGTGCGGGGCCGGCCCAGCCCCAGGTAGTGATGGCTCATAATAGCAATCATATATCAACGAAATTTTTTTTTGCGTTTCTACCATTAAGGAACTTAATTACGGAGTATAAAACCCCAAATAAAACTCAACCCAAATAAAAAAAAATTGCGGGGCACGACAAGAATAAACCCGTAAATTAACGAGAATAAAGTCATACATTTATGAGAATAAAGTCGTCGTCAAAATAAAGTCGACATTTAAACGTTTAGGGGCCGGTGTCAAAGTAACGTGGGCAATCCCCCCGTCCAGGACTCAAAAGAATGGCCTTGGAAGAGTAAACAGCTTCGAACTACATAAAAGCAAGACAGATCGCCACTGCAGTTTAGCTGCACCTTTCCTGTTACGCATCATTCATAAACTGTTGGATCAACCCTTTATTTTCTCCATGGCGTAGCCGTAGTGGACCAGCCGTGCTCGTGCCACAGCCGCCGCAGAGACAGGGGGAGGAGCCTCGGTGTTATATTCAAACATGCTCTGCTCCTCTATTGCTTCGTTTCTCTACATGGGACTTTGTTCACAATCACTGTTCTTACGAGCTCATTGTGGATTTTACTACGGCCCTGTAGTGGCCCGAGGAGCCGCGCCCCTGTAGAGCGCCGAGGAGCCTCGCCCTGTAGAAGAGCCGTGGGCACTGGGAAGCCTCAGTTTTACGCACCGATTCTAACCTTCTTGGCATCCCTTGGACAAACTTTGTAAAACACCAGCCCACACAGGAACAGCATAGTGGTGGTTGGTGTGATACATTTATGGGGCATGCAGCAATTGTCTCGCGGAAGAAGATGGATGCCACCAATTGTGTTCATGTTTGTTAGCGATGTTTTACGCACACGCCATCATCAATACAAGCAGAGTAACACAACTACAGTCTGACACACCCATGTAGCCCAGGCTGATAACTACAATGAGGGGATACTATAGCTAACTTATAACTCTTGTGTACATAGAAATGCCTATTTTTTATTTTATTGTACAGTGATTTTAAATTGTTTCCTAATGCATGCCCTTTTTTGATTGAATATATGTTGTTTTATTATGCTCAGTATTATTGCTCAGTGTTTTATGTTGCACCTTAAGGCTGAGACAAGTTCCTACGTTTTTGAATTTTGTTCATTGACAATGGCAATAAACTCTTTCTGATTCTGATTCTGATTCTGATTCTGATTCTAATAAAGACGTATAGTGCTCACATGGCCATGCATGAGCGCCTTTGCACTATGTTGCCCCATAAAGAACACCAGAGGATTTCAACAGGGAACTTTTTTTCACACTGCAAATCAATAATGACCCACTCACAACACAATATAACCTGGTTATATACAGCAAACAGTGTCAGTATTAGTGCACCCAACACCAGAGTACGTCGTTTTACTTACATATCGCAACTGTGAGGCGGCTTAAATTTGAACACAAATGAAGTTCCATGCTCCCCAGAGGAGCATGTACACTGTTTGTCTCCAAATGTTTATAAATTGGTCCAATACACAGAGTTTATGGGTTTAATCCCTGATCCCGAATTCTGCAGAACCCGTCCACAACGTCCCCTAGACCGTGCGCACTGCGCACCCGTAGTGCTGTGTTGTAAAACCTATGCACACAAATAACTCATATGAACAGTGACTTTATACAAAGTTTAGAAGCGGCTGAAGTCGAGGGAGCAGATTATTGGTGAAAATGGTCCGAGACTCCCTCACCTGTGGCTGTTGGTCTGAGTGCTGTCGTCCTGACCAGTGCCCAGGAGCTGCGCTCCGCATGCAGGCCCTTAACCTAAGGCCCGCATTATAAAGTCCGATATCTATTGTGGGCTTTTGTGTTAACTTTTAACTCATCCAAGCCATTTTGACTCCGACTTTATTCTCGCTAATTTACGAGTTTATTCTCGTAGTGCCCCACCATTTTTAAAATTTGGCTTGGCCCTTATACTCGTCGTAGAACTTAAAGCGCTCTACATCAAGAAATAATTCCCACGTGCATTCACACACCAGAGTACACAAACGCAAGTGTCTTGCCCAAGAACAAAATGACAGTATTCACCTGAGGGAGCTACAAATCGCCAACCTGTGGCTGCTCTATTAACAAAAAATGTTTTGCGCTAGAGCTCAAAATACATCTCAAATGTTGTATGCTACAGTCTGATAATAAATATAAAAGTCTAGTACTCTGCTAAATATTTAGTTTGTATCTGACATCTAGAAAAAGAAAATCAAGTAAACAGTAGTAGAAAACCAGATAAACAACATCACTGCAGCTACGCTCACCTTTATCACTGATACAGACTTTGGGATTAACTTTCTCTAGTTAATGGTCCCATATTTTACTATATTTCCCGTTTCATGGTCTACCATTATAACATTTACAGTAATACTGAGACATGATTAACAGTCATCTCTTGTAGCAGGGCCCTTACTGCTCTCTTTGACTCTGGCTCCTCTCTCATGGGTTATTACGGCTGTGGTATCAGCAAGCAATGTTGGGAAAAAATTGCTTGTTCAAAGCAAAGCGAGGTGATATCATTGCGGCGTCAGCAGGTACAGTGTCCCATTCGGCTTGAGCCGGCGGTGCATCTGTTGAATAGACTTTTATATATTGTTGAAAACTCAATGGGAGACACACATGCATTTCTGATGGTACTCTTGCTTATTCAAACTGGAGGAGGTGCTGATGGGGCAGTCAGGGGCTCTTCCAAAACCCCTCCCCCAGTTTCAAATGATTAAACCTATTAAAAACTACTTTGGAGGTTATTTAAGCTTTTACATAATAGGACCTTTAAATGAGATGTTTCTGAGTTCATGTTTGCTAAACTAAGCTAAGCTCTACACAGTTGCAGCTATTACAGATAAACTCATTTCTGTTTCAAGCACGATAGATAACATGGTGATTCAAAAGCACCCGAGCATGCACGAATCACTCAAAATACAACTTTAGGTGAGTTAATGTTTGGGGAACATCTTTATAACATGGTTTAAAGCTCTTCGATTTTGTATAACACATCTCCTTTGAAGTCATATATCATCAAAATATTGTTATCATTTCAAATATTTCGCCCACTACGCCACTAAGAGCCTACCGGTGTGTGATACAAAAATGTCAGACTCATTTTTGATACTAAGAGAAAAAAACTCAATACTCTATACCAATTCCGATAAAACAATGATAATAAAACATTCCTTATAAAATGTAATATTACATTTAAGATAAAACAGTTTGTGCAATCCCTTGTGGCCTTTCACTAATTCTGATAAAGATCAAGATTATTCAAACACTATTCAGAGTAGTTCCATCTTTGTCTTATTCATTTGTTAGTGTTATCTATATTATGTAGTATATATGATACTAGTTTTATTATTTGTATCATTTCTTAACAAGCCTATAACCTACACATACTTTTGGTTAATATCACAAGCTGTTGTAATGTTGTTCTTTGTGGGAAATGTAGGCTTCCAAAGTAACTGCCTTACAAAACAAAAACAATGAAGTAATCAAAAACATGTCCGAATGAAGTACATTAATTAGGAATGAGAATAATGTGCCGACGGTGGCCACACCATGTGAGCACCCCACATTGTTGTGAGTTCAAATCTGGCTCTCAACAGTTTGTTTTAATGTCAAGTCTCATCCCCATTTCATGCTGCACTGTCCTGTCTAATAAAGCCTATGGGCCAAAACATCTAACAAAACAAAAAGAAATGAAAAAGGATTACGAAAAAACCAGAGTAAAAAACTCCTGGTTGATATCCTTAGGGCTATTTCTTAAACTAACGTGACTAATAACGTTTAACGCCTTGTCTCCCCTGTGGCTACGGACTGAGAGCAGTATTTTACGACACAAGAAACACACGCAGACACGGGCCGGGGAAGCTTGCACCTTTGCTGATAGATGCAGGTCAAAGGTCACAGGCACAGGAACTCCGCAGCATCCTGAAGTGAAGGCGTAAGTGTGTGGTGGACCTGGTATGCACGGTGCCCATCCAACATATCTGACACATTCCACCCTTTGCATAGCTTCATGACATTTAGTCGCATACCACAGATTCAACAAAGGAACTTCTTCAAATTGTGGTTTACATGCTAATAACGTTAGCATTCTTGAAAAGGAGGGACTCTCTGCCTTTCAACTCACAGTAGTACTACCGGTATATTTCATTTAATTTGTTTCGGGATGCTTTATGTTATTTAGGGATGCTGTTAAGAATTATCAATAAAAGTGTTTTTTGCTGATGGCTAATCCAACCCACATGCATTTGTGACATTCATAAGGAAAGAAAATGATTTTGAAAACTCAAATCTTATGACAATCTTTGCAACAAATAAAAATAAAAGCTAAGAAATACTTACATTTTAAGGCAGCTAATATGTGAGACTATGTGTGTAACTGTTTTATGGTCAACAGGTCTCGGAGGAGTTGTAGGAGCTGAAGTCAAATCTGTTTGTATAGTGTATATATTTTATATACATGGAATGTATTGTAAAATGCAGATGTTAGGATAAAAATCTGACTGCTGGGTGCTGTCTGCATCTAATTATAAAGTGTTGCTCATTTTTACTACTAATTTGTGAAAAGAGTCATCTTCATGGCCGTAATTAGGAGGCTCAGAATGCATTTGGACCACTGCTAACAGTTTAAAATGAACTAGTTCTGTTTTTCATGTTTTAAAGGCAGTTGGAATTAGGTACTGCCTTTAATAATAATAAGCTACATTGTGGCCTATTCAGATAGCAGCAGCAGCGTGTTGTTGGGGGAAAGCGGGATGGGTCCCCCGGGGGAAGGGCCAATAACTCACTGTGGCAGGAGCTTCCTACTGTATGTGATAGACTGCAGTGGGAGGAGAGCAGCCAGAGGACGCTCCTTTGCACTATGTTGCTCCATAAAGAACACCAGAGGATTTCAACAGGGAACTTTTTTTCACACTGCAAATCAATAATGACCCACTCACAACACAACATAACCTGGTTATATACAGCAAACAGTGTCAGTATTAGTTGTAAAGAGAAATCCTGGAGAAACTCTTTGCAGCTTTGTCAAATAAATAAACGATAACTTGGCCTGGGAGTTTCAGAAGCCTTTAGATTCCCCTTTGTTCTGTCTACACTCGCAGAGCTTAAAGTGAGTCATTATTTGTGATGGTGTGATGACATCTCAGTCCCTTAACTTTTCCACTGATCAAATTACAATAATGCAGCATTTTTCACACTAGGCCGCCTTTTTTCTGTGATGCTGACATGTTCCTACAGCTCTAAACCTCAGGAGGAGCTTGTGGTTGAGCGTGTACGTCAGCAGGGCTCATAAACAGCAGAGCATGTTTCTTGTTCACCTCCCAGCGTAAGACCATGTCTTCTGCCTGTGTCCACAAGCTGTTTGTCTAACAGGTGGTGTGTCCCCACAGTGGAGTGTGACTGCAGGGCTCCACGCACACGAGCCCTCACATAAAGGCCACTTCCTGTGGTCTTTGTTGACGACCTCATTGGAGTAAACAAAGGTGACATCCAGGAACAGGTAGATGCTGGAGCTCTACTCATTTCCCCTCTGTCAGCCCTCAGGCCACGGCTCACCAAAGTTGTATTCAAAGTCATCATCTTCTACGGTGACACTGACTCCCAGAAAAGGAGGTATTTAATCAGAATTCCCATCATTATATACCATGGTTTTGATGTTTTAAAAAATGCTAATAACGGATTATAAATTTTTAAGACTGATATAGATACTGTCATTTAAAAGTAAGAATGATAGCAAATAATAGTTATTAGTTATATTAGAATTACTATGAGGGATTATATTACAATTTCACAATTATTCATAATTATTGACAAAAGAAGGGAAACACTGAAATTGTCTTTTTTTTATATATTTGTAATTCGTCAACTGTATTTTAGAATTCAATGTTACAAGCATATTAATACTGAAAATAAATATACAAACAATTAGAGGCATAAGATTAGCAGACATAGACTTAACTTCAAAGTCAGTTGTGTTAAATTAAACAATGGATGCTCATGATCAGCATGTGTAAAACGTGCATCTTTTCCTTCCATGATAATGAGGATCGTTACTTTAAATGATCTTTTCCATGGGGCCAGATTTTTTTCAGAGAGCTGTTGTCTGGGGGCTGGACTACAAAACAGCACCACAATTTTATTATTTATATCCAGTATCCACAAACAACTTGCAATGGTGCTATTCAACAAAAGTATATTGTTTCACTGAAGTAAATAAAACATAAAACAATGTGTCTCAGGGCTGCCCAGTGGTCTGAACTAAACCTAGTCCTGAACCAAGACTAACATATTATAGGCCAAATCAGGCTTAAACAACATCTTCAAAGGGACTAGCCCACATAATCTGAAACAGAATTGTAAGGTCTTATACATAAATATAAATGTCATTAACATCTGATTTAATAAATGTTTAAAGAATAGTATAGAGTAGGGTGCTGAATAACAGAGCTAACGTAGTGCACCAATGATAAACTCAGCTAACCAAGCAATATGGTCAGGCCCATCCCCCATTTCATCATGAGGGGCCGGACCATTTTACTCGGTGCTAATTGTAGCTTCTCTGCTGAAGTTCACTGTAGACCAGAGATGACACGTTTGACAGGGTTTATTACAATGTGGTCCGGCACATGACTCGAGTTGTTCTAAAACGCCCAGGATTAACCTACCATAGCCATAAATATTTGTGGTAGTTGAAAAACCGGTTCATCTCGACATCTCTCATTGAATGAGATCAGAAAAAATTGCAATACTCAGATGAATACTTCAAGCTGATTGGGCAAAGATTTTGCTTACTGTAGTTGACAGAAAAGCATAGACATCTTTCCCAGCCACAAAAAACCAAACTAGTCAGTATTTCTACCAAAATACCAGCCAAAGTACGTTTATCTGTGTCACCATGTTCATTTGGGCGCTAAATATCACAAGAATTAATCTTACTAAGGTAAAGAAGTATTTCTTAATTTTCTTTTAATTTATCTCCTGTAAACACTTAGGCAAAAGGTACCTTTGTGGTATTTGATGCTGTATGTATTAGTTGAATAATTGTTCATAATAGCTTACATAGCCCTGGATAGACCAGCCCTGACAGTCTGGATTGACCTGGCCTATTTTCCGCCAGACACTGCCGTTACGAGTGCCTGGCTGCCTGCTCCTCGGAACAGACCACTCTTTTAGAAGCTTGAGTGGAGCTGAACAGTAGGCCTTGTTCCTGGCAGAGGTCATGACCCCTAGCCCCGGCCGAACTCGATACCCCGGTCGGCAGCTCAGCGGGGCTCTCCGTCTGAAAGATAAGGAAGTGGACCTCCGGTAGTCTCTTCTCCCCTGGGCTGCCCTGAGGGTCAAAGGCAGTGCGCCTCACCTTACCCGCCCCAGTTTCTTCATCTGGCATAAAACAAATCTGAATTTTTGTTTTTACGTACAGTCCAAAAGTAGTTTCACTATCATGCAATATCTTTATGGCTATCTCATATAGAGATCCACTTCAGTAAAAAGAATAAGTTTTCATTTGTTCCAAAATGTCTGCCAAATCCTACGGGTATCACCTCTAAAGAAAAGAAAATAGCTGTGCGTATGACACGAGGAGCGGTGAAGACCTGGACTGTCAGAGCAATGATGCCTTGTCCGCAGGAGAATAAAGATTATGCATGAATCACTCTGAATACAACTTCGAGTAGTTTCTAAATCAGAGGGAACAATCATAAAATAGTTAAAAGCTCCTAAAAGTCAATGTTGTAATAATAAATAATGTTTGACAGCAATCCCTTGTCATGAATCTGGAGATTGCAGTGATAATTAGATATGTAGGGTCATACTTGTCAGGCAGAACAATAATAATGAGGGTTTGTGTGCTGGTGGCTTAGTTGGGGGGTAATTTCCCCCCCAACTCAGAGGGCGGCGATTCAAGCCCTGCTTAGACCAGTGCATTCTGTTGCTGTGTACTTGCGCAAGACATTGTGCCAACCTCCTTGCCTGTGTATGTGGAGGGGCTGCAGATTGGAAGCTTCTATTCTGTCAGCCTATCCCAGCACAGCTGTGGCTAAAGTAGCACCACTCACTCACATACTTAAATTGTCACTTCAATCTGGAACATTCTCAAGGGCTTTGAAAACTGAGGTCATAAAACCTCTCCTAAAGAAGAGCAGTACTGAGTAATTACCTGCCCATCTCTAATCTGCCATTTTGGGGCAAAGTCCTTGTTGTTCACCAACAGCACACTGACTTCCTGTTAATATCCTCATAGCCTCATCACAAATGACATCTACCTGAACAGTGATGCGGGCAAAGCCTCTTAATTCTGACATTTTGACACTGTCGATCATGGGATCCTCTTACAGAGACTAGAGGGCTGGGTGGGCATCGCTGGCACTGCCCTAAATTGGTTAAAGTCCTGTCTGGAAGACAGGAAGTACTCTGATGAAATAGATAACTGTGTCTCAGACCACATGCCCCTGACCTGTGCGATGCCCCAAGAGTCAATCCTGGGACCCCTTCTGTTCAACCTCTGCATGCTGCCGTTAGGACAGTTAATATGCAGAGAAAATGTGTCGTATCACAATTTTGCGGACGACACTCAGATCTATGTTTCACTGACGGCAGGTGAATATGGAGCAGTCACTGCATCCAACAGATCAGTGTGTGGATGCAAAACAACTTTCTCCTGCTGAACTCAGACAAGATTGAAATCATCGTCACAGAAACACAGAGAAAGTGTTAGCAGTCACCTTCAGAGTCTTGCTCTAAAACCTACAAATCAAGGTAATAATGGACTCAGACTTATAATTCAACAGCAAAATCAAATCAATAACATCAGTTTTTTACCCTCTAAAAGCATTGCCAAAATCAAAAGTATAGTGTCTTAACCAGACTTTGAGATCCATGCATTTATCGGTTAGGTAGTAAAGTAACCCATTAAGTTACCTCGTTACTGCCCTGGAAATCTAACGCGTTACGTTACTGCGCTACTTAGTTAGAATACTCTTGAGTTACCAATAATCGACATTATTGTATTGCCGACAATCCCTTTGCGTTGCTGACCACAGTAACATAATCATTAAAATATCAAATAAACAAGCAAGGTTAATGCGTTTGACTGAGCTTTATTTATCGTTTATGTTGACAAATTACCACAATACAATGTCATACAATAAGCACATGTAAGTCTGTCCTCAAGCAATTAAAGATATCACTAAAAAATAATTAATGGATTGGCAAGAGCACCAAGTGTGTGTTGGCGCTCAATTGAACAAGCTTGTTTTAGCACTGTAGTTTATTTAAATCAAACTCACCACATTTACTCCTCAGCTATAAAATAGTGGTTATAGTGAAGGAGATGGAGTTCTTCAGAACGTTTATCTGAAAGTATATTTCTCTTTGGAGTGAGGACAAGACTCACTGGTCACTAGTTGCACAATGCGCATGCTCACAACACGCCAAAAAGATAGAGTGGATTAGAATACTGTAACGGCCTGCTCACTGGCCTCTCCATACGAGCTGTAAAATAGCTGCTGTACATCCAGAACGCTGCTGCTCGGGTCCTGACTAGAACCAGGAAGTATTAGTATTAGTACTGTGCTCAGGTCTCTGCACTGGCTTCAGGCCCAGAGAATAGACTTGAAAGCAGCTCTACTTCAGTACAAGGCTCTCCATGGCCCATCACCAAAGTACATCTTGGACATTTTGGTGCGGTATGATCCATCTCAGACTCAGACGACCTCAGGGACCGGCCTCCTGCTGGTGCCCAGAGTCAGGACTAAACATGGACCGGCCTCCTGTTGGTGCCAGAGTCAGGACTAAACATGGATCGTTTTATGCAGCTAAAATCTGGACCAGTCTTCTTGAAGATGTGAGAGCAATGTGCAAATCTAGGCTAAATCTGTTTTGAGATTTCTGTCATGTCTTTGTGATTTTAATGCATTTGGTTCCTTTTTGTGTGAAGCACTTTGAATTGCCCTGTGTACAAATTGTGATTTACAAATAAACTTGCCTTGCCCTGAATGTAATGTACAACATTGTAAAGCGTTATATTTGCATTATTATTGATAATACCTTACATTTGTATTGCACTTTATTTTGCAACAACTTCCTGTTGTTTATTTTTACTGCTGTTTTTCAAGTGAACATTTAAGTCCTTTCTTGAAGTGTAATCTTTCTCTCTGTGAGTAAACTAACAAGCCAGTACACTGTTGCTCCATCAGCGGCACACACATATATATGCACATATGTCTCTGAGGACAGGGCTGTTGACAGGCTGGGACAAGGACAAGGGAGCAGAGAATTAAAAGTCACGCAGGCTGGCAGGCAGAGGTGTGTGGGGGCAGGGCAGCCAACTCACAGGAGTATGGGTTACAAAGATGCTCCAGCAAATGAATCAAGGTGGAAGAAATTTTCAAATTCATTGTATCGCTTGCAAAGTGGGTTCGGTATGTATTTTTGGGGTGTGTATAAGATTGACAGGCGGATCGGTGCATCGTCCGCAGTGATGCGGTCGCAGCATCGGACTGTTGTGGTGAAGAAGGAGCTGAGTCGAAAGACAAAGCTCTCGATTTACCGGTCACTGTACATTCCTACCCTCACCTATGGTCAAGAGCTTTGGGTAATGACCGAAAGGACAAGATCACGGATACAATCAGTCGAAATGAGTTTCCTCTGCAGGGTGGCTGGGCACTCCCTTAGAGATACGGTGAGGAGCTCAGAGTAGAGCCGCTGCTCCTCCACGTAGAGCGGAGCCAGCTGAGGTGGCTCGGGCATTGTTCCGGATGCCTCCTGGGCGCCTCCCTGGGGAGGTGTTTCGGACATGTCCCACCAGGAAGAGGCCCCGGGGAAGACCCCGGACACGCTGGAGGGACTATGTCTCTCGGATGGCCTGGGAACGCCTCGGGATCCCCCCGGAGGAGTTGGAGGAAGTGTTTGGGGAGTGGGAAGTCTGGGAGTCCCTGATCAAACTGCTGCCCCCGCGACCCAGCAGAAGAAGATGGATGGATGGATAATAAAAAATATCAAGATCTTGCAGTGACAGCTGCTGGCTTGGGATAATTATGGTGGGCATCCTTAAAACCTTTCAAATGATGTGAAGATTTCACCAAAAGAGTGTTCTGTGTGAAAAAAATGGTTAGTGTTTTTTCATGCTTTCTTGAAGCCAATGGCTTATGGCTAGAGAGCACAGCACGTCTGATGCATAATAAATGTTAAATCTTGTCCCGTTTTGACCTAATCTACAGTACATACAAATAATCTGTTTACTTAGAATTGGAAAAAGTATTGTACATATGACTTTAAAGATGAAATGCATAATCCAAACATTGATGTGTGATGTGTTGTTAGCTTTTCTCTGTCTGATTAACATCTATAAATAAATTACATATAATTGCCTTCTGTTTGCATTTTATGTTATTTCATTAAACGTGTGAAAAATATTTTTTCTAATGGTCTGTTTCTCTATGAAGGGTGCCTTCAGCTGAAGACATGCCCCGATAAAGAATGACTCAAATGATCCAGCACACATAAAATCATTGCTTCATAGAAGCACATCTAATATATGACAGATATTCATCATTTTATTTAGCTAAAACATTAAGGCTGTAAAAATTGTCTGGTCGACTATTACATTTTTTTGGTAATTGTTGTGACTGCACAGACTCAAAAACACATGCTAAAAGCCCTTTTAAATCAAAGACAGTGGCATTATTAAATTTAATAAAAAAATAATGAACAATTTCAAAATGTCATCAACACTTTATTCATAAATACGCTCTTAGTCCACATATTAAAAAAAAAAAAGTAACATGAAAGAGACCAGACCAGAACGTGACTAGAGAGCGAAATCCAAAATAAAATTAAAACAGGTAGCACTTAACAGAAAATCACAAAACCTAATCTCAGCAATGAAAAGAAACCAATCCAAATGGTCCAGTTCCAAATTAAGTCTGAATGTCATTTTTTCCATTTGTTTAATGTTTGTGAATATGTCCAGTCGAGTATTTGATCGTTGGTGTGGTTGGTGTCATCCATTTCTTTGTGATGGCCTTTTTGCCCACAGCCAAAAGGTATCATTCACTGTGTCCATTGCAGGAGTTTTGAGGCCCAAATACATAGTCTTAAAATCGAATGGAATGACAACGTCATAGACAGCTTTGTTTATCTCTGTCCAATAGTTCTGAGCAGCAGGACCGTCCCAAAACACATGGTAATGGTGAGCATCCTGGCTGCCACAGTTTCTCCTACAGTTAGAATTTTCATGTGAATAATGGTCACTTCAACATGGTGTTAAAAATAACGAGACACATATTTCCCAAAAAGATGGTAGACTGGGGAGGTAGTGTGTCCAGTTCTTTGTGAGAATTGGAGCCAGGAGCAGCCTGGGAGCTTTCGGTGGCCCTTCATTAGGAATGAACTTCCCTCCACTTTTTGATCATTTACATGATCAGGTTTTGGTTTGGTGCATGTTTTTAGTATGAACCCTTTTGTTTTCTATGTTATCCTTTCATCCGTTTCCTGTTTTTGTAGTTCTTGTGTTTTTATGTTGTGTTCGAGCAGAGAGTTAAAAGACATTTGAAAATGATTAATGGTTATATCAATACAATCAACCCAACGGCATCGGAAGTTTTGCATCTTTTAACGTTAACGTCATATTGAACCCAATTAAGTGATACAAAATTTTAAACGAAATGAGAAAAGAAAGAATAGAAATTATATTTTTTTTTTAAGAGACCCATTTAAATGACATTGAACATCAAAAACTGACCGAATTTTGTTATGGAGAGTCGTGCTGTTGATCATACAGGGATCAAAACAGGAGAGGAGTTGCTCCACCAGGGAGTGATATCACCTTTTATGCTGATATTGTGGACCTGATTGTAAACCACTCTGAGGGAACCCTGGTATGTGGCAGCGATTGGAATTTTTGCATCCAACCTACATTGAACGTGTCAAACTCAAGAGGCACTGGAGGAACAACGGGTAGGGAATTCTGTAAACTAATGAAAAATATAGGACTGATTGACATCTGGAGGGAGATGAACCCAAGTGCATACCCATTTTTTGAATCCACATGCAATCTATTCTAGAATCGACAATTTCTTTAGCTTCAATCAGAATCAGAATCAGAAAAGGTTTATTGCCATTATCAGTGAACAAAATTCACTTTGGTGATTCAGTGCAACATACAACAATGAACAATAGTAAAAGCAAGATATATCAAATAAGGCATGCATTAAAAAACAAAAACAAATTTCTTTTTGCTAATAAGATTAAAATAGACTTAGTATGTATCCTAAATTTACAGTTAAATTTACAGATGTAGTGCATAAAGTCAGAATCAGAATCAGAATCAGAAAGAGTTTATTGCCATTGTCAATGAACAAAATTCAAAAACGTAGGAACTTGTCTCGGCCTTAAGGTGCAACATAAAACACTGAGTAATAATAAAACAACATATATTCAATCAAAAAAAGGGCATGCATTAGGAAACAATTTAAAATTACTATACAATAAAAAATAAAAATAGGAATTTCTATGTACACAAGTTTACAGTTATGTTTAAAGTTGTAGTGCAGAAAGTGATAGTGCAGTGAGTGGTTGAATATTGCAGTTAAAGTGACAGGTGTTTTGAAGTGTTCATGAGTCCAACGGCAGAGGGAAAGAAACTATTCTTATGGCGGGAGGTTCTGGTCCGGATGGACCGTAGCCTCCTGCCTGAGGGGAGTGGTTCAAACAGACCATGTCCAGGGTGAGAAGGGTCAGCTGTGATCCGACCTGCTCGTCCCAGAGCCCTGGAGACGTACAGGTCCTGCAGAGATGGAAGTCTGCAGCCGATCACCTTCTCAGCAGAGCGCACAATGCGCTGTAGTCTCTGTTTGTCCCTGGCTGTGGCTCCAGCGTACCACACGGTGATGGAGGAGGTGAGGATGGACTCAATGATGGCCGTGTAGAACTGCACCATCATCTGCGCTGGCAGCTTGGCTTTCCTCAGCTGCCGCAGAAAGTACATCCTCTGCTGGGCCTTCTTGATGAGGGAGCTGATGGAGGGCTCCCACTTGAGGTCCTGGGTGATGGTGGTGCCCAGGAAGCGGAAGGAGTCCACGGTGGTGATGGGGGAATCTGTCATGATGAGGGGGGGCTGGGGGGCTGTGGCTTTCCTGAAGTCCACGATCATCTCCACTGTCTTCTGGGCGTTGAACTCCAGATTGTTACCGCTGCACCAGGACACCAGCCGGTCCACCTCCCTCCTATAGACAGACTCATCCCCGTCCGAGATGAGCCCGATGAGGGTGGTGTCGTCCGCAAACTTGATGAGTTTTAGGGAGTCGTGGCTGGAGGTGCAGCAGTTTGTGTACAGGGAGAAGAGCAGAGGAGAAAGTACACAGTACAAAGTGAACAGTGCAATAAAGACAGATCAAAAATCAAGGAGCCAGATGTAGGCACAGTGGACCTATCATGCTCCTGTCTACGTTACTGTACACTTGGAGGAAAGAGGAAAAAACACATGAAATAACAGTGTTGGAGATGCAGGGCGCAATCAAAAGATTAAAGAGCAATAAATCTCCGGGTAGTGATTGGTTTACCTCGTGGTGGTACAAAGCTCTAAAAGACACATTTATTCCTTTGCTTTTAACAACTTTTAACCGAGCACTTAAAAAATATGCCGGGATTATGTTTGTATTTGTGTTTAGTTGATGTCCAATTATGTGTGTTTTTTTAGAATTAAGATAGACATTGGTCCCATGAATCTAATAGTAAGAATCCTAGAATCTTGCCTATCTAATTTAGAAAACATGATTAGTTTAAGGGAAAATGGTAATATTCATGTCAGTCACTAATGTTTATCGATGCTTGACACAGCTTGCAATATAGAACAGAAAAAATATTGCTATGAACAATATTAAGTTAATGTTGTATTTTAAAAAATGGGACTAGAGTGCTGTATTTTCAGAATTTCAAATCAAAATGAAAATGCATTACATTTTCAAGGTTAAATTGTATGTTTGCCAGTAAATACTATGCATGTGTATGTAAGCAACATTTTGAACATTTTTGATCATTCAAAGAATGTAATGTTTATGTTATTGATGTTGTACACAGGTATGTACATGAATCAACCTTAAACCTTATGATCGTTTAGGTCAATAGGACTTTGTCTTGTCCATCTTGTCTGTTCCGTTCGTCAGTCTATTCTGTTCATCTTTTCTGTCTGCATGGTCTTGTTTTGTGTCTATTTTTGTTGTTTTGGTTGTGTCTGTCTGGTTTCAAAGGTGACGTGAGTGTGAAATGGTTTGTAATGGAGAAAAAATAAATAAATATTTATTTCATCTTCTTTAGCTCATGAAATTTTAGAGTTTTATTTTTGGTAGAAAGATTCAAATGGCAATTTGTCTTTGGTTAAAATTACATTGTTCTGATTGTCTCGTATTTAAAAAAAAAATGCTTTTTCTGCTTTTTGTTTTCTAAGTTCCCAGGCTAATCATTTAGAACGTTTTGATCCACTCTCATAATATCTTTGTTTGGTAAAGAGCATTTGCCTCTGGAATTTTGTATGTGTCTTGTCTGATATCTGATATTTGTTATTTGCTTGTGAAAAAGTCTGAATCATTTGTAGGCTTAACACAAAGCCGGAAGTGACTTTATCCGGCAGTTTGGAAAAATGCAAGTTTATTTGTAGGACACAATTTGTACACAGGGCTATTCAAAGTGCTTCACACAACAGGGAAAAAAAATCACTACAATCACAAAGACATGACAGAAATCACAAAACATTTTAAGACATAAAAGAGAAGAGTGCAAAAAAATCATTTCAGTTATATGCACAGCTAAACCAAACTGTTTTAGCTTAGATTTGAACATTGCTAGAATAGAGGGCTGTCTCACATCTTCAGGCATATAGACTTTCTGACTGCTTGAATGGAGTTCCAGATCTACTAGAATTGCGGCGAGGCCATAATTTAAATAATTTGTGAATACTTACTGTGGCATGTACGTTGAAGAATTGCTCCTAAACAAAATGATTTAAGAAAAAAACCTTGCACCTATACCTATAGGACACTATAAAACCATTTTACTCTGACAACCTCAGTCGTTGCATTACCTCATTATCACCCCTGTCCAAAACCTGAGCTTTTCCTCTCTAACATCTCCGGGCTCTCCTCCTGGGACAGAGAGCAAACGTGGGCTGCATTCCCTCCTGCTGCTCGCTGTTTGCTGCAGTCTTGAGTTTCCAGGAAAGATGGTGTAAAATATCGCCGTGTTCTTCCGTTGTTAAGTGACAGCTGCTCCTGACTGGCAGCTCTGGACGGGACAGGAAGTCTGCTCCTCCTGCTGTAGCTCAGGAACGCCTTTTGAAATTCAGACTACTTAAGAGTCAATCCACAGAGACCTACATCTGTAATGATGGAGCGGCTATACTTTGACAAGTGATGTGTATAGTTAATTAGTCAAGAGTAGATGCTGGCACATGGGGTCTACTCACCATTCTGTTTTGAACGGAAAGGTACTGTATATGCACAA
This sequence comes from Chaenogobius annularis, assembly GCA_015082035.1. Taxonomy (NCBI): domain Eukaryota; kingdom Metazoa; phylum Chordata; class Actinopteri; order Gobiiformes; family Gobiidae; genus Chaenogobius; species Chaenogobius annularis. Next base: position 10,833 of record BJKM01000090.1, on the reverse strand, counting down.
AGCTACAGACCCTTCCAGGAGTGACATGTTTTGAATTGTTGCACACAGTACGGATGGAAATGTTTTATCCCAGTAATTTTAATGAGGCAGCAAAATACAAAAACATGAATTTTGTCGTTTGTAGACAGCTCAGACAAATGGTTGTTGTTCATATGTTTGTTACATTTCCTAAAGAGTTATGTTAATATCTGACTTCCAGTTAACCCACTAATTAATGTAGAATTTGTGGCACTTGGTGAACTGTTGTCACCCACTATTTTTGAACACTTTGTCCAGTACAATGTTAGATAAAACGAAATGCTTATTGCATGGTCGTCAGCATGTTTGCAAATGTTGGCACTGATCACTACATCAAAGCTGTGAAAAGTTTGTGATGTTATAAGGCCAATGCTAACTCTCCCACTTAAAATGCATTTAAGCTAATGTTTAGAACAGTGCCAGCCTTTAGAATGTAGGAGTTCTGGAAGGGTCAATTTGTGAGTTTCATTTCAGGAAATATTACGGATACGTGTTGTAGCCTATCGCTGCAGTTAGATATTAATGCTGCTACATAATAAAATAGTGTTTTGATCCTTATCTACCGAAGGCAAGTGGCTGACACAACTTTTTTGTCGCCCTTTGAGGCAGTTGCTGTTGTGATTTTGGGCCTCACAAAAATAAATTGAATTGAAAAGAGCACAAAACTTTGTGCACAGGTGGGTGACTGTCTGCTCCTAAATGATACCTGGACAGTGGGAAATGAGGCTAAAATTAAGGGCCGTCTTTTGTCCCCAAACTTAGTGGTAGGAGCGTTGAAGAGTCATCTTGCGTAGGCGCATCTGCTGAGCGCAGGGCGTGGAAGGCAATTCAAAGTGCTTCACATAACAGGAAAAAAATGCATTAAAATCACAAAGACATGGCAGAAATCACAAAATCTTAATTTGAAAGTGCCATTTTCAAGCTATCCGTCAAATAGTTCAAGACATACAAGAGAAGAGTGCAAAGAAAAGCATTTCAGTCATATGCACAGCCAAACAAAACAGTTTTTAGCTTAGATTTGAACATTGCCAGAGTAGCGGCCTGTCTCACATCCTCAGGAAGACTGTTCCGGATTTTAGCTGCATAAAACTGAAACGCAGATTCCCATGTTTAGTCCTGACTCTGGGCACCAGCAGGAGGCCGGTCCCTGAGGTTTTCCGAGTCCGAGATGGTTCATATGGCACTAACATGTCCGAGATGTACATTGGTGCTAGGCCATGGAGAGACTTGTATACAAGCAGAACTGCTTTGAAGTCTATCTTCTGAGCCACAGGAGCCAGTGCAGAGACTGAGCACAGGACTAATGTGATCGTACTTCCTGGTTCTAGTCAGGACCCGAGCAGCAGCGTTCTGGATGTACTGCAGCTGTTTTACAGCTCGTTTGGAGAGGCCAGTGAGCAGGCCGTTACAGTAGTCTAATCTACTAGAGACAAACGCATGGATAAGTCTCTCCAAGTCTGGTTTAGACACTATACTTTTGATTTTGGCTATGTTTTTTAGATGGTAAAAAGCTGCTGATGTTATTGATTTGACGTGGCCGTTAAAATTCATGTCTGAGTCCATTATTACCCGTTGATTTCGAACTTGATTTGTAGGTTTTAGAGCGAGACTCTGGAGCACTCAGATCCAACAGAATTAAGACTGTGGCTTTGCCCGCGTCAGTGTTCAGGTGGATGTCATTTGTCACCTTGACAAGAGCAGTCTCAGTGCTGTGATGAGGTCTAAAACCTGACTGGAAAACATCAAATGAGTTGTTTATTAAGAGGAAATCAGTGAGCTGTTGGTAAACAACCTTTTCAAGGACTTTGCCCCAAAATGGCAGATTAGAGATGGGCCGGTAATTACTCAGTACTGCGGCATCAAGACTGCTCTTCTTTAGGAGAGGCTTTATGACCGCAGTTTTCAAAGACATTGGGAATGTTCCAGATTGAAGCGACATGTGAACTATGTGAGTGAGTGGTGCTAACAAACTGTTCAGCACAGACTTTAGAAATCTGGTGGGCAACACATCGAGGCAGCATGTAGATGAACTCAGTTACAGGTGCAGAAGTGTGTCAGCTCTAAGTGTGTAGGTGGTTTTACGGTTATTTTTTGCATTGTGGAATTTATAGCATTTTTAATTCCCTGAACTTTGTCATTAAAGAATAATACAAACTCATTACACTTGGATGTGGAAATGAGTTCTAACGGCAGCTGAGCTGGAGGGTTTGTTAATCTGTTTACTGTGGCAAACAGGACACGCCAGTTTGTTACTGCAGCTTCCAATTATTTCAGAACAATATCCTTCCCTAGTTCTACATGAAATGAGGTTGTACATGTACAACTTCTCTCTGTAAATCTCCTTTTGAACTTGGAGCTTCGACTTGCGCCATTTTCGGTCGGCCCGGCAGCACTCCCTTTTGTGTGCCCTGACAGAATCATCATTTCTCCATGGCGCCTTCTGCTTATTTTTACAACAATCTTTTAACAATTTTAGCCTTCATAGGGGCAATGGTGTCGAGAACATTCAAAACACTAGATGTAACAGAGTTCAACAAATCATTTACATTAGAACATGAGACATTTCCAAAGTTTATCATTTTCATGCTCACCTCCAGTGGGCCCAGAAATACACGAAGACTCATTTTCAAACAGTCTTGTTCACTAAGGAGTGCAATCCTGGACAGTCCAGATGGATGGAGTTGTGGACGGATGGTGGACAGCCACCATGTCCCAACAAGGCTGCAACGTCAGCAAGGAGGTGGCGGTGTTATGTTTTGACTCAAAATTATGACGACTGTCATTTAATATTGACTATTTGGCAAAATCAAAGAAAAATATAATTTGCATAATCCTTTGGAACGCAGTGTAGTCTCTCCAGCATGTCCTGGGTCTTCCCCCGGGGCCTTTTCACGGTGGTACATGCCCGGAGGCGTCCAGGAAGCATCCGGAATAGATGCCCGTTCCACAGCTGGCTCCTCTCGATGTGAAGGAGCAGCAGCTCTACTCCTATCTCCCGTGTGACTGAGCTCCTCTCCAGCGCCCACCTCACCCTATCTCTAAGAGAGCCCTTAGAAATAGGGTGAGGTGGGTGCTCGCCCAGCCACCCTGCGGAGGAAACTCGTTTCGACCGCTTGTATCTGCAATTTTGTCCTTTCGGTCATTACCTAAAGCTCATGACCATAGGTGAGGGTAGGAATGTAGAGTGACCGGTAAATCTCCTTCTTCACCACAAAAGTCTGATACATCGACTGCATCACTGCAGATGTTGCACCGATCCTCCAATCAATCTCATGTTCCATCCTTCCGTCAATCATGAACAAGACCCAGGGATACTTGAACTCTTCCACTTGGGGCAAGGACTCCCCCACCCACCTGGAGGGGCAAGAGGCCAGTTTACAGTCAACGACCATGGCTTCGGATTTGCTGGTGCTGATTTACTTTTTTTTTTCTAAATTTAAACACATAGAATACAAAATTGGCAGAGGTTTTGAGGCCCAAATATATAGTTCTGAAATCAGGTGGGATGGTGGTGTCAAAGACAGTCTGTAGCGCTTTATTGAGCTCAGTCCAATATTTTTGGGCAACAGGACAATCCCATGAATGTTGTAATGGTGGGCCTCCTGGCAACCACATTTTCTCCAGCAGTTGGAATTTTAGTGGGCAGTTTGACATGGTGTTATGTAGAAACGTGATACATTTTTCCAACAAAATTCCTTCCAAACATGTGATTTTGTGGCTTTCCATTGATATGTTCGTACATACACTTTCCTACTCTCCGTCTGTCTAAACAAAGTTACCTTCTCTTTCCCTTTTTATTTTGGACATATATAGTTCAATGGGTGTCCAGATTATTAATGCAAGTCGCACTGGAGTATAAATCACATTTTATGTGGAAATGTGTTAGATAAAATCCAAGACCAAGAAAAGACATTTCATCTTGAAATGCAATTTAAAATAATAAGAGATTAGAGAACAACATGGTAAATAGGTGTACGTATACTAACGTAACACCTTTAGCTACATGACGCTTAGACAACGAACGTCAACTAAACATATTGACAATTATTCAGATAACCATAGCATAAAGAACATGCTAACAAGTTCACCAAAGCATCAGTATTACTCCAAATCACTAAATCCACTGAATTCTTGTTCCTCGGTGTCACTTCTAAACAACTCCGCCAACTTCAGAGATAGACAACGCGCTGATTCCTCTTCTGAATCAGGTTCAGACTCGTCGTCAGTTGCAATTCCAATTATTCCGGCCTTTCTGATTCCCGACAGGATGGTTTCGGTTGTCATTGAAGCCCATGCTTTGTCGATCCATCCAATGACTTCCAAAAAAGTTGCATTCTCCCGGTTGCCGTGAAGCTGTGCTCTCCATCCATCATCCACTGCTCCCACAGGTTACGCAAGACTGCCTTAAAGCTCCGGTTCACGGAGATGTCAAGTGCTTGAGTATTTTGATTAAGCCTCCAGGGATGATTGCTGGTATGGAGTTGAGAACTTTTAATGTATCTTTGCACTGTGATGTGATGTGCGCTTGCAAATCATCTATTTTTTATTTTTGTAACACCCAAAATCACAACTTTAGTTGCCTCGAGGGGCGACAGTGAAAAACAGAATAAAAACAGAATAAACAATGTTCATAGGGACTTGGAAATGTCCCAGCGTCCTGTGTCCTTAGATGTCCCAAGCTCCCCTGTCCTTACACCCTCCTTCTCGGCCAGGAAAAACTACCAAACCTCTTTGGGAAAAAGTAGAAACCTGTAGGAGTTCCACAGTGAAGGAGAGATCCGACTCCCTCGGACAGGCGGACGCGCCTCAATTTGCAATTTGCTTGATCAACAGCAGTGAACCTTTCTAGTGTTACTGATGGATTTATATGGGACATGATTTTGTTTTTTTCCACTGTAGCCCCTCGAGGCAACTACTGTTGTGATTTTGGGCGTTACAATAATAAATTGAATTTAACTGAATTGAATTGTGGGATCCAGGCTGCTCTTCTTTAGCTGCAGCTTAATAACTGCAGTTTTCAGGGCTGTTGGCAATGTTCCAGATTTAAGTGACATGTTGACTATTTTAGTAAGTGGAATTAACAAACTACTCAGCACATACTTTAAAAGTCTAGTGGGCAACATGTCGAGGCAGCAAGTAGAAGAACTCAGGCTGGAGATGGTCTCTTGGACAATTTTTTTCAGCCACAGGTGAAAACTGAGTCAGTGCCACGTGTTTAACTGGCGGTTGAATTTGGTGTTTGGTGGGATTGATGGTATTCTTAATGTTCGGGACCTTGTCCTTGAAAAAGGTGTCAAACTCATTCGACTTGGACGTGGAAATTAGTTCCAACGGCACTTGAGCTGGAGGGTTTGTCAGTCAGTTTACTGTTGCAAATAGAATGCGGGAGTTGTCATTACTATTTCCAGTTATTTCTGAAAAATACCTTTCTCTTGTTCTACATAGTAATTGGTTGTATGCAGACCTGTGTATATTTCATAATGAACCTAGAACTTTGATTTATGCCATTTTCGCTCCGCTCGGCGGCATCACCTTTTCTGTGTCCTGACCAAATCATTGTTTCTCCATGGCGCCTTCTGCTTGTTCTGAACCACTTTAGCCTTCATAGGGGCAATGGTGTCTAGAATATTCAAAACACTTGACGTCACATGTGATGTCACACACAACATGTAACGCAATATAATGCTGAAACCCGCGGAGTCAGCACCGCACAGAAAGTAGTCTTTGTGTGACGGTTGTGAACCTGTGGTGGTAAAAGTGATCCCTAGTGTCCAATAAAAGTAATGCAAGTGCGTCTTCTCCTTGAAATGCATTATTCACCGCAGTGAAGCGCTAATTCTGTGCTGTCCCTCTTCAGACAGGTGACTGACTCTGCCCTGTCAGCGCAGCTGAGAAGAGTCAGAGAGAAGAGCCTGCAAATAGGCTCATATATCTGTAGAGCAATGAGACTTGGTTTGCCATTTCTTCATAGCCTCATGCACAAACCAAAGTCACAGTTTGCGAATTACACTAAAAATAAATCTCATTTAAACTCTAATTATTACTGTTACTTAAGGCTAATATGTGATTATATCTTTGGAAGTTGTTTTATTATGATCACCCCCCCCCCCCCAAACAACACTAACAATAAAGTCTTCAACTTCTCTGAGAGCTAACACTTGTGGTTTTCATGCTTAATTAAATTAGACTCTGTGCGCCTCGAGACATGACAAATATGTTTATCTAACAATCTCGAAAGGAGGCGAGCGGCGTAGGATTTATCTGCAAAATTATGGCAATATTCTTTAAAAACCAGGAGAGTTACTCCAACAGATAAATTATATAGAGCATTGTGGTTTATTAGTCTTTGTACAGACTTGAGCTGCAATCAGAGAAAATAAACGATATAATTGTCTAATTATGTGTAATAATTGTTTTAATCATTGAACAAAGTAAATCAAAGGTTTGTCTGCTTCTTGGCTCGGGGGCATCAACCACAACCGTAATTAGTGGGGTTTGATTTCAGAGACACTTAAATAACAATGTGGTAATAATCAGGTCATAGCAAGGTCAGCCATTCCAAAGTCGAGTGTTCTCAGGTTGGCAAATCAACATTGTTCCTGTAGTGAAAGTTGTTCTCTGCATTTGACCCATTTTTCAGTGTAATTGGGGTTAAACCTGTCAAGAGCCGTGGGTGTCACAGTGCAACAAATGGGGACCCATCTCTACATCTTGCCCTCGGTGCATGGTCAGGACTGGAGTACCTAGTTGGAGGAATAGTGTGAAACATGCAAAAACAGTTTTTTCTCATCATTACTCAAAGTTGTAATTTGATTGAGTCCTGCATGTTTGAAAAAATCTGTATTGTCCTGTAACAGAGGCTTGACTGCTTAGAAAATTGCTTTTTTTCCCAACGCCTATCTCTGCTCACATTCCTGTACTTAGTTGTGATTATTTGAAAAATTAAGATTCCAAGTGTCACGTGTAGAGTTCTGTCATGTAGCAATCTAAAAAATAAAAACATGTAAATGACAATCCGGTGCTTGTTACGGTGAAATGTCATTATGAATATTAGCAATTCTGAAGTTTTGAACAGGAAGTCAGTGGACCTGTTTCTATTACAAAGCCGTTTTAGATCAATGTTGTGGTTTACAATGACCAAAATGTAAAAGGATGATCTACTTTTATTATGATTTTATCCAGGTACTTTGCATCAAACATCATAGGTTGTCGGGAGAAACCTAGCATCTAGAGAATATGACCAAAGAATCAAACCTGGAAGCATCTGGAAAAATACCTTCTTATTGTGCTGTTATATGTCTTTAATGTTTTGTTAGTGATGAAACAATTGACGTGAGCTTCATTAACATTGCTGCAATTCCACCACATTGTTTGTGTGGCATTAATAAAGATTATGAAACATTTATTTTATTTACAAATACAAAGCAGTAACAATAGTGAGGACAAACAAGAACAAAAACAGGAAAAGACAGACAAGTTCGTCATGGTGACGCACTGAGTTGACGCACCTCACACCACTGCTGCGAAACGTGGTTTTAAAATCATCGTTTGACGCACTTAATCCCAAGGAACAAGGATGTGAGATGAGTAAACAAGGAAGACAGAAGTCTGGTAACGCCAGACCAAAAACGGACCAAAAACAAACAAAGTTGATGGACTTGGGACTGTCCTGCTCCAAAATAGTGGACCGAAGTTCACAAGGCACTGCAGACTGTTATAGAAATTGCCATCCCTCTGAACTTTAGACCTATGTATTTAGGCCTCAAAACTCTTGCCATGGACACAATAAATGGATACCTTTGGAATCTGCTTTTGGCGGCGGGAAAAATGATGATAAGAAATGGATGATGCAAACCTCCCTACGATCAAGGACTGGACTGACAACAAAATAAAACGAAAAAAATAACATCAAACTTAATTTGGAAAAGGACACATTTTACCAACTCTGGACTCACTGGGAGTGTTTTATACTTGTCTGTTTGTATTTTTGTTTTATGATTTGCTCGCTGGTCGTGTTTTTTTTTTACTTTAAGCTTAAAAAAGGAGAAAATAACACCATGTCAAAGTGCTCACTATCCACAAGGAAATTGGAGAAACTGGTTGCCAGGAGGCAACCAGTTTATAAATCAATAAATATAATATACATATAAGTCACTTAACCTCGAACTACTGCAGACCACAAGTGTTGTGATTGGTTCGCCTACAAGGACTATGAACACTTGATTAAAATGTCTGTGCCTGAGCTTTATGTGATTCTTTATTGTCTTAGAAATTATTAATCATTTTGAATCAGCACAACACATCTGACTCTGATTAGCCTAGCCTAGCGGAAGCTCCACGGATTCAGGTCTGCGTCAGAATGCCAGCACTCAGCTGACCGGAGCTTAATGCTAGACTACAACCCAGTCTCAACCGCAAACGTCCAGAGTAGCTTCATCCAAAAGCATACTGTTGGACCAGCTCTAGGATAAATGAGACAATAGTTTACATAAAACATCTGCTTATCATCCAGAGACGTTCAAGTATCTTGTCGATGAAGACTTAACATTGTTAATGATTTTATATTTTGCAGTGCAATTATATCCTTTTATATCATTGAGAGAGACAATTTCTGAAATAAATAATAAAGGCCTAATTCATATCTTAATTTTAGTTCTAATTTCTTTTTTGCAGCATGCAGAGAAGGATTTTCTCCACACAGTGTCTGCTCACGAGGCTCAGGTCAGAGGTGCCGTTGGAAAAGATCAGGAGGTAGAAATCTTGGTACACACTGATGTTTCAGACAGAAGCGCGTGTGTCTGGACTTGCCGCATGTTTAACGCAGAGCTCAGTGATGGTAGTGCCGCATGCTCTTACATGTTCTGTCTAAGGATTCTCTTTTGCTCCCGGCTTCACTTGCGCTTCTCTATTTACTAAGACAAGAGTAACAGATATTTTAACATAGACTTTGGACTATTTGCAAGTGAGTTAGACTTAAAATATACTTTACATTATCTGTCAACTGACAAGTTACTCTTTTGATATTGAATATTATTTTGACAATAATCATGATGATCAAAATAATCACAAATGTGGGACCAACCAAATGATTAATTGGAAGAACACATGATAATGAGTGACATCTTACTAATGCAAGAGAATTTGTTATTCTTTACGGGCAGTAAAACCAGGTGACATGGTAGCGCAGTGCTTAGCGCTCTCGCTTCACATCAAGAAGATCCTGGGTTCCTTTCTGTGTGGCGTTTGCAAGTTTTCCCCGTGTCTGCGTAGGTTTCCTCCGGGTGCTCCCCTACCACTAAAACATGTAAAGCAGGCTCCCCCCCTCTGGGGCCAGGACTCCCCTGAAAAAGCTGTTACATATCAGCGGGACTTTCATAGTTAAATAAAGGTTAATAAATAAAAATAAATGTGTATGTTCTGCATTAGAAAAACATAAATTACTGACTAACAAACATTGCATTATGTCATTTCAACAGGCCAGAAGGGAAAGTAGAGTCTGACTGAATGACTGACACAAAAGAATAAAAAGGAGCCATTTGTTAGAAACCTTTCATGATAAAAAGTTATTATTTACTTATTTAATTTCAATGATAAATTAATGATATATGTGCGTTGGCGGTTCTTCTTGGTCTTGCATTTCCTGCTGGATTGAGCAGATTTTGACAATGATTTATTTTTCAGAACATAACAATAGAAGTCTTTGCAGCTTTGTGTATACAGTAGTTAGCTTTAATCTGAATTTCATACTTAGAATTTCATCTCCGCAGAGCTTTGATTACACTGGTCTGTCGAGGCAGCTGTCATGAGAGAAAACATCCTCTCTACTGCAGCATTAGTGATGGGGATACTGAGAAGAAATGATGCAAGGGAATCCACATGTCGCCTGTAGGAACCCGGCAGAAAGTATGGCGCTGTCGGCAGCATGTGTCTGTTTGATCTGGTGAGTGTCATCAGCTTTCAAACTACAAAGTTCGGTTTGGCAGGTGTAGTTTCCCTGTGTGTAATCGCTGGCAAGTGTCTTTCGTGGCTGGGGCCTCTCCACACCTTGACAATCAACAGCCACACCTATTTAATGACACCTGTTATACCTGTGTGAGGCTGCTGGACTTTGTGGCCGTTATGCTATTCGTTGGGTCTCTAGTTTATCTAGGCTGTGGTGGCAGTGCCTGAATTTGTTTTGAGAACTTTGTTTGTTTGTTTGTTTGTTTTGTGTCTCCTTTTTCCATCTTGGTTTTGTTACTTACCCTTGCAGAGCCTGGTGGTAACATGTGGCTCAGTGGTTAGAGTGGGGCCCTACCTGTAATGATCATTGTCAGGTCATTGGTTCAGATTAATTTCGACACTCAACCCTAGGGCAGCTGTGACTACAAAAGTGTGTCGAGGGAATGGAATGTAACTGTAATACTTTGTGTATTTTGGTTACAACTATCAAAATACTGAAAACAAATCCAACCTTTATCAAGACCTCAAGCATCTTCAGGGAGTTTCCTGATTTCTGATTTATCAGCGCTAATGTTGCTGTGATTATAATTCCTTGTGCTGGTGTCTCCTACAGGAGACAGGTGAACAGCGGCTGCCTCGGCTGCACAAACCTGATGCTCAGCTGTGTGTGATAGGTCAAACATAGTGTGTCAAATCTACAGGCCTGAGTGTGAGTAGAAGCAGGTTTTCACTGGTTCTGATGCCGTAGTAGACCAGTTTATCTTGTAGGTCTTTGGTTCAGTTAGGTTGATGGTAACAAGTGTCTCCATGCTTAGGGCCTGTGAGACATAGCTAAAGCTAGAATAAATAGGAAATTACTTTTGTTTTATCCTT